>PYHW01010540.1:2044713-2095237 GCA_013186435.1 Turdus rufiventris
AGAAAGACATTAAAAAAAAAATCCATAAAACCCCTACTTTTCTTTATATTCAGGGAGTTCCCTGCAGTCTAGACCAGCAGCCAGCACTTACACATGAGGAATGCTTCAGTGCACATTGTGGTTTGTCAGTGCCAAGCACAGTGACATCCCTGCAAATACTGTAGGAGTCGTGCCTGGTTTCACATTGAGTCAAGCTGGAACACAGGGTCCTCTCCTGGGCTTTGTGTCTGAAGTTGTCACAGATTTCAGCCCCTCAACACTGAATATTAAGGTGGAAATTAATAAAGTGGGTTTTTTCAATAAAGTGGGGTTTTTTCTTCCCAGATACAATCAGGAAATGGAATCAAAGCTTTGCCTTTCTGTGTGACAAGTTGGTGTTTGCTGGCAAGATACTCTTCATCCCCAGTTCTGCTGGGAGCCAAGCTGGCACCCCCAGCTAATGACTGGGCTGAACTTTCCCCGCAGTAACTTGATATCTGTACAGCTGTGCAGGCTCACAATTTGCTCCTTGATTGTCAGCCTCCTGACAGCTTTTTCGGTGGAACAGTTTGAGAGGAGCGGGAAGCCCTGCTTTGGAGACATGGAAGTGTTTTCACACCTGAAGTGCAATTTCACACCTTGTGTTGCTCAGTAGATAAGTGCGTAAAATAGCACATCAAACGGGAACAGAAGAGGATAGAAATGCTGCAGACAAGAGACGGAGGCTTGTTATTTATTTCCTATCTTCAGCACACTCTGAAATAATACTCACTTGCAGGAACCCAGGCACAGATTACGGAGGGGTTAGCGGAGGACTTGTCTAGCCAAGCAATCTGTCGCTGTCATGTGCAGAGCAAGGTGAAAACTTACACTGAGCTGGGTCTGTGGGGCACTGGGAGCTCTGACACCACAGTATTAGCAACCACATAACAGAGGAGGACTGATTAATACAGGAGACAGCAGGAATTTAAAGAGTAGATTTACAGGAGCACTAAATTGGACCATCCCTTCCTTGGATTTGCTAAACATGTTTACTCCTTGTATGGACTCCTTGTATGGACTTCAATTGTAAATAAAATTGATCTTGAGTACACAAAAAAAAATAATATGAGAATTCGGAAAAAATATTAAACTATCACGGAAGATCAGATAATTTCACTGTTTATGCAGAGGGTTTTTTCCCTCCTTTTCAGGACTCTTATTTTCATTGGTATCTCAAACAATAGATCGTAGAGAGAGGTGGAGAGGAGAGGGCAGCCTGGGTAAGACAGCCCCAATGAAGCTGGATTGTGAGGGAGAGGAAAGGAAGGTGGAGACAGTGTTTGAAGTGAAGAATCCGTAGAGATACTCATAATTTTGGTTAGTCTTAGGTTTGCTAGGACTGGATGCCTGATATCCTGTTCTTCCCAAGACAGTGGAGCTGACACATGGATAATTTTCTTTTCTCCCCAGCTGAATATGAGAAAATCCAAGAGGTGCTTTCATCTTCTGCTTCTCATCCCATGGATTTTACCAAGGAGTGCCATCCATCTGTTATTCACCGCAGACTAAGCTGCTCTACTTGGGTGTCTTTTGGGGGTGTTTTTTGTCTACCAGGGCCTTTCATTTCACCTGTCACCTGCACCAAACATGTCATTCCCTGTTTTGTTTTTCTTAGATACCTACGGGAAGCTTTGCCTGCGCAACTCCGTGGGTCAGGAGATGTCTCGTTGCAAGACCTCCCTCCGCCGGGGCCAGCCCAACCCTGTCTACAAGGAAACTTTCATCTTCCAGGTCGCCCTCTTCCAGCTGTCGGACGTCACCCTGCTGATCTCCATCTACAACAGGCGCAGCATGAAGCGCAAGGAGATGGTGGGCTGGATCTCCCTTGGCCAGAGCAGCAGCGGGGAGGAGGAGCAGAGCCACTGGCAGGAGATGAAGGACTCGCAGGGGACGCAGGTCTGCAGGTGGCACACGCTGCTGGAGTCCTAGGGGTGGCCAGGGCAGCCTGCAGGTTCTGGGACAAAGGGCTGTTCTCATTCTCTGCCAGCAGAAAGCAGCTCTGGCAGGGCACACAGCTTTATCCTGCCCTCTCCATGTCATGGGTATCAAAGGTGGCAAGGACCGGGAAGCAAGTTCTTGCCTTTCCTGCTTGCCCTGCATTTTCCACATCCTCATAACCCTAGTGAGAAGCAGTGGGAATACCTGCAAAACCCTTTCCTTGGTCATTGTCTTGCTCACTTTTCCATAGGCTTAATCAGCATGGACTGATTCTGATATGAAGCTGTTTTCTTCTGGGGTGAACTCTCACTTCCCTCTCTTCCCTTATTTATATTAATGAAGTTTGCAAATATTCTTGCCACGCAGATAGCTCACAGAAAAGCTAACCTGCATGCAGATCACATCCTCTCCGTTTTTATTATCGTGTTTCTAAGTCCTAGAAATAAGCATTTGATACCACTGTAGACTGGATGATATATTTTTCAGGCAGCATGAGAAAGCACTCTTGATATTCTCTGTCAACTTTTAAGTGCCTAGACATGACTACTGTTCTCCTATACTAACAATGGATATAAGGACTAAATACTACTGGTATTTTTAATTAGGCACCCTGTGCACCTGTTAGCCTGCATTGACATGGGTTTGCACAAGAGATAACAAGCATCCGATCTATATTGCATTATACAATGCATGTTTAGATGTTTACTTGAAGTTATGGCTTCTGTCATCACAAATACCAAAAAAAGACCAGAACAAACTGCACAGCCACCTTTGTGCCTGAATCACTCCTTTCTGCATCATTTTGCCCATGTGTTAATGTGATTTTTAGAAGTGAGGTTCATTCAGAAAAGCATTTCTGTGAGCATTACAGGAGAGGGCTTCAGATCCGTGGTTTTTCTGTGATTCAGCAAAGCTCTGCTCAATTTTCTGAGGGCTCTTCTTCAAATCTCCTGGCCTATACTGTAATATCTCTTTGGGATATGAAAGGGGACTGGTTTTGGCATGCTGAGCAGTAGAGGCTGCCAGACCATGTCCCCTAACCTTGGGAAGGAGCTCTCTTGCAGGCCAGGAATAGGATTCAGAGGCACTGCTGGCTCTGCTGAACTAGCACTGGAGAAGAGAATTGTGCTTCCTGCCTCCAGCTGCGAGCAGTGCAAGGAGCAGCCTTACTGGATGAGGTGATGGCACTGTCACGTGGTTGCTTTTCAGACTACATTGTCCTTTTCCATTTTAATCTCTTTTCCTGTCTCTGCAAGCTGAAGTCATGGAGATGATGGATGGAGGATGTGTCTCAGTCTGCTGCTTGCCTAAGTGGTTGTTGTTGTTGCAGTGCTGTGTGTGACACAAAGGAGGATGTTCATCCTCAGTGGAATGTAGGCAGTGAGGTGCTGAGATCTCCAAATGCTATCAGCTGCCCAATCTCCCATTCTCCACACTCTCTAGGAGAGGACTGTCTCTTCTCCATTCCTGCTGATGACAGCAAGGCACAGGAAATATTTTGCTGAAGAGGTTTGTCTGTGCTGAATCACTTTATAGTTTGTTTTTGCCATTTGCAGAGACCTGGCACCAAATTCTGCCTCCTCCTGCACCCCAGCCACTTCCTTCACTTCAACGGTGCTGTGCAAACCTAACTAATGCGAATTTGGCATTGGCTGTTTGACCAAAATTGGTCCTTGGTGCTGGTTTTCATCACATCCAGGTTAGACAGGCCCTGAGGGCAGTGCTGTGACACTCACAGGTTATCACTGGGTGTCACAGAGCCTCTGTCTGTCCTCAGGAGGCAGACAGAATAATCTGCACAGAGAAGCACTTCTGGTACAGGTGATACAAGTCATTCTACAGACCACGCTCTTGTATCTTCTTATCACCTGTCAGAGCATCGTTTTTCCAGGGAGATTGGTGGCTATCCTATGCAGGAGGGTTCTCCTCCACTGTCTAGATAAGCTGGCATGTCTGCTTTGCACTACTGGGGCTTTGTAACACAAAACAGGCTGTAACCCAAATGCAGCTCATTCGACAAATATGTTCTTGACTGCACTGCTAAAGCTGATGTATTACCAATGCAAGAAAAAGTGAACATCTGAGTGGTAATCAGCAGAATAGGATTTTATTTATCATACACTTTTCTCCTGGGGAAAAATAAAAAAGTAGAGGAAACAGCTCAATTCAAAAGGTGCATTTGCTGATCCAGTTGTTTTCCAATCTCTCAATTTTTTTTTTTGTCCTGAACTGCAAAAAATGTATATGCAAGTGTTTATAATTAATTTTAATACCTGGAATGTGTGTGTATGTAATAAAATTACTGAGATTCTCTTCAGAACTTCTTGAACCTGCAAAGTCTTGCCTATGCTTCATCATTAGCTAAGGAAAAAGTGTAAATTCAGAATACATTTCAGCAGTGAACTGGAGATAGCCCAGATTTATAACAGCATGATTAAAAAAAAACCTAATGAAAATGATAATTTTAAAAAACAATGAACTACACTGGGTTTGGACTTCCATGCTGTTTTCACATTAAGATCTTTTCTGAAGATATTGCATTAAGGGAATTGAATTTTAATGTATAATTTCATTGTAGAGTTTTTGGAGTCAAAGAAAAGCAAGTGAAAACAGTTTACTTAGAGTAAGTTAATACTTAAGCAAGTGTTGAAACTTTGCTGTCCAAGGAAAGCAGGTTGCTGCATCCTTGCTGCCACATTTTACCTTTATATTTTATCAGAAAATTTTGGAGAAAGGGGGCAAGGGCTGTACCACTGGGTTTTTGGAGCTACTGCCAAAACTCTTGGCACATCCATGCCTTGAGAAGTGCTTTTGTGGGGTTCTTTATGTTCCTACTAAAGCAATGGAGAAGTGTAGGAATCTTGGGATGAACAAGGTGCTGGTGGTACTCATGCTTGCTAGCTGTATTTTGGGATTTTTATTGCTTTTGTGGTTTGTTTTTCCTTCTGTCTGTGACATGGAGGCTCTGCATCAGCTCTGGCATATTCCAAAGCTCCTGTAATTCTTCCCATTGACAGACTGAATTAGTCATTGCTAATATTGATACAGGCTGGGCTTGTGCTCATGGTCTTTCTTATGTAAACGCCACTGTCCTTTTAGTCACTGCTTTAACCCCTTGTTTCCTTTGGAAGTGGCTGACAAGACTGAATTTCCAGGAAGTTTTCCATTCCTTGGGAATTCTGACTCCCTTGACTCACAGATGGCTGGTGGACCCTGTGCTCCACTGGCTGCTCCGTGTGGATGCTGCTGCTCTCTGCTCCTATGGGGTTCCAGGTGGGGAGAAGAGCTGTGAGAAGACCATGGGGATTCAGGGAGCAGGATAAGAATGGATAACCTGGTTCTGGCATGCTTGGGAACTGACAGATCTAGATTATGGATGTTTCCTAATCCACTCATGTTTTCTGAGAGAATTTGTTCTCTTTTGACACCACTGTTTGTGATCCCTTTATAGTCCATTTGAATTTCCTTTAAAAAAAGGGCCTGAAAATGTGGAAAGGGATGAACTGCATTGGCCCAGAATCTTATGGGCAAGTGGCCTGGATACATCTCTGTATCTTGAGCAGCATCGTTCAGCTGCTTGCAGTTTCCTTGTTCTCTCCCCAGCCAGCATGCCCCTGTCCTGCTGAGCTCTCTGCTGCTGTTTTATTTGTTCTTTTTTAATGTTTATCGACAACAGGACAGAGTGATCTCACCTGTCTGTACTCCCCACAATAATGGTGATCTGCAGCTGATGCCCACAGGAACGAGTTCCTCTTTTAGCCCACTGAGCCACAGCAATCGCTCACTGAAATGCCCATTTGCAAAGGCTTTATCTGGATCATCTTCTGCATCCTTTGATTTGTCTGGGTTTCCTTTTTGCCAGTGTCTTTAATTAGCTGGACCCTGCTGTGGCCTGCTCGTTCCTGTTGCTCTGCCTTGTCTGCCTTTCCCTCCAGGGGCAATGTGGGCTGAGCAGCTCCTGGGGTACTGGACAATGCTTGGGTGTATTTTTAGCAGCTGCAGATCCCGAGGAGTTATTTGGTGCTTTACATAGCTGACTGATCTTCAGTCATGGATGTCTTTAGAAGTTCCTGGATGCACAGATCCAAAGGCTGCCAGCTGCTATTGATCATTTTCCCAGCATAAAGCTGAAGGTGGGAGCTTGGCAGAGGAGCAGGCATTTCCTCTGGTGGCAGTTCATTTTCCCCTTCAGCTGGAGCTGGCAGTGACCTTGGAGCTGGCGTGCCTGCAGAGCTTGCTTTCCACTCCCATATTTATCATCATTTTTAATCTGTGTGATCACAGCACTTCATCTCCCTGCCTCTCAGCTGCCTTCTGCCCTTCAGCACGAAAAGTGGACTGAAAGGCTGAGCAAAGAATATGGCCTTCTGCATCACATTCTGCCCTTCCAGAGGGGTCATCTCAAAGTTGTGATGCTCCTCATCAAGACCTTGCCTCCCTGCTCTCTTGTCCACTTGTAGAGTTTGAGGTTTGTTGGTTGGGCTGTGACACTTAAATATTTACAGAGTGGTGACATCCATTCACCTCAATGTGGACCAAGTTAATGACAGAAGAAACAACCTGTTCTCTATTTGCTTTCTTCCTTTTCTCATGGGCATTGTGCTCTGCAAAAGGACAACAGAGCCTGCAGGAATTAGTATGCAGGAACATCCTCTTCCCATTTAAAATGTGCTAAGTGTGATGTTTGCAGCTATGGTTTGAGGGAAAGAAACAAAGCAGCCAGGGTTTGTAGAGAAGCTCACACTCTGAATGAGGCAGGTTTTTCCCTCCAGCATGTGATACCCCAACAAATACATTCTCATATCCCAGGAAGTGATGCTGGCTCTGAGCTCATCTGCTTCTGTGGTACAAGCAGCCAGAAGCTGACAGATCCTAAAGCTTGGAAAGGCATCCAAGATAATTCCACAGAGCTGGTCTGGGTGTTTATTTGGGATCTGGAGAGGATTTAACAAGCTGTCATGCAAGAAATGAAAACCCCAAGCAGTGGTGGGAAGGGGGTGGCAGGGGAGAGAGGCAGAGAGGAAGGCTCTTGGTGTGCTCGTGTTGCTGTGGAGCTGGGAATTGCTCACTGGGAAAGCAGCACAGCCAGGCTGCAGTGGCACCAAGCCTGAGCTGAAACCCAGCTTCTCTGCATGACTCCTGAGCTCCAGATCTGCTGAAGGCATACAGCTTTTTTATTCAGTGCAGAGTGAGCCTGTGTCTTCCTGCAGCCTACGCTGTGGGCCCTAAGAAATGAATGTGTAAATATTTTGTCTCTCACAGCAGCCCAAGGTCATCTTTCTGGAACAGCAAACAGGCACAGAATCCAAAGAAGATCAGTCTGTCATATGAGTAAGGTTAGCATCTGCACTTACAAATGACAAAGGCTATTAATCCTCATGCTGTAATCCCCAAGCTGTTTGCCAGCTGGCAGCAGGAAGATGCTCCTGCTCAACCCACACAGCTATCCATGTTTTTTCACCTTTATAAAGCAGATATAGGTCAATACTGCAGCCGGAATAAAACCTTGGTAGATGCCATTCATCTCTTTTGGCATTGCAATCCCTCTCCTCTCCACACAAACCCTCTGTACAAATGAAGGGGTAAGAGGAGAGCTCTGGGTTGGGCTCTCCCTGTGCTGCTCCCCAGCACAGAAGGCTGAAGGTGAGATTATTTTTTTCCTTCTTCTCTGCCCCTGAGATTGTCCTGGGTGGATGAATTTTGAGATCTCTCTGCAAAGCTGAACAACCTTAGCAAAACTTTGTCACTAGTCTGGTCTTTACACACAGAGCAAGGAAAACCTAATTCTTGCAGAAGGCAGACAAAATTCCAGTGATGGGGCTTTTTTTGGTCTTAACATGGAACCTGCATAGGATTTGGGTATTGCCCATCACAGGAGAGTAAACCCCTGAATCTTCTGAGCTATCACAGGTGGAGCAGAAGGAAGACTGCAGGTAGGCTGTGATAGTCTGTGATCTCACACACCAAAAATCTTTATGGTCACTGGGCTGCCCCCAGTGAGAATTAGACAGCTGGGGTTGGAAATAGTTGAGGAAGAAACACGAAAGCCAGACAGGAGCTGTGAAACTCCATTCAGACCTGTTACTTGCTCATCTCTCAAGGAAATTGGAAAGCAATTTTTTTTTCTTTAACAGAAATCACAGCTGCTTTGGCAGCTGCAGGTGTGAGGAGCTAAGAATGTTTCCTCCTTGCTTTTGTATTTCCTCTGGCTGTCCTCTGGACATCAAATAGACACCAAATACTCTGGAGAGGTTTGTCCCCTGTAATGTCATTCCCAGTGTGGGCTGATCTTACTGAGAAACCAGAGACAAAAAACTGATACTGGCCAAGGGTGAGGAACAAGGATTTAGGGTTCACAAAAAAGCAGGATTCTAAGCCCCACAACCATTAACTAGCAGTGACCTCCAGGAAAGACACTTCATCATGCCAAATACTTCCCTCTCTCTTCATTTCACTTAGAGTAATATTGCAAATTTATCTCTTCATTAGCAACTAGGGAAAAAATGATATAACTTTGCCAGCTTTCCTCACCCCTATTGTGTCTTGTTAACACTTTCCAGCTGTTTTTCCTTCATGCTGTCTCCATCACCGCATCTCCCATCCTCTCATTAATCTCTACAGAGGTCTGGTCCAAGCCAGGTCAGTGCCTGGTAGCAATATTTTATGTTCATGGTGCTCAGGATAAAACCTGTCCTCCAATCCCTTGTCACTACGTGGCACCTCAAGCACAAGTTTTCCAATGAAACCGGTACCACATCTCTCCTGTGTTCCTCTGCTGGCATTGCTGTGGTTTGTGTCTTGCTGGGCTGTATCCTCAGCTGGAACTTCATTGACATTTTCCCAGCAGAGCGTTTTGTTTGTCAAGAAGAGTAAATGAAGTAATCATTTGGTAGACTTAGCATTTAAATACTGTGTGACATTTATATGTGTGTATATATAAAAATGTTTTTTATGGCAGAGTGCCGCAGGGCATTTGCATGAAGCACATCTCAATGTATATTTGACTGTTGATTTAAATATATGGTATGTAATAAGTTATTTTTAGTGTGTATTGACTTCTTTCTATATTGGAACAATATACCATCCCTGGCAGGGTTTTGTTGTCTCTGTTGTGGGCACAGCTGGACATTGTAGACACTGAGGTGTGTCCTTGTCCTGTTTTCTCCTTGTGCTCCAAGAGGTGGGAGTTGTTCCCCTCAGGAGCTTTGTGGGTGGACAGACATCACTGCTGGGGTTTGTGCCACAGGACAGTGTTGTGAGCCTCCTACTGCACCTCCCTCCTGGTGTTTAGTAGAATATTTCATGTTTCTCCTTTCTCTTCTGCTCAGCACAGACAGCTGGTTGGTGTTCTGAGTGATTCATGGCTGAGGGAGCACCAGCAGCAATGGAGATCTCAGCTCCCCTTTCCCAGCCTGAGATCACAGAATGGTTTGGGTTGGAAGATTTTAAAGACTATCTCGTTCCAATTCCCTGCCATGTGCAACCTCCCACCAGACCAGGTTCCTCAGAGCTCTGTCAAACCTGACCTTGAACACTTCCAGGGATGAGCATCCACAACTTCTCTGGGCAAGCACAAAATTTACCTATAAACTGTTTACTTTAAAAAAATAACTATACAGACAAATTAATAAAAATTCCACATCCCTACCTTCTGTTGGTGCATCTAGAGCTTGCTTTGACTGCAGAATTATTTTTATGGCAAATAAATCCATAAAGGGAGAACTTTTCCTACTGTGGAGGTTATAAGAAACAAATTCATATGTCGTTTTCATTTTGTAAAGTTCAAAGATTTGCACTGAAAATTGTACCTTGAGTCTTGTTACTGAATGATTGGTATGGACTGGTGAGAGGCCACTGGGACGGTGTGAGCATTGTTTCACTTGCTGGGTATGTGATTGAAAGAAATATCTGGAGTGCAAAACTGTGATAAAAAGATTAAAAATGCAAGGAAAAGATGTTTGGATATTCAACTGGAAAACTACTATGTGCTTATTCTTAGCTTTTCATGTAGCTGACAATGAAGCATTTTTTATTCTACTTAAGTGCTAACGTGCATGATCATACAATATATTGCCTCTTGCTAATTATATGCTGTGTTAGGAATACTAATGTCTAGATGATATCTGACTGGAAAAAAAAATCAGCATTAAACCCAACTTCTGCAGAATTCTGGGCTGAAACTACCCCTGCACACACACAGCTGTCCACACCTTAGAAACAGTCTTATTTTGTTATGGAGAATGCTGCTGTTACAGGTTTTATCAATAAAACAGAAGCAGATGGCTCATGTAGACATGCAAACCCAACAAATTCTGCTTTTTGTTCTCGCCGTGGCAGAACGGAGTGAATATGCATCCAGGAGAGGGACACGTGTTCTGTTCAGAACAGGGATGCAGGTTCCTGGAGAATAATGCAGGACTGGGAGGAATGGGAAGTGCTGCCCTGCCCTGTCCATCCACACACACACACACACACAGGGGCCCTGTGGCAGCAGGTTGGAGCATTTTGGGGGCTGAAGAGATTCCCATGTCCCACTGATGCCTTGGAGTGGCTGTCTGAAACAGGGGCTAGMCAAAATTAAGGGTACAAAAGCAGGTATTTATTGAGGGTCTTCACTAGGTACACCTTGGGCAGTCAGAAGCCTCTGGGGGGTTAGACCCAACGTGGAAACAGCCACAAGTTCTTCATACAGGTACAAGTTTGGTCCATTTACATATCAGGGGTAAATCCTCCAATTAATTTCAGGTAATGAAGTAATTTACTCCAAGTTTGCCCCCCCAGTTCACTGTTGTTTGCATCTTTCAGGGCTTGAGACAATAAGGTGTCCTTGAGTTTCAGGCCTAAAGAGGAGTTTTTTGTCTGGATAAAATGGGAGAGCAATAGCTGACAGGCTGTGGAGTATTGTAGTTATACACTGAAGTGATACAGGATCTGAAAAATATAAAAGCTAAATCCTAAGGCATCACCATCCTATCTCTGCTTCCCTCTGCATCCAGCCATTCAGCCAGCTCTGTGTGGGGAAGGAAAAGTGCTGGCTATGCCTTTGATATCTGCCCTTCCCCATTCTCTCATCCAGCCCTGGCAGGAATTGGGGAAGAAGCCCCCCCAGCTCCCTCCGTGGTGGTGCTGGGCACTCAGCATTTCTCCCACACACCAGTGATACCTTGGCACCAGGGCACAGGGAGTCAGTGTCACCAGTGTCCCTGCTGTGTGCAGGTACCAGCCTTGCTGCCATCCTGTGTCTATGGGGCACAGAGGGATGCCCCCATCAAAGCTGGGATGGCCACTTGTTGCAAACAAAGGTAGGAGCTCAGATGTTGAGCTGGAGATGTGAAATTGGGCCAACAAAGGCTGTGTCTGCATCTGGTGGCTCCTTCTGTTTGCATCTACCTTTGGTCATGATGTATTTGTGAGTGGTTTGCTTCTGGTAGGTTGCAGTTTTAATCCCTGAACACATTAGGATGGAGAACGATGGAAGATAGAAAAATTCCCAGATTGGTGACTTTGAACTGGGGTTAGTTTGTTCCTCTCAGAATAGCAGTGCCATATTTGAGGGAGACATGAGAAACCACGATTTCTGCAGCCCTGCTGGCACCCACAGGGCTGGCTTTCCAGGACCAGCCCTGAAATAGAGTTTCTTTTTCTGGCAACAGTTGGTAGCTTCAGTGCTTGGAAACCTCAGCAAAGGCAGTTGAGATAAGACACGTCTGAGGACACAGAAAACCCAGCCCAGGGCCCTTCATCTTAGACAGTGGAAAAATGGGATATGCTGGGAGGTTCAGAGAGAAATTAGGGAGTTTGGAAAAGCTCACCCCCTCCCTGGTATAAGCTGGGGATGAAATACATGTTTTGCTAAGACTGGTGTTAGTGGGTGACCAGGCTCAGCTGAGAGGGCTGGCAGGGGCTGCAGGGTGGGCTGGGCTTTGCTCTGGGTTGCAGCAGTCCCCCAGCAGCTCCTCCAGGCACAGAGGGGGATCTGCAGAGCCAGGCACTGCCTGTAAGTCACTCAGGGTTTGGGGGCTCAGGTGGGCACCGCTGCCAGGTCTGAGTTGTACCAGGACAGCATTTCCTGGCTTGGACATCCTAACACTGCCTCACCCCCTGCACTGTCTGAAAAACACTTTAAATTCTCTCTGCCCAACCAACCAGCCTCAATTCCCCCACCAACTCCCCCTGCTCCTCCCCAGCCACCCCAGGGCTGAGGGATGCTGGAGATGGCTCTGGAGGAGCTGGGCACTGCTGGGAGCACCACGCTCGCACTGCTGCTCCTGCAAGTTACCCTGTCCTTGTGGGAGTGTGCTCAGCCTCAGGGGGGTTTTCCCAGGCTGACCCCAGCTCAGAGCTAACCAGCAGAGGGTTTGTCTCATTCCTGCAGGCAGCCTTGCCTGTGACCCGCTGTGAGATCAGCACACACCACCATGGAGCTGCTGGCACTGAGATACTGGGGAGAGATCCGGGTGCCAGCACTTGGTCAGCTCAGCCTAAATGAGGCTGCCTGTAAATTTGGTAGTAAAATCTCAGGTTTTCTGTGTGCACGGTGTACAACACCACATGCCAATGCAAGGGCTTAGCACTCCACTTGCTGCTCCTGCTGGGACAGCACTGCTCAGCACGAGCACGTGTGGGCCCCGCCGGGCTCCGGCTGCGCTGTGTTTTATCGTTCTGATTATCCTGTCCTTCCTCCAGCTGCATTTTAATTCTTTAGAATGACTTCATCCCCTGGCAAAGCACCAAGTGCTGTTTTGTCAAGACATCCTTTTTTTTTTTATCCTAATTTTGACCACTTGGAAAAGTCACATTTTTAATGTCAGGAAACAAAGTTTTGAATTTCAGCAAAAGAGTGATATCATTTTTCACGAGAGGGTGAAAGCATTCCCACTTCTCAATCAGCTCAGTGGAGGCTAAAGCTGAGCTGTCTGCCATCTGTCTCCTCGCCAGCCTCTCTTCCACCACCATCACTTTTTAACAGGTTGGCCAATTTCAATCACATTTGAGAGCAGGGTAACTGTCTCAAAGACAGTTCTGCTTCTATGAATTTTGTCAGCTGGCAGAGATCAATTCCAGAGAAGCAGAAAAGAGTGGGTTTGATGGCCAAGGGTCGGTGAGCTGGTCCATTGTGACAGCTCCAGCATGTGCTGCCCCTGCTTGAGCTGGGGGTTGTCCATGGTGGAATTTGGCTGGGGATGTGGGGAGAGTGTAGGGGGTAAAGAACACTGATATGTAGGAAAATGAACTTCCATTTTTTTCTGCTCTTCCCCAGTTTGCTTCAGAAGGTTTTAAAAAGTTTTTCTCAAATGTAAAAAGGTAAAAGAAAAACAATAAAAAAATAATAACAACAAATTTTCTTGTACAATGAATTGGAAGACAGAGAAGAAAAACAGCATTCTTGTATAGAAAGAAGAGAAAGAAAGAGTTGGTCTGTGTTTTAGATGGAGGCAGGATTAACCTCCCAAAGCATCTAGTCCCTCTGAGGCTGGACAACCACTGGGAGGCATGAACAGGGTCCAGAAACTGAAACTACTCATCTTCATTTGCTGTGACAAACCAAAGGCTGGGAAAGCTTTTGAGGGTCTGTGTCTGCTGGAGGCAGCTGAGTGAGCCAGGCCAAGGATAAACCCTAGCCCGGGATGCAGCTCCTCTGAAATTTCTCAGGTACAAATGGAGAACATTTTGGGTGCATTTTATCTTTTGAAAATACCTTCTGCATGCTGTGTTTAGAAATGCAACCCCTGTGTAGGGATATGTGGCCTGGGAGGGCTGGTGCTTTTATAAACACATCTTTTGAATGTTTGGTGCTTGAGTTCAGAAGGAAACATTAATTTAATTCATTTTTCTTTAACACTTGACTTGAGTAGACATAACTGCTTTGAAATGAAGGAACTGATTTTTTTTCTAATTCTTTGAGACAGTTAATGTAAATGCTAATGTTCTACGGTTTTACATTTCCAATTGCTCTAAACCATTTAAACACACGTATTTGTTATAGCACTGAATATGTCAGGCAATCCTGCTTTTGAAAGACTAAAATAAAAGAAAAAAGCTGCTCTTCTATTATCTGCCTGTCCAGGTTTTATCTTGTGCAGCACACATTTAAAATCTTATCTTCTCAAATAATATCCCTGTCAATAGAGACTTTGGTCCCAGCTCGTGGGTCTGTTTAATTTCCGCTGCACTAAAACACTGTGCAAGTCAGCTGGGCAGTGATTCCTGACCAGGCATCCCTGGCAGAGAGGAAAACTCCTCTCCAGACAGGAGGAGAGGTGATTTCTTGTGCTTCCATGGCAGGAGGAGGGAGATGGGATGGGGTGAGATGGAACATCTTCTCTTCTTCCTGATGGAAGTCCCTTTGAGCCAGCAGAGCAGTGCTGGTCTACACTGCAGGGCATCTCCCCTGCACTCTGCCCCCTTGGGAAGTGGGCAAAGAAAAACACTTGGACTGTGGAAGAATTTCCTCAGGACTGATCAGGTGATGGAAACGCCTCTTGGATCCAGCTGAGGAAGCACAGCTGACCTTTTGGCTGTAAATTATTGCCTGCTAGTAAGTCCTGCTGACAGGAGAGGGGAAGATATGTCTTTGCAGTAGAAATTGTGTTGGATGTTAAAAGAAAATACAGTACATTTCAGGAAGATTGGAGTGAGTGATGCTGTCGTTCATTCAGCTCTTAGGCACGGAGTAGGTGCTTCTGTGTCTTCCTTTTCTATCTCTGCTTACAGAAGTGATATTACTGAATTAATTACAACATCTTTGTGAAGAGCTGAAGAATCACTTAAATCTTCAATTCAGCAGTACAGAAATGTCAGATTCATCTCACAGTAAATTTAAAATTACACCAACCTGAACTACTGCTACTGGCAGCATAATAATAAGGCTGGTAATCAAAATCAATTAAATTCTAGTGCCTTCCTATTGTCCTCGAAAATTCAAATTTGAAATTAGTTGAGAGTTTCATTTGACTTCTCAATAAAAGAAGCAGAGCTTCAGAGGTAATTTGATGTAAATATGTGGCTGTGAGTGATCTTTCCTCAAGCTGCAAAGACCAGGGGAGCCATGTGTGCACATTTGTGCACACTGAGTACCAAATGCAGCCAGGTGATCCAAGTCAAGAGAATAACTATTTGAGCCTACTGCACTGACATGTGCTAGCTGAGTGCCAGGCTTGCCAAGACCCAGTTTGTTAAAATTTGGTGAGGTACTGATCCAGGTCAATGCCAAATGCGGTGTGCCTCCGTTCCCACTGTCTAAGAAGGAGGAGGACAAAGCCTGGTTCAAAATCCTCTGTAGAGCCTTCATGGAGCAGCCAGAGGGAGGGGAGCTCCCTGTGTCCTTCCAGCAGTGACATGAGCAGACAGAATGTGCATTGGACATCTCACAGATCACAGGGGAAGAGAGAATTGCCCAGGAGCTTCAAACTCTGTCAAAATGAATATGTTCCCATTGCACCTTGCCTTGGTTTTGGCACTGTCTGAGCCTTTGAGTCACCTCTCGTAGCAGGATGGGAGATGGCAGGAGCTGTTTTGGAAGTGGTCAAGGTAAGGCTGGATGGGGCTTTGAACAACGTGGGATAGTGGGAAGTATTCCTACCCATGGCGGGGGGTCGAACAAGATGATCTTTAAGGTCCCTTCTAACCCACAAAATTTTGAGATTCTGGGCTGGACTGAGTGGCTGCTTGGATAGGGAGGCTGTGGCATGAACATGAGTCTGTCATCCATGGTAGTTGAGAGGAAATGGCCACAGCTGGCAGGTGCAGAGGAAAATTTGTTGTCTAGAGATGTTTCTTCTTGAAGAAAAGGCCTGATCAAAGCCCAGGCTTGATGTTGGGGCTGATCTAAGCCAGTGTTGTACCAACAACTCCAGTGCAGCCATTGGCACCAATCTGACTTTCCAGATTGTACAACTTCTTTTCACTCTGGGAGTGACCCACTTCTTCCAGGGAAGGTCCCTACACATCGCTGGTGTGTTTTTTTTTAAAATACATTTTTTAAACCTTCCTATCTGCCAGTATTTACATACAGATTTAGGCGTTCAGGGAAAGGGATTTCCCCTCTTCCTGCACATTGTATTATACAGGTAAGATTTTGCTGACTCCTTTTAATCTTTTTCTGGGCCTTTCTGGGTGGACCCTTGGTTGTGAGGGTAGGCTGAGCTTGGTATCCCACCTATTGCTCCAAGGAGGTTGTTCAGCAGTAAAATCTGGCTGAGATTGCAGTTGTTCTACCCCACAGTGACCTGCTCTTTTATTTGGAAGGAGGTCTGGGTTGTTTTGCTGTGCAGCTTGTTTCCCTACAGCAACCCAATTTCTGGCCATGGGATCATGGGTGGAAGTGCCAGGGTGGGCACAGTGGTGGAACATCCCAAAAGCTCAGGGGAAAAAGTGGGCCAGGATCTGATGGTGGGCATGGAGGGAAAAGGGAGAATCGGGAGGGAAGAGGAACATGGCCCAGTGAGAGAGCAGAAGAGCTCTGCTCCCTGCCAGCAGGACCGAATTGACTCCTATCCCTCCAGCCATTCCAGGCACTGGGTTGTGTTTCTCCCAGCCTTGCCCTGAAGCGAGCAGAGCTCTCGCCCTCTCTCAGTGCCGTAAGGAGCCCTGGGCACCTCCACGGCTGCCGGCCCGCTCCGCGCATCCTTCAGCCCACCCTGGGAGGTTTTATGGTCCCCCTTATCCTCCCCTGTCCGGGCTGCTCCCCCCTCCCCGTTCTGCCGTTTCACGTCCCCATCCTCTGCCGCGAGCCCCAGGCAGCTCCTCACCGCCTGTCCAGCTCTGAGCCGCGGCACTGCTCCATCCTCCGGCTCACCCCGCAGCCCGGCCCGGCGCGGAGCATCGCGGTGGCGAGACCCGCTCCTCCCTCCTCCCCTCTTCCTCCTCCTTCCCTCTCCGTCCTTCCCTCCCTCCCTCCCTCCCTCCCTCCCCGCGGCCTCGAGTCGCGCCAGTGATGGAGAGAGCGTCACGGTCTCCTAGCAGCGCTCCTAGCAACGCTCCTAGCAACCGGGCAACATCTGCTCCCGCTGGACCAATCCGCGCGGGGAACATCTGGGCACCCACCTCCGCGGGCTGCGGCCGGGAGGTGATGCGCTCCTCAGTGGCTGCAGGGACCCGCAGGAGCTGCCACCGCCGCCAGCACCGCCAGCACCGCCAGCAGCACCGCCGCCACCTCCTCCAGCAGCAGCGAGGGAAGGACGGAGCAGCCCTCCCTCTGGAGCCGGGGCTCGCTGGGTGAGTGCCGCCGAGCCGAGCCGGGGACCGTGCTGTCAGCGAAGTGGTGCGGGGAATTGCCGGTGGGATCTGCTCCAGAGGGTTTAGCAGGTGGCTGTTGGCGCGGAGTAAGTTTTGTGTTTGTTTGGGAGCTCTCGTGGCTTTGCTGCAGAGGGGAGAGGGAAGAGCTGAGAGGGAGGCTCCGCGCGTCCCGCAGTGCCACGGGCAGAGGTGCTGCTGCTCTGCCGGACTCTAGGAAAGGTCATTTCCACCAGAGTCCTCTTTTTACTGTCAGGGCTGAACTCTGAAAAGTAACCATAGCTCCTCTTTCCATCGCCTGTTAATGCTGTCATCCTCTGGGATGACACAACTGTCTAAATATAGTTCTTATAGCTGCGAGACATGAGTACGCACACATACGAGCTCTCTTTCCCTTTCTCTCTTGCAGGATTTAGACATGTCTAATTTCGCTCATGTACTCAAAAAGTCTGAGTGTTTCTGGCACACACATGTAAAAGTGCAGAGTTTAGGCATACACATGCATCTGTGATCGTTTTCCCCCCTGAGAGTGGGAGATATTCTTACTACAGCATGCCAGATACTTCACCCGGAAGGCAAGGCACCAGCCTGGAAAATGTACTGTATGTCAGGCAAACTCTGAAATGTGCACCCTGTTATGGAGAAATGGGAATCTCACTTTCCCCAGACCTGCACTGCTCTGCAGGCAGTGTGAGTGTGTATGATAGAAAATTAATGCTGCTACTCAAAATAATGGCATGGTTTTAATAGTAGCCCCTTAGCTTTCCTCTGAGGTTGACAAGAATTAATGGAGAAATAAATGTGCCATTTTAAGAGGTGGTTGGGGCAGAATTAATGTTCTAGCTCCAGAAACATCCAGATATTTAGAGAAGCAAGCTGTATTTTTGCAGCATTTGCTCTGAGTGGATTATAGCTACACCACTAAGAGACTGAAATTTTTTTTTCCCAGTGTTTTATCTACTTTCCTGATGTGTGAAAGGGACTCCAGAAAGCAAGGTCAAAGTTAGAGAATTGGGTGTAACATCAGAACTCTTATTTGTCGCTGTTACTAAGCCCTGTGGGGATGCTGAAATAGCACTTTCTCCTCTCGTGGTCCAGCTGCTAGCGTGTTTGTCCTGATTTTGCCACCTGAGCCATGTGTGTTTCTCCTTGATCCACCCCGGCAGGTGACCGTGCAGCAGTGCCGTGCTGCCAGAAATGCTCGCTGAGCCCGTGCGAGGGGGAAATCTTACCAGGACTGCTGAGGTTACCCCAGAAAGACCCTTTGCAGGCTGAGTCCGCATCCTCAGGTAACCAACAAGTTTGCAAACTTCGGCTGCTTGGGCTGAGTGAGGGAATTTACTGGGATTGATGTCGAAAAGGGGTGAGCCTGGAATTATTATTTTATTCTATGGAGGAAAGCAGTGGGACTATAAGGAGGGAGACAGGAGCAGTCTCTCAGCCATTAAGTCTCATGCCTTCATGCCCTCACGAGAGCTGTTCAGATGCTTGTGCCTTGTACACATGTGCGCCCAGGGGGAATCTGCAATTAGGAGGACGTGCAGAGCAATCAGCAAACTAAAAGGCGCTTTTAAAGTGCAAAGCCAGCAGACAAGAGTGCGGCTGGGGGTCCCCCCATCCCCCTGAGTCAATGAAAGGGGGCTTGCTCTGCCCGATAAGGCTCGGTGCGCTAGAAGGGATTGCCATCGATTGGCAGCCGCGTGAAATCCTGGGGCTGGCATGTGTTTTCGATCCACATGTTCATCTGCCTGTGGTCTGCTAGCTTTGCCTTATCAGCTGGGAATCCCACAGTGGGACCAGCTGCTTGTGCTGCCCTAGGAGAGGAGAAAAGCAGCAGCGGAGCATGTGAAACCAGGGGCACGTTTCAGCTGAGCACCCCCTAATTGCGAGGGCTGTGAGTTCATCACCGCGGTTTGACAGCAAGGACACGGTGGTACCTGCCATGTCAAAGTCACGTAATAAAGGCAGTTTCTGTGTGCTCGGAAGCCTCAGGGTTTGTATTTGAGCACTCAAGAGATGCTCAGCGAAGGTGTCCGTCTCGGGCAGCTGCAGCTCGCGGATCGATCACTCTCCTGTAGGCTGCGATAGGAACCCTGCAGGCAGCGGCACATTTGAGTCACCAGCTCCGTGCGGAGCCAGCCGGCTCCGGGCTCACCCCCTGCAGACGTCTGCATCAACAACCAAACAGCATCGACTCGGACGGGCCCTCCCTGCCTGCGCTGGGCAGGCAGGGAGCAATTTTCTTCCCCAGGAAAGGCAGGGGAGGTGCAGGAGCAGGCAGGTGTGGGGATGCTCCCAAGGGCTCACGCACAACTTCTGGGACGGGGCTGCTCTGCAGAACCAGATCTCGGTTGTCTGAGACGCAAAAGCACAAGCTCGGGTGTTTTTTTCCTGCATGTTCAATCATTTCTTAAACTCCGTCTTAGCTCCTGTCTCGGCTAGGCTGCAGCCCCGTGGAAATCACCCGGCATTAATTCATACTGAAGGGGGGCTGCTGTCACTGGGGCGATGCAGGAGCGCAGGTGAAGTGACTCTGCTGCAATTTGCAGCTCAAATGCGAAGTTGCCATGATATAAATCTATTTCCAATCCAATTTAGATAAGACAGCCCTCTGTCCAAACATGCTTAATAACTCTGCGACTACCACGCCACAGAGCCCCTTAATTATTCCCGGAGAAATAAACAGGAACGGCCACATTTTGCTCTGTTGAAAGTACAATTAAAGCCCTTGCGGAGCTGAACCCGAGAGCTCCAACCCTGACACAGAGGCGTCTATTCCCTCACTGCCGCGCGTGGGATTTATATCCCAAACTTCCATTAGCGCTAATGGCAGCTCCAGCCGCCGTGCCCCGATGTGCTGTGCATTCCGAGCAGGCACGCTCGGGGCTGTAAACACCGGGGCTGTAAGCTCCCGAGCCCCGGCAGCACCGCCCGCAGCTGCGAACTGCGCCGAGCCCCTGGGATGCGGCTGAGCGCTGCCGGGATGCTGAACGCTCCTTCCCGGCTCATCCAGCCTGGAAGGACAAACCTCAGGCTCGGGACTCAGCGCTGCGCTGCTTGGTTCCCCGTGGGGAGATTTTGGCCCCGTGCCTTGTGGTGTAGCGCTGGAGAAAATGTAATGTGATTAAGATGTATCTGTCTCCGAGCTTGAGTGAGGCAGAGGCAGTGACTCATCCCACCTTGCTGGAGCTGTCAAAACACTTGGCTCGCGAGAATAGCCTTCTACACAAAAAGCACTGATTCAATATGTTTATATTTAAACAAAACACTCAGGGTCTGATTCACTGCGGCATTACTACAGCCTTGGATGGCTGTAACCCCGGCCAGGCAGCTCCCAGGCACGCACAGAGTGATTGCTTCCAATAAGTGTCAGAGAAAGGTTTGGTCCTTGCGAGCCTCCTGCATGGAGAGGGGTCCCTCGGGGGTTTCAGCATCGGTGCTGAGGGCACACTGCAAGGTCACAGCTCATGCCTGGTTCCCCTGAACCTGCAGACAGATGTGTGGGCACCAGCAGCAGCCACAAGAGATGATGGTGATGAAATGGATGGTGGTGGGATGGCAGCTGCACTGATCACCAGAGCAGACCCCGAGCTTCTCTTGAGCCCTGTGATGGGACCTGCGTGTTTTCAGCTCACTGTCTCACCCTGCAGGTGTGCAGGCAGCACCCCTTCCCTGCCGGGAGCTGAGCCACCTGTGACAGCCCGTGGGAGCTGCTGAGCTGGGGAAGTGTGTGCTCCAAGCTCTGCAGATCTGGAGCTGCTGGGCTGTGCTGACAGATGGTGTGGTGTTGAGCAGATTGGGGCTACTTTGCTCCTCTAGTGTAGTCTTTCATTTAAAACTGGGAACACATTTCAAGCCAAACTTACAGCCTAGGGATGCTCTTAGTGTTTGCTTGGGCGTTGTTTCCCTTCCTTGCTCCAAAACTAAGTTATGGGTGTTGGGTTGAGGGGTTTGTGACAACTTTGCTGCTTTAGCTGGTGTAAGGTCTTTAGAAATTTAAATTCAGCCAACCAAGAGTATATCCCAGGCTGGTGCTGAACTTTACCCTGAAAGGGGATGCCACTTGGGTGCTCAGTGAACCCACTGCCAGGATGGTCATGTGTGTCCCTCAGCAAAATACAATTTTTCCGTCTGCTCCTGTCAACCAGCACCAGCTCCCAGCCCGTGGCATGTGCAAACCCAGAGCCCTCCTTCCCTCCCAGCCACAGGCTGCCAGTGCTCCTTCCTTGTCCTGGCTCCCTGATGTCTCCAGCACCACTGTGCTCAGGGGATGCTGAATTTCACATCACCCTCCATCTCTGGGGCAGGGAGTGGAATTCCTGTGGCTTAGAGAAGCAAAGGAGAGTTTTGCACGGAGCTGGCAGAGCTGCAGGACTGAGCTGAGATGCTCTGCACGCTGTGTTTGTCTGCGCTGCCCCTGCACTCAGGATGATTTTCTGCTTCCACTGCACACAGGCAGTGATAGGGCTGTGCTTCCAGCCTTCTCCCTGAAAAACACTAGGGAGTGTGTTTTAGCACTTAGAGGTTTGTTTTGAGGGAAAAGGTCTACCTGTGTGCTGGGTTTGGCTCCTTTCCCCACCCTGACAGCCTGGGTGGCTGTGGGATTGACACTTCATCTGCCTGTATCTTTGTCTTCCTCAGGCAGGAAAACTGTAATGTTCTCCCATCCCATGGCACTGGGAGATAAATGCATTTGTTGTTGTGCTCAGATAACACAACACAGTGGGGTTTCCACCTAGGAGAACATGATATCAGAGTAATTAAATATCCAGGCTGCCCAGGCTCTGGTGTAACTCAAATACTGGAATAAAACCTGCAAGCAGAGAAGGTTGCTGCATATGAATTTAAATCTGTGTTTGCAGCTACTCAATGCCAGTGGAGTGGTGAAAATCACAGCCCTGCCCTTGCCTTTGAGAGCTGAGGTGGGTGCTGGGAGCATCTCTGGTGTGTGTGATGGTCCAGGGCGACTAGAACCCTGTAGCATTCCCTGAAAACCTTGGCAGTGTTGTCCCACTGTAAGAGCAATAGTCCCTGTCCTGGAGAAATGCTGCTCTGAAGTTCAGTCCATGTCCAGGATGGGTCTCAGAGCAGGGCTCAGGGGTCTTGACTCCAAATAGCGGGGGTTAATCCACCAGTCAGTTTTCTGCACGTGAAACCTTCATGAGAAACCTCCATCCTCACAGACTTGAAATTCAGCCAGAAAATGCAAGAATCCTCTAATTGAGGGGATTTCTTCTTCCCTTTCTTGTGGGTTTTTGGTGTAGAAGGAAGGGAGAACACATTGCCCCTTCCCGCCAGTGAAGAAAAGGTGTTGTCAGTCCCTCGAATGGTTGTGTGGGTATCTCGTCCCTCCCACCAGCAGCTCAGACTCAAGGAGCCCTCATGCCCCATGGAAGGATCCTTCCAGCAACATGAGGTCTGTGCTCTGGCTGTGCAATACACTTTGCCTTTTCTATTGTGTCAGGGAAGCTGTCCAGAACCAAATACTTTATTTCTTCAGAAAAATCTCAGTTTCAAATGCTCCCATAAGGAGATCCCAATCTGTGGAAGAAAATATTTCCTGTAGGACCTGACTTTGAGTTATTCTGTGATATGTCTCTTTCTTTCCCTAGATTGCCGTAGACATCAGTATAATAAAGCTTTATTTATTTTTTTATCTTTAAAAGTACATTCAAAAGCAAATTACACAAATTTCGTATAAAAAGGAAGGTTTGGGAGGAGAATGTGCCTCCCAGAAATGCACATGGCTCCTTGTGTTCTCTGGTGAATAGCCAAGCCAAGCCCAGTTCTGGCTCTCACAGGAACCCAGTGCCCACCAGGCTGAGTACCACCGGAATTATGGACCTCATTAAGATGCTGAATTAGCTCCATGTCACCTTTCTGGGGAGATGAGCAAGCTCACAGCAGGAAGCCAGGACTGGCTGCAGGTGCTCAGAGTGCCCTGGTCCTCTGCAGGGCTCATCTCTGGAGGAACAGACTTCCCCTGGGCTCTCACCACAGGACAAAACCCAACAATTCCTTTTCTTATCCCAAAAGTTGAGCCACCATGCTCTGTGCCCTGAAAAACTGAAGCCAGCTGGAGAGCAAACCATCACCCTGCACTGAGCTGGGGCTCTCCTGCTCTTCTGAGACAACACTACCATCTAGTGAATGCACTCTGCATTGGTTTTCCAGGGAAGCCACGGCGCTCCGTGCATGATGTGTGGAAATCAAAACCCAATCCTGGGCCCACAGACCTCACAGAGGGCACAGGGTCCCCTGTCCTGGTGGCCCCATCCTGCAGGGCATGGTGACATTCCCACCTAGGGCATCTCCTGCCTGCTCTGTGGGGCTGTGGCTGCCCCAACACCCCGCTGAGCTGCAGGACCAGCAAACCCTGCCTGTGCCCAGTGCTCTGGGGTCCCTCCAGAGAGGAGAGGGGCTTGCTGTGCTGGCAAACCTCAGGGTGGCTGTTTCAGATACAGCTTCACATTTTTCAGCCTCCCTACTGCTTTTCCAGCGGGTCGAGGGCAGCAGGCTGAGGCTGAGTGTTGTCCTGGATCCCTCCTTGCCCTGCACACCCCAGACTGATGTGGCAGCCACCCTGGCATCAAGCACTACTGACTTTCTTTTTTCCTCTTTTGTGCAGAGCTGATCTGATCGGGGCCTACCAAAGACATTAACGACGTCGAAAGTAGCTTACTTTAAGAGAAAATATGCAGAAGAAGAACATTTACATCAAGATTACCATGAGTATTGTCCAAAAGTGAGTATCTCTCTCTGTCCAGACCCCACCCTCCCCCTAGTTTCACACCTTGATCCTAAACACCCATCCATTTACTCCCCAGCACCTGATACTTCCAGAGGACCGGACTTGTATCCTAAAACTATCTCTCCAGAAACTCCGCTTCCTGGACGACCCCGAAGCCTATCTGCGTAGGTCTGTATTAATTAACAATCTGTTGAGGAAGATTCACCTAGAGACAGAGAGGGAGAGCTATGAATACTTTAAGGAGGCTCCGTGCTATAGGACTGCCTACTCTGACGCACGAAAACGGCTGAAGCTGATGGTGCAGGAGTGCTGTTCCCAGTCGCTCTATTATGAAGAGCTGCACTCGTATCGCATCGTGCCTTACTCTGCAGAGAACGCCGTTTACGGGATGGGCTACACGGGCAGCCACCTGGAGCAAAATTCTCAGTTGCTTATTTATAAAATGAATTAAAAGTAGCTGTTAGACCCACTGATGTTTGTTTCTGAATGCTTGAACTGCTTGTGGAGGTGTGGAGGTGAGGCACTCGTTGCAGGGGTGTTTGCGAGCGGAGGCGCCGGGAGCTGAGTGCGAGGTGCTTTGGATGATGCTCTGCAGCCCCTGCTGTTCACCCCCGTGTGAAGCACCTTGCTGTGCGCACAGACAGGTGCAACACAGAGGTCCTAAACCTGCAGAGACGGTTCGTAGAGACGAAAGCTGCACTTAAAAAGTTACCTGTGTGTAGATACGGATGCTCCAAATCACTTTCGCAGCTAAATGACGCCATCCCCGGTGTGAGGGGAGCCCCCGAAGCAGTGGAGTAGTCTAACAGTGAGGAGTAAAACACAAGTTATCTGCTGTAAAAGCATAGACAGAAAGTTTCTTTGAGAATTGCTTTGACCGTGGAGGAGTCAGTGCCAAAGGAATAAGTCTTTAGCTTAGGATTTTCAGAGACTGAACTCGCTTGCTACTTACAGACACTCTAAACTGAGATTTGCAAGGGTTTGTGGGTTGGTTTTTTTTTTAAATAATTGCATTCACCTTTTACTTATATTATCTCTTAGCTGGTATCTACTTTGCTCTTTTAATACGAACCAGAATGACTCACAGGAAAGATTGTTTCTTCAGCCCATCATCGGTGTTCCCTTAACTTCATTTGCCTCTTCCCCTAGCTGTTTCCCTGATACTTCTTTGCATGCTAATTTGCTGTTTGGCCCGAGGTTCACACTGGTGCTAGGGAATAGACAGCAATTTCTTTTTATGTGGACTATAAAAGGCAGAAAAAAAAATGATAACTCTCATAGATAGAGAATGAATGTATCTGACAGATGCTGGTAAGACCTCAGAGGCTCTCCTGATGAAACTGCTCAGCATTAGTAATTATGTTTCAGGTTAAGTGAAATGTCTAATTTCAGTCTGGGAATTAACTTTAAAATATGTAAATATATATATTTCACAAGCTATGGCATGTGGGATGTTCAGCAAACGGAATGACTACAAGTGGAAAAGCTTCATAGCTGCCAAAGCTACGTCATGAAAATACCAAAGAGTAACATTAGGGGAAAGAGGATGCTCCAGCAATGGGGTCAGAAGCAAAGATTGCACTATAATCCGGGGAATGTGATTAACGAGCTGTAAATTAGCTGTTAGCGATGCACTCGCAGCTCCCCTGGGGGACCTGCGTCCCAGAACTGCTGAACAAATACACGAGATGGTTCAAAGCCTGTCAAAGTCCTACAGGTCTGTTGGCTTGCAGCGGAGAAAATGGCTTTGCCTCGCTGGCTATCACCACTTTAAAGCTTTAAAGCAAAGTAAATAATAGCGCACACTCAGCTGGAGGCAGATATAGATATATAGATATATCTAAGTACATAATTTTAAAATTTATTTTGATAGGCTTAGCTCTTGCAGATGTGGTTGATGCTATTTCTGAAGCATTATATAGTGTGAACAAATACCGTGGCTTGCCAGGAATGTGCTTTTTGTGTCAGATTCCTCCTGTCACCCTGCTCAGAGCATCTTGGTTGTGTGTGTTGCACATATCGCCACAGCAACCCAGGCACGTGTTAGTGCTGGAGAAAAGGCAGAAAGGCAAAAGCAAAAAGATATGAAGAACAAAATTGACTCTGGTATCAGTAGTTAGAAGTCAGTGCAGGTTTAGGAGACAGAAGGAAGCAGTAAAATCCAGATTTTTGTGGTTTTTTTAATTAAAAAAATAAAGCAGTGTAACTCAAAACAAGGATAACCTGCAAACTGGAGAATATAAACATTTCAGATACTGTGGGAAGGCTGAAAAAACAGGGCAGTGCTGTTTGGGAGGTGCTATTAGTCATGGTGAATGTTCAGGTTTCTGTTTTTGCTTTGAGACAAGTCATATTTGCTTATCTCTTAGAAAAGGGTGTCTTTCACTCCTCAGCCAGTGCAGTTCAGCCTCAGAGCTTCCTGGCTGTGTGTGGTTTAATTCCTGCTGTTGCTGGGTTTGCACCGGCCCAAAATCAGGCAGCTGAGTGATTTGAGAAATGGTTTCAATGATGTTTGAGAAATGAGAACTCTTCAGTGGAAAGGGGCCATGCCCACTTCAGCAGGGGCTGGGAGAGCCCAGAGTGCTGCTCAGGAGTGCAGGACAGCCCCAGCAGCACCAGCAGGAGCTGGCAGAGAATCCCATGTGCTGTTGTGAGAGGTGCCATCCTCCCCCAGGAGCTCTCTGGCCTCTGCAGCACCGGGAACGCCTCGTGCCACCCTGGGGCTGGGAGAATGGTAGAGGAAAAAAGGGAAAATTGCTCCTGTCTTCTAATTTTTCAAACCATGTAATTTTCCACTCTGAAGTGGTCTGATTTATGCATTTTTTTTCTCTTCATGTCAGTTTTCACCTGATTTCATAACGATCCAGCATGTACAGGAAATGCTTAAATGCTTCTTTTCTCTCGCGGACAGACTTTTTATATTCATAGGATGGTTCTGGCTTGAACAAACAAAACTTTAACTTAAAATTAGAAACGTTTCAATGAAGTTAAAAAGGCTCAGTAGGATCAAAGTCTTTAACCTCTCCTGAACAAAAGAACATTGACCCTGTCAGATTCACCTTTGAAGAGGTTCTTTGCCTGCTGAAAGAGGCAGACACTTTCTTGCCTATTGAAAGCTTCTCTGTGAAGGCCTTGTGATAACTGAACAGATATATCAGACAAAAATCTGCATCAGGTCACAAAACTCCTTGGGCTACCTAGGAAAGAGGATGATAATTGAATCATGTTTTTCTCATGTGCTGTTTTCTTGAACAAAACGCATTGTCTCTTTTTTAAATTTTTACTTGCTCCAGGAGCCATCAAAATGGATTATTTCTTTCTAGAGAACAAATTGGGTTTTTAATGCTTGACTTTTTGTTATGGAATTGACTCAAAGATTCACTATTCTATATGCTTTAAGTCTGCTTCAGTTTTTACTTGCTTCTGCTTTGCTCAGTGATTGGTGCTGCTGAAAAGTGAGTCTGAAAAATTCAACTTGAGTGCTTAAAAAAAGTTTATGGGATGATAAAGAAGTAAAAATGTGCAATACATTGCAAATGACTTTTGAAATATTTAATTTGACACCTTTTGAATTATATACTTATATTGATTTTAACATTTAGTTGCCAAGTTACTGGGTACCAGCATTTCAATACAGCTACATACAGTGATTTTTCTTTTGTGGGTTTGTAGCTACAGTTTGGCTCTTCTGGTTTCTGATGTGAGAATCTGTCTGTAGGTGGTCAACTTTCAGTGAGATAGATTTTTATATATATATGTTCTATTATGACTGCATTAGGAACTCCTACATATGGGCTATGTTTGCACTGGATGTAAAGAAAGTCCTTGCTTCCCTTTGACTCAGTTGCCTTGGAGATAGAATATTCATCAGAGAGAATATAGAAGAGCTGGGTAACAAGAACAGACTTGGAGAGGAGAGATGATAATTTTGAAAATGACTGGCTTAGGATAATTCATTTTTACCTGGGAATAGCAGCACACTTGGCTGTAATTAGTGATTTTAGGAGTTGAGTTTTCTTTGTGCTGCTTTTCTGGCTGGACATGCTGGTGAAGGGGGTGGCTTTGTGGGGGCCACAGTGTGGGTGTGGATGGGGTGCAGAACCCCAACACTGAGTTTGAGCATCCTGCTCTGGTGAAGGTGTCCCCACCCATGGCAGGAGGGTCAGAACCAGGTGGTCTTTAAGGTCTCTTCCAACTCAAACCATTCCATGATTCCATGATTCTGTGACATTAGGGCCCTGATCCTGTAAATGCTTGGGTTATCACCCGATTTCCTCGCACAGACCCTGTCACTGGAGCCTGAGAGGCTCCTCTTGTGCTTGATGCTCAGCATGTGCATGAGCCTGTGCAGGGCTGGGCTCAGTCAGTTGGGATCCACCTCAATCGCTGTGCCAGCGGTGACGGTGACCACGGAGCTGCAGCCTGAGCTCTTGAATACATCTCTATTGCACTGTAAATTGGACTTCTGTTTTCCAATGAATGTGTTGAGTACATGGACTATTGTGCCTTAAAGTCCCATGCTCGTGTGAGCCTTTGTAAATGTTCTGTACATCTGCAAACTGTCTGTCGCTGGGATCTCTGTGCACTCTCTGATTTGGTACTTGGCAGGACCTTGGGAAACCCAACCCTGACCTCAGTTTGCCATGAACACAGAGGGGATTTGCCAATTCCCTCTTTTCTTTTTTCAGATTGCTTTCCTCTCTGACATTCATGAAATTCTGTTTTTCTGGTTTCCACCCTAGCTGGGCTCTGAGCACCAGGAGCCCTTTGCAGGAACTCAGAAAGTTGTAAAAAAGTTGTCTCCAGATTTTAAACACCACCTGTAGTACGCTCCCAGGAGGGAATCATAGCTGCATATAGCAACTGTGGCAGGTTGTCAAGTGTATCATCATATATTTGACACGATTGACAAAGCAGAGAAGGGAACACCTATTTCTATTGAAATGCATGAGCCTGCATTATGTTAAATATATGGTGATTATACACCAAGTAATTGGAACAATACCTACTGGTTCTGTAACAAAAAAAAAAAAGGCTTTTTAATGTTTAAAATTATCTGGGACCTGATTGAAGGTTTTTATGAAATTGTTTTCTAAAGTGAATAGTAGAAAAAATGTATATGTATTTTAAATATACGTATGATGTGCATGTTATTAATAAAGATCTATTTCTATTGAACCAGATGGACTCTTGTTGATTGTATGCTGTTTTGTTTAAAAGTTAACATGCAATGTTTCTAAAGAAAAGTTTCTAACTCCATCAATCCCCTAAAAGACTTATAACCCCAGATTCTTCGAGGGAGCTGGATCAGAGGGTGAACCTGTGGTAACTCCTCTGTCCTTCACTTGTCCTGCCCTGATCCCATTGTTTGCATCCTAATTTGCCTATGGACTTGCAAGACCCTTCTTCTTTTCCTTGCTTATGTATTTAATTTCAAAATCTGCAAGGAACCATTTTCCTAATGATGCTCTGCAGGGCATGTTCCAGATGCTGCTGAATGGTAAAAGTTAAAATAGCTAGCTTTTGGAGAAGTTCAGAAAAATGGGATTTTTGAAAAGAAAATACTGATTATAATGGAAAGATAACCATCTTCTTTATCCTAGGGAATTGTCTTCAGGATTCTTTTCTTGAAGAAGCTGAAGTGAAACACTGAACATATTTAAGAGATACTGAAAAGGAGTAATATTTCCAAAAGGATGGGCTTTCCCCTGTGGGCAGGAGCCTCTTGAGGCAGTCACAAGGAAACATCTTCTAGGGCCAGGTGCTTCAGCTCCCATCCCCAGACAGGACTTGGGTAACACCTGGGCTGCAGGTGCAAGTTTTGTAAAGACTGAGCACCCCAGCCAGGTGCCATAGGTACAGCAGTCACCTCCTCTGAAGGTCCTGCATCAGGAGACAACAGCTGGATGATTCAACCTGAGCACAGCTCTGAAACCACTGACCCTGAGCCCCCTGCATGCCTCATGTGAGTGTGGTGTTGCCAGAATTAGCAGCCACCACTCAAACCCTGGCAGATTCTTTATCAGACACAGTTCTTTACCTGTCTCTGAACCATTCTTCTTTTTAACCAAAGAGCAATACCTAGACCTTGGCCTGGGGATGTGCATGGCTTAGAGGAATGGGCTTGCTGCATGTATGCAGTTTTAACCTGTTTTTACCCCCATATTTCGTGTGAATGGCCAAGGGTCTCTGAGGCGACATAGCCCTGGCATAGAGAAATATATTCAAATGTCCAAAATTCCTCCTGGATCTTTGGTAGGATCACCACACTGGTAAGATATGCTGAGGCTTCCTCGGCCCAGCTGAGGGGAGAACTGCCTTATTCTGGAAACAAAAGGCATTGGAGCAGCTTCTCTCCTCCCAGAGCAGAGGCACTGGGCTGTCCAACACAGGTAAACACTTTCTCACTATGGATCTTTCCAAAGTCGTGGATCACCCTGACACAAAGCTAACTCAGCTGCAGACCTAAGGTAGGGCCCTCTATGCCAATTCCTCTGCTCTCAAGGAGGTGATGAAAATACCACTGCTAGACCATCGTGGGCTTGCTCTGCACTCAGCAGTATTTTTTTTAAGCTCTTTACAGCCACTTTAAATTGAAGTAGCTGCTGGGCCGCCCTACCCTGGCAGTGCCAGCCCACATCCATGGAGCAGCTGGCACAGGACCCAGGGAACCCAGCTGAGAGCTCTAACTCATCATTACATCCCACCCTCGGTGCATTTCAGGGCTTAATTAATTCAGCCCCCAGACAAGCAGCTCTGATGGCCAAACCAGGTGAGCTTTGAGCTCTCCCAGTCCAGTGGGGAGGTCTGCTCTGCCTTGGCTGACGTGCTACTGATAGAAAATTACCCCTCGTTGGGCTGAGTGGTGCCAAAGTGTAGCTCTTACCGGTTGAAGGAGTCTTTTTTTGTGACATAAACTGCTCGGTGGAAATCAGTGCCAATTTGCTGCAAGGAGGTTTGTGGGTAGCATCTGCTGAAGGATGGCTGGAAAGGAAAAGGTCTTTCTCTCTATAAGGTGCCAGAATCCCCCGTTCATAGTGGGGAAGCTGTAATTTCTCTGCTGTGTTTGGCTCAGGGCCATGCAGACATTTCAGGTGTGCTGACACTGACATTCTCCCTGGGTTCTGTGCCCGCTGCTCCATGAATCTGGGCTGGCAGTGCCAGGGTAGGGCAGCCCAGCACAGTCTGGGTGTCTGACAAGCCCACAGCCCTTGCTGGGATGCTGAAGGAATTTTTTAACCTATCCCCATTTGGATCATTAATCCTATACACAGAAAGCATTCCAAAAGGCTGGATACACCATGGCCCAGGCAGAGCTCCCTTATGTAGGCAGGAGTGACATCTTGAGGTGGTGTTATCCGGGGAAACAGTGGGATTTTGTAGGCAGATGGAATTGCAGGGTGGAACTCTGTGAATGCGCCCACTGTGACAGTGCCATGAGGTCGTGCACTGTGTTAGCAGGTATTAATGCATGTCCAGGTGTGGAGGGTGACATCCCACAAAGATATCCCATCTTTTGATAATGGAATCAGAGCGCTGTTCCTGATTATCCCAATTCATTTGCTCACAGCATTAGTGTAAATAGCTGTTTTTCTGCAAAAGTTTAGGTCTAAGACTAATGGGAATCCTGGTACCCCTTATGGGCACAGGCCTGTATGCAGATAGCTGTGGTGAGCACACATCTGCCCTGGAGGGGAGCCAGAGATTGTGCCTGGCTGCTGCTCAGACAGGAGGTTTGCAGAATGGAGAGGCTGGTTTGGGAGCACCTGGATTAGGACAAAAAGCCTGGGCTGGAAGTTCTCAATTCCCAAAAGTCTTGCACTTGCTACCAAGGAGTTACCCCCACTCCTGGGTTTGTTTTACCTGGTAGTTTGTGTTTTGAGAGACGAGTCTGAGTTTGTGTTTTAGGAGATGGGTCACACTTCATCTGAGTGAAGACAGGACCAGGGGCTGCTGGACTGGCTCAGAGGTGTCTGCTCTGGTTCCACTTGGGATAAAAAAATCAGCGATGGGAGGGAGATTTGTCATGAAGCTGAAAAAGACCACATGGATCTTGCACATGTAGATTTAAGGCTGGGATTACCTGGAAATTGAGGGCAAGCTGCAGATGGCTCGGGGCAATAGTCAGTCAAATGCTGGTACCCTGGGCACTGAGCCTGCCCTGTAGGACACCTTGTCCCTTGTTCCCCAGGCAGGTCGCTACTCCTCCAGCGGTGCAGGGCAGGTTTTGTGCCTGAAGATGGCACTGCTACATTGAAGGATTGCTGGAAAATTGCTGTGTGGAGCTGTGTGGAAAAGCAGGGGGGCAGAGAAGGGAGGGGAGCTCAGGGATGGCTGCTGGCTGGGTCCTGCTGCCCACGGACAGGCCACCCCCAAACAGGGCTTTGCGCAGCATCATCCTGAGTTTTTATTTAGCTTTTGGCCCCAGACAGTGTCCAAATCTTGCTAGTTTGGTGTAAACTCTCTGCTCTTTGAAAAAGCTGTACAGTGTGTGTTTTTTGCTGGGCTCTGCAGAGGTGTGGTGTGTGCAGGACAAAATGCAAGGAGCTGCTCCTATTTACAAGGGACAATTCCATTCTTGTTCTGGTGGTTGGAAGATGGATGAGGGTGTGATCTCTGCTCAGGTGCTCACATCAAGTAAAACAGCAGTGGCTGGAGCCAAAAGGTGTGAATGAAGTTGACTTTTCTGGGCTCTTGCTCCCCCTCCCCTTCACTTCTTGAAGGACCTGAATAAGCAGCAAATGATCCCTCCATTGTGCAGGTAAGAATTAGAGCCTGCAGTAAGGGAATGATGACCTTCCCTGATCCCTGGATGACCCAGGTGTCCCAGATCTGTTGTCTGACCATCAATATCGTTTCATTGCAAAGGTGATGGGAGACCAGCTGCAATTTGGCTGAATTGGCAGTGATGTCTTGAGCTGGAGCTGGGTGTGGATTTACATTTTTCTGTGCTTTGGCACCCCCAAAGGCCACCAAGAGAGAGTTCTTTGCCCATTATGATAACTCTGTCTCTATCCACACATACAAAATGCGTATTTGTGTGTGTTTCTCTTCACCACTGGAGGGCTGCATCAACCTGCAGACTCTATTTAGGTTGCACTAAACCCAGAGCACCTGTCACTTCGAGAACTGTTTTCTTTTGGGAAAAATCTGGCTGTAAAATTCATCGGTTTGCAGCGAAAGCACTTTTTTTTTTTCCCTGTTGGAAGCTTTGTGGTTAGCTCTAATAAAGGTAGTGGGCTGGGAGGGAAGGGGGGAAATTTTTTTCAGGATAGCAGGGCTGTGAAAATAGGAGTTTTAGTTTGTTTTGAGCTGTGTTCCCTCTTTAATAAATTAAATACTAGGGCTATTGGAGATGAAGAGATCCTTGATCTCCTGGATTTACTCCCAGTCATCTCTTTCCGTGCTGTGCTGGAGCTGGACAGTGATTCCCTGAGGCTCAGCCCCTCTGGTCTCCAAACCCAAGCCCTCCTTGGTCCTCTTGGGATCAGCTTTCTGCAGAGTTTGGCAATGGGCTGAGCTCCCTTTTCCTGCTCAGCTCTCAGGATTGAGAGGTGCAGTTGGGCAGCAGGAGCTTGACAAGTGAAATGTCTTATCTGCAGATGTGTGGCAGTGTTCTGAGGAGTTGTGCCTCTCTGGGGCTCTCTGCTCAGGCTGTTGTGGGTTTTTTTTTTCCAGCTTCACAAGACTTTGCAGATTTCTATTCCAGCTTTGAATTCCTGTGGCTTGGAGGCACAGCAGAGCCTCTAGGAACAGCAAGGCAGGCACTGCCTTAAGCCATGCCTGTCCCCTTTTAATTGCAGGGGGGTGCTGGAGGTTTGATGATTGACTCTAAGGCAGGGCTTCCATGGGGATGGGAAACCCTTGGGATGAGTGCCCCGGTGCAGATCCACACTCGGCAGAGAGATTTTGTTGCTTGTCCAGTTGGACCCATCGCCTTCTTCTCGTCCACCTTGGGTTCTCACCTCCAAGGGCTGCTGCAGGAATTCAGCCAAGAGCAGAATTGGATTGAATAAAGCTCTGCCTGGACTACAGAGGGCAGCAAATCGTTCAGAATACCAAAGCCTTCATCCCAAGCTTATTTTAGCAGCTGAAGCTCTGTTGGAGAAGCTCCCTGCAGTCAAGAATGGGCTCCAATGCAGGCACCAAGTGACAGCAGGGCCACCTTGCTCACCCAGGGTGGCTGCTGTAACCTGGGCTCTTCCCCACAAACTCTCAAAGAAATGTGCTTGCCAGTAGGAGCTACCTGGGGTACAAAATTGTGCTTTGTGTTTTCCAGACCATAGTGTGATATTTAAAGTTGTTTTTTCCTCCACGTAGGTACGTGCTCTCCCCTGAAAATACAAGGAAGGGCTGCCAGGTTAAAGCCACAGGAAAGTGCTCCATGGATAAAGTTTGCATTGCTTGCAGGAGTTGCTTGTGCACACAAATCCCTCCACACCTTGGTGGTTGTGCTTCTTGCTAGGAGTTGGGCAGGGAAGTGTGTAACTGCTTCAATGAAAGCTTTTGGGGAGTTCTTGGAGAAGTCTTTCATGGAACTTCAAATTTTGCAAAGATGTGAGCTCTTTGTGCTGCACCTTTCTGTGTCTCTCTCCCTCCCCTCCCAGATGACCGGGTTCCCTTTAAACTCCTCTGAAAATAAAAGCTTTGATAAATAAATCAAACAGCATTGTACTTCAGAATCACTAATGGGATCTGACACTGGTCAGCCACCAAACTTTGAAACCCTTGCAGAAAGGGAACCAGTTGTATTAAATATCTTGTGTCCCCGTGTCATTCATATTTTTGGAGCTGTTTCCCAGTTGCCTGCCCAGGTTGCCCAGAGCAGCTGTGGTTGCCCCATCCCTGGGAGTGTTCCAGACCAGCTTGGGTGGGGCTCTGAGAAACCTGGTCTGGTGGAAGGTGTCCCTGTTGATGGCAGGAGGGCTGGAACTAGGTGGTCTTTACATTCCTTACAGCTGAAATAATTTTGTGATTCTTTGAGACACTTCGTTTCTCTGGGAACCCTTGGTATGATTTTCTTTTCAGCATACAGGGGGAATGTGCCAGGAGAAACAGCCATGCAGCTCTGTTGGTTCCTGTGAGCCCCTTCTGGGTCACACAGAGCTTTTATAGACCTGTGAGTGGTGGCAGCACCTCCCTCTGTGCTGAGTAATGCTGGATGCTGCTATGAGGAATGTGAGCAGTGCTCACCACTGAACTGAATAAATGAGTGGTGAAGGGTCTGGAGCACAAGTCCTGTGAGGAGCAGCTGGGAGAACTGGGGGTGGGCTCAGCCTGGAGAAAAAGAGGCTGAGAAGAGACCTCATCACTGTCTGAAATGAGGTTGCAGCCAGGGTGGGGGTCAGTCTCTACTCCCGGGTAACAAGCAACAGGACAAGAGGAAATGGCTTAAAGTTGTTGCACGGCAGAATTAGGAACAATTTTTTCACTGGAAAGGGTAGTCAGGTATTGGAACAGGCTGTTCAAAGAATCAGCATCCCTGGAACTGTTCAAAAAATGTGTGGACGTGGTGCTTAGGGTCAAGGTTTAGTGCTGAACATGCCAGTGTTAGGCTGATGGCTGGACTTTATGATCTTAGAGGTCTTTTCCAAGCTTGGTCATCCTATGAATGTGCAGAAATGGAGTGAAATGCAAGTCTGTCCATTGTGCATGTATTTAGTTAACCCCCTTTTGTCCTTCCTGCCTGTGGGGTGCTGGGAGCAGGTCAGAATTGCAGCAGGCTGTAAATGTATGTTTTTGCAGAAGGCAGCTTCTTTTCCAGTTCAAACATACACCAAAAGGGATGACAGCAGGCAAGAATCAGCTGGGACAAGGTAGTAACACAGGGAAACAGGTATTGGACTGGCTGTTTTGTCTCTTCAGCAGTTTTTTTGGGTTTTTTTGGATTGGTTTGGTTTGGGTTTTTTGGATTTTTTTGTTTTGTTTTTTTTTTTAATGAGCTATTTTGGGAGCTTAGATAAGCTCAGAAGGAGCTGGTAGGTGAAATTTTGGTAAATTCTAACTGGCTTTCCCTTTTGAGCTCCTTAAGGGGTGACAGAAAGGCATCTACCAGAAAGTATTCAGTCATTGTGCTTTCCAAGTAGACTGTCCCAGTGGTCACAACCACTTAAAAAGGTGACTTTTTTTCCTTTTTTAATTCCTTTTTTTAAGTGTCTTGTTTCCAATTGGAACTGGTCTGGACTCAGCTTCTAGCCAGGAGCATTTTGTTAAGCTGCTCTCCTAGATTAAGAATCCCTTTTAAGCACCTGTTATCTTCTCCCACTGAAGGCAGTGTAATCAAGTTGCCTCCCACTCTCTCCCTTTCAAGACAAAACAGATTGATCTCCTTGTCTGTGGCTAAAAGGCCTTTTCTAAACCTTCCATCAGAGTTTCACTTGGCTATGTGGGCCTGAAATGGGGCAGTAATCACTCAGTGAGTCTTGGGCTAAAGTGATTTTCTAAAGTATGACATGAAGCATTAAGGATTTTTTGGCCTGTAAGGAGTGTAGCCTTTTTTAAATCCAGTTTCTTGACTCTTTATGTTTGGGTTTTTTTTAATGTTTGTTTCAGTGGTTTGGACTCTACAATGCAGAATTGATTCTGGATGTATCACCCTACAGTGCCAGGAGACAGGTTGCTGGCTTGGGGTGCAGATCCCTTTGTCAAACCCAGAATATTTCCTGTTCTCATTAACTCCAGGTCATTCTGGAGAGAGAAGGTGAAGGACACAAACCTGCTGGAAGGGGACAGGGAGACAGAGAGGGCAGCTCTGAACACAGGGAAGCCTTGTGCTCCTTCTGGCTGCTGCAAGTGCCAGTGTGATGGCTAAAATTCAGGTTATATTGCTCCAATATTGGGGTTCATAACAGCTCCTACTGCCTTCCATGATGTTTTCCTAGCACAGAATTTCTGACATGAAATTATTCACAGATAAGAGATCTGCTTTTTTCCCTCTACCACAAAGAAATTAAAAAACCACCTGCATATTGAAAGAAGAAAGGGAAAAATATAAAAAGATGGATAACACAGGAAAGAAAAAAGGCAGATGAAATAGTTTATGTTGTCCCCTGAGTGTTGCTCAAGCTGCTGTCTCTAATCCTGCCCACAGTGTGGTGATAGTGTCAGAGCTCAGGGCACCATGCAGGTCCCAAAAGTCTCATCCTCCCACTGAGTGCAGAACTCTCTGAGACCACCTAAGTTACAGATCAGTGTTAATCAGGAAATCTCAACCCTGGGAAATCTTACTCTGTAATAGGAACTTCAGAAACTCTGGAGCACTTCTGTAGTCAATGCTAGGAGCTGCTACTGCAGAAGAAATTCCTGTTAAATCAACATTAGATTAATATTTATAGTGCTATGACTGATGAGGAGACAATATGCCTTCACACTGATAATTGAAATTCATCCTCATTCCTGTTGCAGGAGCTGGTTCTGCCTCCCCTGGAATGTCCAGGAGGTGCCTGCATGGAAAACCTGGTGTGGGAAAACTCAGATGACTCCGTGCAGCTGTGGAGGCATGCTGGACCCTTTTGTGAAGCAAACCTCCACTGATACCGTGCAGACTTACACTGGGTCTGGGATCTGTGGTGGGAATGCAGGAGCACGGGGAATGCCAGAACCCTTTTAGTGGTGACTTGTCCCGTGGATGAGTTTGTGCAGATGGGTTTGCTGCTGGCTGATTCATTCCTGGGATGAAGGGGAAACGCAGGCAGGGAGACAAAGCTCTGTCCAGTGAGAATTATGGTGGCACACAACACAGATGTGTGTTTCTAGTTATGCTCTAGACTGTATCCAAGGATTCAAGGAAGGATATCCTGTTCCCTCTAAGAACCTGTAGGGTTCTTTTCATTCCAGATGGTTACTGGTTTATGTTCCTGTTTATCTTTTATCAAATACAGTAACAATAAAGCTCCAAGATTTTGAATAACTATAGCAGAAACAAAACAGGCAAAACCTTTTTCTTGTTTTCCTAGTAACTCCCCTGCCTTCCACTGGAAAAAAAAAAACAAAACAAAAAACCCAAACAAACAAACAAACAAACAAACAAACAAACAAACAAACACAACAAAAACCCAAAAAAAACCCCAAAAAGGATAAATTCTCCAAACTTGTGCAGGAGAGAAAAGGCCTCAAACAATCTGTGGCTGCCAACTAATTTTTTTAATGTCCAAATTAAGGAGAGGTCAAGGACTGAATAACAAACCCCAGAAATATGAAGATTTTATATGATGCCAAGGGCAGAACTGTGGTCCTGGCAACTGTGATTGCTTTTCTGAGGAGAAAAGAAACATGTGTGGTTGTGTATTTGTTTGTAGAAAGTCGGACATACTTCTCTGAAATAATCAATAGAGATATTTCCTTCTGCATACTATAATAGAAATTATGAGATGAAAGTGAATAGTTCAGAAATGAATGTATAAACACCACTTTACACTACTAAATTGTCTCTCTTGGTGAGTTGTAATAACTAGCAAGTTTTCATTTCCTCGTGATGGTCCTTTTCATGAGAACATCTTCCATCTTTCTGGTGAGCAGCTGAAGCCAAATATCCATAACAAGTGAATGTGCTGGCTGTGACACGTCATGGTTACCACGTGGCCAGGAATGTTCTGCAAAACACAATGTCCCATAACAACTCATTAAATATTGTTTTTCTTTCATATACTCTCATTAATTTGTCAGCTCAAGGTGGTTTTATTTTTCCTTTAATCCTGTGTTCTTACTCTCTCTGAAAAATCTTTAAAACCTGTTCAATTTGAGCTTGCAATAAAAGAAAAGCCATGAAATCTTCCTGCAACAACAAAAAGATGTCCTGATGACTCTGTTGTTCCTACTCCAGCTGAGATAAATTTCCAGGTGTGAAAGTTTGTGTACTCCTGATGATGCTGAATGTTCCTTGTACTTTCTGCTCTGATTTCACACAGAAATGACCGTGGCAGTGCTGTGGAACTGCTAAATGGGACTGTCCAGGAGACAGCAGTATCCAGAATAGGAAGGAAAAACTACTCACCTGAAAACTGAGCCCTTCATTCTCTTTGGAGCAGACAGGAGAAAATGTGGATGGACTACATTTGGGAAAGGTTGGCTTCTCAAAAGATTGTCTCCTTTCGTTTGTGGCAGTATGTTCTTTTCTGAGGTGACTGGTGTGTGACAGTGAACAGGGTAGCCCTTGTCTTAACATGTAATATTATAAGTTTGATGTTTCTTTTTAAATTGACTTAATATTTGCCTATTTCTGAAGCAATTTAGCGCTTCTGTTTCTCAGTGCTCTCTGACTCAGGATAATTAATTCCACAAATAACTTCATCTTAGGGCCAAGGGAACTTTTTGGGGAAAAAAAAAATGCAACAAACCAGAGAACCAAATGGTGGAAACATATATGGTCTGTTTATTATACTTTTGGTGAAGGAATTAAGTACATAAAAATGCTCCTTGCTTTGTGTGTCTGGTGCTGCGTTATACACAGGAGCCCCAGAACTGCAATTTATCATTTGCTTAAAGTTTGTGCATGGTCCAGTTTCAATCCTCCTGGTGCTGCAGCCTGTAATGAATTCCAGTTGGGTCCAGTTCCACAGATGAACAACCTCATGGACTCCCAGTAGCTGCCTGTGCAATGACCTGGATGCCTGCTCTGAGCCTGGGTAGGAGAGGTCACCCCTGTGGGGTAAATTGAGTTTGATTGTGGAATGAAAAGATTATATAGCAGCCTGTGCTTAAATGAGAGCGTCAGAAGTGAAAATTGCCACTTCAGCTCTTCACTCCTCCTTTTCCTCGCTCTCCCTCCCCAGGCAGTGATGTGCAGGTGGGTTTGTGTTTTTGCAAGCTGTGCTCTGGTTTGTAGGGTGCGGGTTTAGGGTGCTGCCCCATATCCCTGCACCAGCCTGGATCAGCCCCAGCCCCCTGATGGCTCTCCTGTGCAGGGGCAGGGTGTGCACTGTGCATCACTCACGGTTCAGGGATGCTTCAGAGACTGCCAGCACAACAAGCCATCAATCTGAAACAACAACCCACAGGCGTGCATGGAAACGCGATGCTTTCTGCCACGGGAGAGAAAAGACTTCCACCAAATGACTGTGGAGCAGCATTAAACCCGAGTAAAGAGCTGAATTAATCACAAGCTCCACCAGAGCGCTGGGAGGGGGGCACAGCAGGAAAATGAGCCACTGCTGAGAGCTGAGCCAGCAGCCAGCTGATGAGGTGCTCTCCTCACTTCCAAGGGACTCAGCAAAAGGATTTTTCTCCCCCTTGGAAGTGAGGTGGCTTTTCAAATGTGGGGAGGAAGATGACAGTAAACATATGTTGTGCTTCCTGTTAGCTGCTGTCTGAGATTGTTCTCCTCCTGTGTATGACTGATTCTTGATTTGTTTCCACTCTTCTTTTGCTGTGCCCAAAAGCAGGAACAAAAGGGCAGAGGAGCAGCAGAAAAGTGAAAAGACTCAGAACTGCATTCACCACCCACAGCCCTTACTTCTGGGTATTTTTTGTAATATTTTTATGTCAGGGAGGGCTGCATGTGACAAGAGAATTTATGGCTCTAATTCCTTGTTCCTGCATAGTCACCACATCCTTTGGTCTCCTGCTTCTCTGAAACCTCTCACGAGCTTATTTCAGCCATCAGCTGCAACTTTTGAGTTCCAGTGTCCTGAAGTGTTTCTGCCCGTGCTCCCTGATACTTCCCACAGGATTTATTTGTTAAATGAGGTATTTCTGGATTGGACACCACATTGCTTTCAGAACTTTGGTGGGACAGACCTCCTGGATTCCTTTCTTTTTGTGGGTACACCTGACCTACACAGGAGGTAGGTAGTGGTTTAGCCCCCTCCTGGGCAATCAGAGAGGTGATTAAACCACTGTTCTCAAACGGCAAAGAAGGTGCAGCACAGCCCACAGATGGGCTGATGGTCTACTACTGGCCAATGACAACATGGTACCAACCACCAAGAACTCTTGGAAGTTTGTAAAGCTGTAAGAGTCATGGATTCCTCATGGCCAGACCAGGATTTAGGGCTCCTGTGTTAAATGATTCCTCTGGGAGGCACAGGGGGAGAGAAAGTAGAGACCTTGCTTTATAATCCTCCCTCTGCAAGTCTCATCTCTTTGTGAGGCTTTAGTTCAATTTAGAGGTAAGAGTAATGTCAGTGGGATGTAAAAGCACTTAGGCAGGACAGCAGGCCCTCTGAAATGTGGTTCTGGGCTCTAGAGCCCTGCAGTTGGGGTTATAATCACCCTTTTATCTCTGTCCACTTGACACATTTACGCTCTGCCAGCTCCTCCATCAAGTGCTTTGGCCAGAATATTTTCCTTGGTGGATACCAAGGCTGTGCCTGGTGGGTTCTCTGGGTCACATCACTCTTGTTTTCAGCTTTGTCCTAGCCTAGGCAGTGCTGGATCAATCTGATGCTGCTTCATGTGTCTCTTGGGTGTCTCTCTCCCTCAGAGCCCTCCTGCAGCTTCTGTTTGACTCAGACAAAGTGTCCCTGCGTGTCACTGCTGGGAGCAGCTGCACAACCCAAGTTCTCTTTGACAGAAATGTCACCTACCTCCTCCCATCATCTTTTTGGAAAACCATCCAGTTTTCCTCCTTGCCTAATGCTTTAACATTTTTGGACTGCTTTTCCCACTCATCGTGTGCTCCTCAGTGGTGTCTGTGCACCAGAGCTGCCATATATAGAAATATTGGTGAGCTGGAGCAAGGCTGGACAGGAGAGCAGTCAGATTTATTTATTTTCTCTGACTGTAACTTTTGCCTTCTGGGCAGGCAGTGGGGACCTGCCATGCAATCAGTTACCAGTTGAGCTCAAAAGCCAAATTTCTGCAGCTGGAGTTATAAACAGCCTCTTATCTCTGTGCTGGACACAGACAGAGACCTATTTAAGACATTTACCACTGTATCTTAAAATAGCTTTAAAAATTGCAAGTGCATGACGAAAAGCTGTGCAGAAACACTTCAAACAAATTTTTGTTCTACAGCTTTTGCTAAAATCAGATTTTTCTCCCACTCCCCACCATGCTCCCCCCCAAAAAAAAGTTGTCTTGTCTTGTCACTTGCCTGCACGGTTAGTGCCAGATGGAGCTTAATAGCAGGTACATAATATCCTGCTGTTTAAAGGTTCAAACCTTTTTTTTAAAAACAAAATAATTATCTTCTTTTCTCACTTTTTATAAGGGTCATGTCTATGAATAGGCAAAAGCTTGAATTGTGCTATGTTCTGCTAATCTGTGGTGTTTAAAAATGGCCTTGCCCTTTTCTGAGATGCTCTGGTTTTTAGCTTGAGTTTAATTTTTCTTTGAAATAAGAGAAGTGGAAGTCACAAGTATCCCTGAGAATTTTAGCTACTTTCTTGCTATTGTGGCTAAATCAGCAAAGTTGTAAGTGCAAAGGATGACCAAAAATCATCCTGATACTGAAGGAAAATCACCACAATCACCCTGCTCAGCAGGAATACAACTGCAAAGTACACTAGATATTAATTTGAGAGAAAAATATAGAGAAAAATTCTCTAATTCTAAGCATCTTTTTCATAGTTAACTGCATGTTTATTCAGCATTTACAGAGGATGTGTGTTCGTTGAGGGGATTGTGACAAGGAGGGATGAGGAAGATTTCAGGCAACAAAGGAAGAGGAAGTTACAAGTAATTCCAGAACTGAGGAAAGCTGTAGGTGCAGATCCCTTTGCATGATTTTTTACCAATTAAAACTTCAGGAAAGCTTGTCTCTGCTACCTGCAGGACCACCTTGTGGAAAACCAGAGCATGACTCTTCCCTAAAGTGAAGAACTGCCCTTGGGTGTGATAGTGCCCAAAAGCTCAGCACCTTCCAGGTAAATTGTGTTTTGTGCTCAGGTTCCCTCTACTGCCCCTCCAAAGCAGAATGATTTTGTTAATGACATCTGACTCAAGGATGGGCTTCACCTCCATGCTTTGCTGTAAAGCTTTCTTTGCACACACACCAGGCCAGTTCATTTCCCAGATGCAGGGATCAAAGGCACGATACAAAGGCTCGGTGTTGCTGTGTGCTGCAGAGGAAGGCTGGAAGCAATTTGGGTCAACTAAAGTTAGAAACCATCCTCACCTCACGAGACAGATGTGAGCTTTGAAGTCGGGGAGATGAGCAGCAAGACAATCTAGGAAAGGCATTTTTCCCCACTTCAGTTTCTGATTTGTGGACCTGAATCCTGCACAGGGCTGGATGCCCTGGCTGTCCTTGGGTGAGGACAGTCTGCCCAGTCCTGTGACCTGCCCTCAACAGAGCCTGAGAAATGGTGTGAGGAAATTTAAAGCACTTGAGTGAGTAATGCTGCAGCTTATTTCTGGGAAACAGTCCTTCCTCACCTAAGGGGTTTGTGGACAATTTAGGCTGAAGAGCAAAGCAAGAGCAAGGACGCTCAGATCCTTGTATTTGCCTGCTGTCTCTGATGTGAACTGTACAGCTCTAGCATCTTCTATTTCATAATTTCAGTATTTTGTCTTGTGCCTTCTGGGGCTGGTGGGAGAATGTAGACCCAGTATGACTGTCTTGTACAGCAAAATAAAGTAAGTCCTGTTCACAATCTAAGGGGTCTTCCATAGGAAGGCTTTTACCTCTGCCTTGCACCACTTTGTTACTTGTTTGGGGATTGACTTATCCCATTTATTTGGGATAAGGACAGGTCTGTCTCCTGGGCGTTCTCCCCTTGCCTCCCTCAGGTCTGCAGACATGGATTCTGTGCTTAAAGAGTGCAAGTGGGGGCTTGATGAAATCTAATCCCCCCAGAAACTGGAAAGAGCAGCTTTGGTGAAGCCCCAGTTTTGTACCTATGTGTGCTCACTATCTCCTTCTCACCATTCCTCTTTTCCTGCATGGGAGAAGAAGTCAGCTCGATCCCTTTGTGCTGTTTTGATGAGTAACCCTATTATTAGGGAAATCCCTGACAGGGAGCCCTGCTGCAAACTCCTGAGGGATGAAGCCTCACAGGCTGTAATCCGTGCCAGCTGTGAAGCAGGCTCCATCCTAGAGATGCTTTTTTACCTTTCCCAAAAGTCTTATGGTAACCTTCACTCACAAATTCCAGCCTAAGGGATTGCTGAGACAGGATCCTCCCTCTGCAAGGATTTTATGGTCCAGCTGGTGGACTGAAGCCAAGCACAGGCTGAAGCAGAAACCACTGGGCCATGAACCCATTCTGCTACAAATGAGCAAATGCTTTGATCCTGCTCCTGGTGTATTGGCTCAATTAAAGCTAGTCAGAAAGTTAAACTCCCTCAGAAATATTCTAATGACAGCTCCTCAAGGGGTTTATACATGAGAAGATAACTCATGTAGAGGAGGTTTCTGCTCCAGACCATCTCTCTGTGTCCTTGCCATGTCTGTGTGACACCAGTGCCATTGACCTGGTGACCAGGTGAGTTACCTTGGCTTTCAGAGATAACTTTACCTCCTTTCCTGCCACACTGTGCAGGCAGAAGGAAAATACTGATGCAGGTCATTGACTGAGAGGTACATCACTCCCATCCACAGCAGGAACTGCCCACAGTGATGTCCACTTGGAGTGGCAGGGAAAGTGTCCTCTTCCATGACAGCTGAGAGCAGATCTTTTGGTATTCTAGGAGTTGAAATACCAAAATCACAAATGTGGGTCTTGGTGAGGTGAAGGAAAGAACAGCTGTTAGTGTCTCTTAGCCCTCTTTCTACTTGCTGGCATTCTGCAGCTCGAGGTTTCCAAATAAAAATCCTTTCCTTTCCCCCTGGTCTGGCACCATACTAACATCTTTACGTCATTTTCTTGTTTAATTTTTTTTTTTTCTCTCCTTGGAAGCCACTAAGCTGGTTGCTTTTGAACATTCTCCAAAAGAGGTCCTTGAAGTAACAATGTGAACCCTTCAGCACAAACATTTAGTGTTAAACTGAGAAATAGAAAGAGTTGGGCAAGCTTAATACCAAAGAGTGCTGTAAATCAGGCCCATAATCTGAGCAGACCTGGCACATAATTAATCTTTGGGGAGTCTCTAGGTAGCAACTTGCAGGTCGTTAGTCAGTGAACTCCCACAGGTCTCCCTGGGTTTGGGATTAAGCTCTGTGTGTGAATAATCATCCAATTAATCACCTCATGCAGGGGTTTGAGAGACCTTCAGTGTCTGCTCTTGGAAGAGGTGTGGGTTTGAGCACAGTTGTGCCTCAGCATGCTAACAGGAGTCGAGAGGAATTCAGAGAGGAGGCAGTTTTCATCTCAGGTGGTGCAGGAGGGTTTGAAGTTCTCATTTATTACAGAGGCAAACACTTCTCAGCCATGAAATGAACCCAGGCACGTTTGCCTTGAGATGATTCCTGAAAATGGTGAAACATTAGAGAGGTAATTTTATATTAAACTTTATGACAAAGGCTGTCCCAGGCTGTTTTCTGTCTCACAGATATCTATAACAATATCTGATTCAAATTATCATATTTGAGAATTTTTTTAGCAGTGGAATCTTTTTTTTTTTTTCCTGTGGAATCTGGGCTGTGAATTTGCCACCCAAAGTTTTGGCTCTTGAGCTACATCTCATCTTCTCAAGGAGTGCTTCACCCTCACCCACCTGGGAGCTCTCCTGCTCCTCACCTTGGAGAGCACCTGGGCTCTGCAATGGCTGCAATCACTGTCACATGAAAAAAGTCATTTTCTCCATCTTTTTAATGGAAAAGTCTCCATTAGCAATGCTCACCTGGAGCACAGTTCACCCTCTGGGTGTGCTGCATTCTGCAGAGCACTCAGGGAAACCCTTCTTGGTTAAAGGAGAGCTGGAGTTAAATCTGTGGAGACCTTCATGCCTAGAATTTTTGACTGTTGTCACAAGAAACAAGAAAACTGTTGGCATGCAATCCCTTAAATACAAGTTTTCAAGAAAAAAGGTCTAAATTACAATTATGAAACTCTTTGGAATTTTGAAACCTTTTAAAACCTTAGAAAGGGATCTCCTAAAATTGTTGCCTAGAAGGAAACTTGGGCACAGTTTCTGCTCGTTCCCTCTTCTGCAGCTTGCTATAGCATTTTTAATGCCCTTTTTATATGATTTAAGTAAGAAGAGAATTAGCATTGATATGAGCAATAGAAGCAAATGTCTGTTTTAAAGGTACCATACTCCCCAGCAAGGCCATGGATTTAATAGGTTTTTACTGTATTATCGACAGCACAATGCTGTGGCATTGAAGCACAACTACAGGGAACAATCCAATTATTGTTCAATTGAGCCAAAGCAATTAGTTGGCTTAGGCCAGGGGATAATGCAATCAGCTGGAAATGTTCGACAATCAGATTTGCAGAAAGCTGGAACTCACATTTTCTTTCTTTCTTAGCAGACTCAGAGATCTCCTCCTAACTAATGAGCACAGGCAAAGCAAAAACTCAAAATTGGTGGATACTTCAAAAGATCTGTGGCCAAGGTAATGAAGGCTTTCAAACAGGCAGGTTATTTTTGAGATGCACCAATTCATGGTCCTCTCTCTACTTCATTCTCCTACAGCACTGCAAAAAGTACATTCAAACTAATCTTCAGATTTGACACCTATTTTCCCTATTTGAATATTTAAAAAAGGAAAATTAGTTATGAAAGTCATCATTAGAGCTTAGATATAAGGATATAAGGACTGAAGCTCTTGTTAAAGTGGATGTGTAAATTTGGGATACTTGGGACTGGTTGAACAAAAAATTATTTAATCAAAACTTTTTCTACAAAATGTATATATTTATGGTAAGATGACTAATATTTTCTGGAAAGGTTTTTCTCAAAACTATTTTTTTTAATGTGGTAAATATGTGGCCTATGTTAAGGAAGAGATTAAAAGACTCAAGCTGCAGCATTATGAGTACCCTGTGTTCCTCCCTGTAGCTTAAGGATCTTTTGAAGGTGGAATTAACATAAACAAATCATTAAAGACTCAAACACTTTTGTCTCATGCTGAATGAGCAATTGGTACATTATGGGCCTGACTGCTGTTCCACAAGTGTTATACTCCCTTCAGCTCCTTTTGGGATTGTTAATACTCAGACTAATGGTATATGGGATCCAAATGATCTTGTTTCTGGCTGAAAGAATTGGAAGGGTGTGCTTCATAACTGTACAGTGTTGCTTTTGCCAACAAAACCTGAATACAGAGCAACTCTTCCTATCCTAGGATAATCTGCTTAAATATACTTTTTGTTCATTTGCCTTTTTATCCTGCAATATGAAAAGTGCTCCTGGGTTTTGTTATGCAGAAGAGCTGACATGGTGCTGCTGCATAAGAACTGACAAAACACAATTTGAATGGTTTGAATCTGGAGATCCCGGTCTAACACAAGTGGTCTTCAGGCATGGTCTGCTGAAAACCTCTGGGGTTTGATTCCATTACACTGAGAAAAACTGGAAGAGAACTTGATTTATCCAAAGGCTGAGGGTAATCTGGGTTTGAGCAGAACAGGCACAGAGGAGTTTGTAGTGTTATAGACATGATTCCCTCTGCACTCAGCCAAAGGAATGACTGCCCTAAAACCAATGTCTTTTGAACTCAGACCATCACTTATTAGGGAGGTTATATTGTAGTAACCCAAAACTGCTTGGCCTCTATCCTGGTGCTGGAAACAAACTGTTGGATTTCTCTGAATCAAGTAAGAATGCACACATTGGAGTCTCTTGAGGGTTGACATGAAACTAGGTCACGGCAGCTCTTTTGGAATTCTGTCTTTTGCCTGCATTTTTGTGTGAGGTGTTGTCTGGAGCACACACTGGGCACTGCTGGTGAGATAGACAGGAAGCCTTTTGTGCAACTCTTTAAAGTTAGCTCAGAAATCTATCAAAGTGAGAGCTTGTCTGGATAAAGGAGAATAGTTAGGGGTTTTTCCTGTCTAATTAACAGATTGAAGGCAGTGATGTGGAATGGAAGAGTTCAGGCTAAATTCCAATGTAACGTAGTGCTGGATGTGAAAATACTCCTGCATTAAGAACAAAACAGACTCTTATTTGCCTCAAGTGTTGATTAAAAAAGCCCAATAAGCCCTTATCTTGTGCCTTCACATCTCAATGGATTTTTAAGTTGGGGGAGTGGAAAAGAACCTCGAGGTGTCGTCCCCTAACGCCAGACTGCAGCATCAGCTGGTTTGGATTGTGGCATGTCTGCAGATGGATCTGGCTCTTGTGTGCTGCTGAAGGGGAGAAAGCATCATTATCCCTGGAAATTCGGAGTGAATACTAAGTCTTTAAGTGTGAAAAAGGATTTTTCTTGCTTCTTAGTTTATCTCGAGGCTGTTTCTGAGTTCTGCCCATTTGCCTTCATGTATTCCAAAGAATTTGTCTCCGGAGTTGAAAGCAACTGTTGTAATGCTAAGTCAGAAATATTTGGGGAAGACATTAAAATACAATTCTAAAGGGTTTATGGCATGCTGTGCCATTATCTACCGCTGTATAAAAGTTGAATAAAAAATCAACCAAATGAGCTGCACTATTCATGTAACACTTGCTTACCTATGAATGTGATCAGCCCAGATACAGCATTGTAAAGGTTTTAGTAGCATCATTGAGTATTTTTATCTGTATTTGCATGTCTTAACAGGAGGAAGTAAAGGTACTAAGGTTGTAGAGTCAAACTTTCAGTGGCTTTGCATTCTGCTTTTTTCYCATTTCTCTTTTTTCTTTTTTTTTTTCTTTTTTTTTTCTTCTTTTTTTCTTTTTTCTTTTTTTCATTTTTTCATWTTTTCWTTTTTTYTYTTTTTTYYTTTTTTCTTTTTTTCTTTTTTTCATTTTTTCATTTTTTCTTTTTTCTTTTTTTCTTTTTTYYTTTTTTCTTTTTTYTTYTTTTTTCTTTTTTCTTTTTCTTTTTTCTTTTTTCTTTTTTCTTTTTTCTTTTTTCTTTTTTCTTTTTTCTTTTTTCTTTTTTTCCCCCCTTTATTTCCTTTTTTCTTTTTTTTCCCTTTTTTCTTTTTTATTTTTTCCCCTTCTTTTAATTTATTCTTTTTTTCATTTTTTTTTCTTTTTTGCATTTTTATTTTTTTACTTTTTAATTTTTTTTCCGGATTTGATTGCCTGTTGTATGAAATGCYGAGTTTTCCTTTACCAAGAAAGCAGAGATCTGACATTAAAGATTCCATACGTGCCTTCCCACGTTGCATGGARTTATCAAACACGTGCAGCACCGTAGAAGGATCTTGGATCTGCTCAAGGCAGTGCCCASTTGTCCAGACTCCCCTCTCCTTTCCATTATGCTGTGTGCTTCTTAAAGCCATTCTGCTCCTCACAATGAGAGAAAAAGGAGAATTTAATGGCTGAGCTGGGGGTGCCTTGACAGCACAAACTCTGCATCTGCCTGGTGAGTTGCTATGTGATGCTGTGCAAACCCAGCTCTTCCCAAGCAGCCACCAGCTCTCCTCAGCTTTCAGGAGCACTGAGAGAACTGCAGTGTGGGAGGGTGTGCGGCAGTTTTCTCTTGTCAAGAGAAAACTCTGCCACTTTCCCTGCTCACCCTGGCTATGCTGCTCTGCAGCTCCTGCTGCTGCTCAGCTCTTGAGTCACAGTAAGAGGTAGTGGGGAGAGAGCTGGGGAGGGACTTTTAAACAGGCATGTGTTGAGAGGCAAGGGCTAATGGCTTTAAAATGAAGATGGGTAGATTTAGATGAGGCATTAAGTAGAAATTCTTGACTGTGAAGGTGGTGAGGCACTGGTACAGGTTGACCAGGGAAGCCCCATCCACGGAAATGCTCGAGTCCCATCTAAATGTAGCCTGGGCAGCCTGGTCTGGTGGAAAGACACTTTGCCCACGGCAGGAGGCTTGGAAATAAATGGCGTTTAATGTCCATTCTAACCTAAACAGTCCTAGCATTCTATAACAGGATTAAATATAAGGGGGTAGGAGAAAGGACTGATTTTATTTCCAGAAAAAAATGGTTAAAAATGCATTCTTGATTTAAAATTATATTTTGTTACCTTTTCCCAGTAGATCCAAGTCTCTGTTCAGGTAGAATTTGCTCATTTCCTTTCCTGTGATCTTCTGGAGCAGATCTGGAGTCAGCAGCTCTTGCAAGTAGGGGTTTGGCAATAGCAAAGTTACAAGGAGTGTATGGAAACCTCTCCCTCTGCTGCTCTTGATCTCCACCCTTTAGACAAGACACTGCATGATACAATCAGCTTACACTCAGTAGCTCTCCTTTAACTAAGTGGAAAGGAGCAGGGCCATGGTTCATATTGATGTGTAGCTGAGTTTGTTACTCAACCTCTGGACAAAACCGCTGCTGCTTATTCACCTTTGTGATTGATCACTACTGTGATCTGATCACTGCTGATGTTCTTTCATGTTGTGAGTCACTTATGAGGCAGGACAGCCCTTCTCTGGCTACTGAGCATTGCACAGAGGTTGCTAATTGAGTGACTCACTTCAGTGTGCCACCTTTAATGACAGCAATCTTTTAGTCATTTATCCAGGTTTCACTCTGGATGGGGTTATTGGTGCTGTGGGATGCTGAAGCATTTGGTTAAGGTGAAAGGCTCCCTAAAGGGATGACTCACCAAGATGGCCTGGTAACCCAGTCATGAACATTTCTGACAGGAGAAAGGATTTCTCTTCTTAATCCTGAGGGCTGTATTGTTTTCTGTTAGGTTGCCTCTTGCTTTGTCACA
>PYHW01010540.1:2095870-2109784 GCA_013186435.1 Turdus rufiventris
TTTTTGTCCCCATGAGCATGGAGGTATAAGAAAATGGGTTTGAGAAAAGGGGCAACACACATCTTTTAAATGCAGCTGGGTTGGTTGATGTAGTCGAGCTGGGCACAGAAATCTCTTTTCTTCCATGTCTCTGATCCTGCTCTGTGATCTTTATACTTGAGAGGTACTTTATGATGACTGCTGGAGATATCTCAGCCCTTGGAGCAGCCTAGTGTGCAGAGCCCAGAGGAGTTAGGAGACAGCTGTGTATCTGGTGCAGAGCTTGGAGCTAAGCAAGGGAACAACTGAGGCCTGGAGGCAGCAGAAGTCAGGGCATTTCACTGCTGCTGCTAATACAATCCTACTGGTGCACCTACATGCTGACACACAGCAGCATCTCTCACCCCAATTGCCTTTGGTGTCTCAGTGATCTCTCTTCAAGAGTAGGAAATGTTATTTATTCCTCTGTTCCTCATCCCTGCCTCAAATAAGTGTGATTCCTTAGAGATGCTCAAGTCCCAAACACTATATGGAGACAAGTTGAGAACTGTATGGAAATGGATTGTGAGGACACAGAAAAAAGAACTCTGCAGTGTCTGTGCTGTCACTGACTCTCTGGGGATTCCCTTTCCCATCCACAGTTCACTAAATTTATGCCATCTGCTGGGGAATGTTCTTAGGAAGTGTTTAGTGCCCAAGGCTGTTCTGTGCACCCCCAGCACGGTGGGAGTCACTATCTTCACTTGTATTGCTTGGGTGAGAAATTGCTGAAGGCAAGAATCTGCACCAATTCCCAGCAATAAATGCTGAGGAGTGAAGACTGGGGAGGATGTCAGATTGTTTAAGTCTCTTCCAACACAGTTGTGTTGGACATGCATTTCTTGAGATCTGCAAAACCTTGGTCAGCATTTCTGAGGTGCTTGACTGTTGTTTGCCACCCTGGCTTTAGCATGACCAGAGAGTAAAATACAGCTTTCTCCATGGCCTGGCATTTTGACTTCTAGACACCTTGAACTCCAGAGGACTTCTGTGCTCAGAGACCAAGTCTGAGCAAAAAAACCACTCTGGGCTTGAAGATGAAGAGATCTCTTACACATACTTCAAGTAGGAAGGAAGAAAAGCTCTCATGAGTACCAGTTATATTTTCAGTGGATTCCAGAGAGGGACTTTCAGACCTGATCCATGAGAGGTGAGCCCTTGGGGGGAGAAGGAAAAAATGCCTTACTCTTCTTCCCAGGTAAGTTCAGTTTGTGGTCCTTTATTATGATGAGTCTGGAAAAGCAACAACCTGCTTATGTTTCTGCTGGTTCAGTCACCACAGGAGCTCCCACACAGAAAAAGTTGTGAGAACTTCTGGCAAACCTGGTTTAAGTAGCCCAGGACCCTTGGGTAGGCTTTGACCTTGCAGAGGAATTACCTGCACCATGGATGGGGAATACAGCCCTCTGTATATATCCCCAGCAATTTGTAGATACTGCTTGCATCTCCTTCTAATGTTTTTTCACTACTGCCAATGGCAATGGCTGATTTATTTAAAGTCTCCCTGATGCACAATTAAAAGTCAGCAAAGTCGAGCGGTCCTCAGCAAAGTTAAGATCCTCTAGAACACGGTCAGTAGCTGTCTGGAGGAATAAACAAATGAGCTGAAAGTCAAAATATAATTTAACCGCAGCACAGATGCCTCTGTATCAGCTAGGAATTTTTCATTTTCTTCTATTATGTTTTGTTATGAGCTTTATTCATATTTGAGTCACATGCAGAAGAAGTTTCAGATCTTTCGTGTCAGACTATAAAGAAATGTAGAAGCAATAACTTCTTCCAAATATTGTGTTCTAACCTTCAGATGGATTGCCTGCAATTATCCCACTGATGAGAAATAGTAATTCTCCCCAATGTATTTCCATGACACATCCTTTGAACTCACAGTGATCTGTAAGCATTTTAGCTCCTTGTAGAAAGAATCGTTCACTTGCTGCCTTGTAAACAAATTGAAGAATTAATGGTAAACTGAGAGAAAATGGGTGATGATTTTTTTCTTTTGAACCAATAATGCAGAATCATTTTGGGTGCAGAAAGGGCTAAGACATCCCACAGAAATGTTTTCCCACCTCAGTACTTGGCTCAGGAGTGTGTCTTCATTTTTAATCAGCCATGATTGTTTTCAAGGCCAGGCTTGCCAGTCTTCTTATGTGAGTGCCAGAATTTGGCTCTGTGTGTGTTTTCAAGCACAGTGGCCCTGGCCAGAACTCTTCTTTATGTGGTTTCTGGCAACCAGGTTTGGCTGGAGCCAGCTGAGCTCCATCCCAGCTCCAGCTGCAGAAATGCTGAATTTTCCTGAACACAGGGAATCCAAAGATGGATCAGGACCTTCATGAGGAAGTCCACCAGCCCACACAGGAGTGAAGGGAGAAGGCTTTCCTCTAGGACAGTCCAGACAAACTGCAAGTCTTAAACAATCCCATCTTCTGAAATTTCCATCCAGATTTGGAGGCTGACACCTCCCCAGTGCAGTGGCAGTGTCAGACACAAGCAGCTGTGTGCTGGGGTGTCCTTTCCCATCACACACAACAACCAGGGTGTGTTTTGGATGGAAGAAAGCAGCACTGAGATAGGCAGTGATGGCAACACATCCCCAGGCTGTCAGGACTACTGCTGTATTCACTGATTTTCCCAGAGCATGCCAGCTAGTTTCTCTGGTATGATAATTGTTTTCCAAGGTCTGTTATGGGACTCCCAACAGAACCATGGTTTGTGTGCACCCTGTTGCAGGACTGATCTTTCTCTGAGGGGTAGGAAGATTTCAGCTAGCTGTGCTCCATACCACAGGGCTTGCAAGGCATCTCCTTGAAAAATGAGGTGATTTTTTTAAAGCTGAGGACTGAGGCTGGGTTTGGCACTTGCTGAGCTCAGCTTGCCAAGGATGTGGGCTGTACACCAAGGGCAATTCCCACCCTGTGGATGTAATCTGCCCTGTTCTCTGCATCTCCCAAGATGAGGCAAGAGAGTTGTGTCCATCTCAGATGGTTTCCTGAAGGCTGACTGTGCTCACCTGAATTTCTGATGTCAGGAAGGTAGAGAACAACTCCAAGGCTTTAAGCAGGAATAAAGCAAATTTGTGATTATTCTGAAACCCCTTAAGGAGGAGGAGGAGATGAGGGGAAGGAACTGATTAAAGTAGATTTGCAGTTTTATATAATAACTTATGACTGGGCTGGAGAAAAGCTGGCAGAAGAACATTGCTGAAACCTTTTAAACCAAAACAGTCCAAGTTTGATGGGGAAATCTTTGAGCCTTCCAGGAATAACTCATATGCTAATGAGGAGGCTATATTTTGTTTCCTTCCAGTAACATCTATAGGTGAATCAAGAAGAGGGCTCAGCGTACTGTGTGTTGCATAGACTGTGTTGGGCTCTCAAAATATTTCTGAAGAGTCCTGAAGAGACAAAGGATGTGGAAGACAAGGAGGAAGAAGAGCAGCTTTGGTAATTCTATAAAGAAAGATAAAGTCAATTAAGTTAAGGAGGTTTCTGAGTTCCCATAATCTGCCTTGTCTATATATTCTGGATTTACAAATGTTGAAAACCAATCCATTTCAAAAGCTATGAGTCTTTTTGTAAGACTCTTTTGTAAGTCTTTTGTAAGACTTTTGTATTTTTCTGTAATTGGAAAACTTTGTTTCTCAATTTCATGTTTTTGAAGATCCTCAGACAAGAGGATTCTCATCCTATATAAAGCATAAACTATTGGTAAATACACACTTATCTCATTGCTTCTGTAGCTCTGTTCATCAGCATCCTCTTCCCAAAGGGTGCTTTATCCTGTCTGGCAGCAAATGGCATCCAGACAAGCCAGGCATTTTCAGGAGGTAGTTTGCCTGTGGCATGAATCAGCTTCTCTCCACTGCCTGGTCCCTAAAGGGTACATATTTTCAGAAAGGATGATGCTGGTGTGGGTTGTGATGCCTATCAAGGAAATCACTTTTCCATTTGATAGCAGAGAATCTGTCCCAGCATAAAATGATAGAATAATTCGGGTTGAAAGGATCTTTACAGATCATTTAGCCCAACCCCACTGCAATGAGTAGGGACATCTCCCACCAGATGAATATTTTCAGGGATGGAAGAATTTACTGGTATTTCTTGCCAAAGGAACCTGTGGCACCAAGCTGCCTGTGAATAAAAGGAATGGGAATATTCCTGCAATGTGGCCCTTCTGCTTCTAGGAACACGACAGCAAATGTGTAAAAAAGGTTTGAGTGGCACAGAACTTAAACAGCTTTTTAAAAATCCGCCTCAATTTAAAATTGAAAGATTATTCAACATTACATAATCTTGAAAAAGTTGGACAGATACGAATTTAGCAAAGTGGTTCCCATGCCAGTAGGAAATAGGCAGCAGAGAAGGGACTGTCAAAGCTTTCAGAGGATGATGGTGCAGAGGCAGATTCCTTTGCAGGGAGAGCTCCTGCCTGCCCAGCAGGGCACCTGCACTTGGACAGGTTTGTGCAGCACAGCCTGGGTGGGATCCTCTGCAGCAGGGTTGCTGGCTGGGTTTCATCCCTGGGCCTTTCCAGCCTGAAAAGTTTCAGCCTCTGCATTTCCTACAAAAATGTGGGAGCATTTGGAGAGCTACTGAGCACAGCACAATTGTGTGGCATCACTTGTCTTGAAATGTGAATTGTTCTAGGACTAATGAAATCTCTTAAATTCCTGTAAATAAAAGATGGGAACAGATTTGCTGGTGGGAAGAGTCCCAGCTCAGCAGTTTCCCTCAGCCCCAGACACTGCCATTTGCTTGCATTACTCTCCTAGATTTGTAAATATTGCAGAACACGAGGAGTTTAAATTTTCATGCTTTAATGCGAGGCTGTGGCTGTACTACGGTGGGGGATTGGGCTGGGAGCTTGCACAGCCTGGGTGATTGATAAAGACACACAGGAGGGGTAGGGTAGGAGGCTGCCCAGGGTTCATCCTCTGTGTGGATGGAAATGTCCCTCCCAGGTAGAAACAGAAGCCTCTTGACTAAAACATTGGAGTGGAGATTTCTGTTTGAGCAGAGCAATGACAGAAGATGGTGGTGGCCTAATCTTTTTTCACTCCATAAAAAACAAACAAACAAACAAAAAACCTGCTAATTTGTCATACTTTTCTTACCCTGTTTGTGTGATTTCTTACTGCTAGGAAACACTTTGGTTACAAATCTCAGGCCCAGCAGAGAAATACCCTTTGTGCTCTGGCTGAGCCTCTCTCAGGAATTGGGTTCTAAGCGCTCAGATAGTTCAGGTGTTTTTTTCCTGTATTAAATGACTCTAAAGCTGCCCATTGCAGGTTGTGCTGGGCTGGCCGGCCCTAAGCCCATCCACATGCATTCATTTAAGCAACTTAGCAAAATCCCCAGGCTTGTAAGAGAAGCCCTACATATTTCCCAGCTTGCTGGGGTGGTATAAGTCCTTACAATTTGAACTAAGGGTGTTTGCTTGATGAAAACATTTGCTGTCAGAATATTATAGCTGCTGTGAGCACCTGACTCTTTCAGTACTAGGTGTCTGAGCATATGATTGGCCCTTTGTGAGCTAAGAAATAATTTCCCCATTGACTATCTTTTTTTAGGTAGTTTTCTTTCCTAAATTGCTCACATAGGGCATATAAATCACACAGCCAAACTGCATATGGAGCAGACTTGCTTTTGGGTTTGTGAAGATATGAAATATGTAGCTTGTATTTTGCAGTCATAGCAGTCCAAAAGAAAGTGAACATGCTTTTTGGAAAGCATCTTGAAGGTATTTTCCAACATCTTCATTTTTAGGTGTCTGGCTTGAGGGATTTTTGGAGAATTTCTGCTCTGAAAATTTTATTTGAGTAAGCAACAGGTTATGAATACATTCAAGCAACTGCAGTCAGTAGCAATTCAGAGTCCAGAGACAAGGAGAGCTGCCAGACCTGATGTATGGAAAAGGACTGACACAGTGGAAGCAGTTATAAGTGCTGCATTAATTTCTTCACCACCATTTGGAATCTGAGAGGTTCAAGACCATCCTGTCCTTTTTGAAGTGGATTTACCACCCTTAATCCAGACACCAGGATCTGTCTTGCTCTCTTTGCAATGCAGGCATTCCCTAATTTTAGGGGTTGCACTTGTGCCTCCTGCAGGGACAAAAATGATGGTTTTTCCCTGTGTATGCAGTAATGAAGGGTGAACTGCTCTAAAGCAATTTTATTTGCTTTGGTGGTGCTGGGTGGCACTCTCACACAGAAATGGTGTTAACTGAGGGCAAATCTACACCAAGGTGGCAGTAGAGGATGCAGAGACCCCTGCCAATGCAGGTACCCCTTCTTCAGGCCTCCTAAAGAGGGATACACATGGGGATGCACATCTTGGCTTGCTGCAGTTGTGCTCAGTGATGTGTCAAAGCCCTGTGGGATCACTGCTGGCTCTCTACACCCACCTGTGAATATTTTGGCGTTGCCCTTGCTCAGGGAATTCTCCAGGATTTGGCCTGTTATTAACAATTCTAAAATGAGGGCTGCTCACAAATCCTTTTTAATAGATACACCCGCTTATGTGTGTTTAATCTAAAGCCTGTTTGCTTGGGGGTTAGGCAGCTGGGATGAATTGCACCCAAAAATGGTTTGGCAGGCAAAAATGGTGCTCTCTGGTCCTGGTATGATTGCATTGAAGACACACAGTGTTTATCTGGCTGAGAGCTGTGTTTAATATGCACCAGTGCAGTGAGCACAGCTCTTGGGGGCCAAGATTGCTTTGCTATGACCATTATGACACTGCATACCTGAATATGCAAAAAAACCCCTGAAAATACACTGCCTGTCATGTCTTATTGCTTAATGATGTAGCCAGAGGCAGACCTGACATCAGGGCCATTCTCTGCTCCTGGTGGGGAATGCATCTTTAATCCCATCAGAGCAGAAACATTTAGAAACTGCAAACAGAGCCTGCTCAGAGCTGTCACTTCACTCCCTTAATGAGTCCATTCTTCAATCAAGGTAGTTTCTTCTCTGGGAGCTCAATGATAATGTTTGAATATGGGATATTTATAGTGTTAGTGCCAGGCTCTCCACAGCCTAATGGCTGGGGCCAGGCAGCTCTACTTTCAAAGGCTGGGTCAGATGGGGAGAGAGAGGTGGGCACGCTGCAGGGCTTAGGCTGAGCTTGGAAATGCAGATTTCCTCAAAACAAGGGGCTGGAAAAGCTGACACCTTATTAATTCTCCTTCCTTCTGGACAGGGCACTGCTTAACAAATCATGCCATGTGAGGAGAAGGGAAGGAAAATAAGGAGGGTGAAAATAAGTGCAAGCTTAGTGCTTGCTCTTGCAGCAAGGACTGCAGCACAGCATTGTGCTGACAGAGCTGGGACACCCCTGCCTCTGTCAGCAGCTCTGCCAGCTCCATTTGCTTGCCTTAGCCTGGCTTTGTTCATCCTGATCTGCCTGGACTATTCCTTTGGAGTAATCAGACTTGGCTGTGGCAGAAGTACAGGACTGGTGGCGTGTTGTGCTTTGGGAAAAGTCACTTTTCTCTATCAGCATCCTTTCCCCCCCCACACACTTCTCCTATGACTTCAACTCCTCAATTTTCAGGAATTAATTAGGACTAGACAACATAGCAAGTGGGTGTGTGCTAATACTGCATTTTGAGCCTGAACTGGGACATTGTGCCAAATTTTCCTGCATTTTCTGTCAAACTCTCAGGATCTGAAACTGTATGATAGACACCCAAATTCAGGCCCTGCTAGTTATGCATTTTTCTCAGGTCAGTGGGGAGATGGAAGAGTTTCCTTTGATCTGTAAGCTGTGAAAATGCACCTGACCTGGCCAGAGGGTTTCCATCGCCTCCTCCTGAGGCTACTTGGGTTTCCAAACCCAAATAAAAGGCATTGCCCACCAGCTCTCTGCAAGTCCTGGCACTCAGCCCACCTTGCACACTCACCTCCTATTCTGCAAGCTGCCAAATGCCTGCTTGCATGCTAAGAAGAGGTTACTCTACAGCTTTCAGCTAAAATATTTATGAGTGGTTGAAAATTATCAGTTCAAGCATCCAACCATGGCTATGCGAAGAGGAGAGTTAGAGGTTTAACAACACCCAGCCTTTCTCAGCAAGGAAAAGCTCTGCCACTTGTCTTTCCTGCCACCACAAGCACTTTGAAACCAGAGGCCAGACTTGCATAATCGGTAGTTTTGAGGATCCTGCCCTCATCTTGGTTTTAGTTATCACACTGTCATATTGCAAATAACTCTGGGTGGTTTTGGGGGACGGCCATTGGATCAGTAATGATTTCCCCTCTGGAGCTGTGACAAACTTGCAAGTGCCTGGGAAAGATTTTTTGTGTGTTTTATCTTAGTGCACTGGCTGTTTCTGCCATGAAAGGGCTTGGGTATTATTTTTTTTAAAAATACATTTTCTCAGGCCTCGTCATCTTAAAAAATAATCCTGTTTAACAAAGCAGCATCATATCAAAATTGCCTTTACTCCACAGCCTCACACTTCAAATCTGCTCTTCCTGCTTTGATAAAGCTTTGCTGTTCCTCATGCTGCAAATATATGACTCAGAGGAAAAAAAATCATAAACCCAAATCAAACCAGTATTTTTTCATAAATGAAACAAGGCTCTGTGGAAGCTTGGCATTGGCACTGATGCTGTAAACAAACCTTGTTTATAATAATCAAATAAGCTGTGGTTGTTTCTGTGCCAATAAAGGAGGCACTTGGGAGGACAGGACACTGCAAGCGCCACTGTGTCTGCTCCTGCCTGGGATGGGATATTTTGGAGTCCAAACCAGTGTCTAGCACACTGCAGCTGAAGCTCTGAATTTCAATCCTCAAAGTGTTTATACAGAGTTGTCCTGGATAGGTTTTGGACTGGGACTGTACAGATCTGCCTCAAACACTTTTTATGCCACTCTTTCTTCTGCTTCCATGGGGAAATTCAGACCATAAAGGCTGAGGAAGGCTTGGAGAGGAGTGTGAGCTCAGTCCTCAGGGCACATCACTGGTCAGTGTAGTTCCTAATGCTTTATAATACAGTGAGTACCAAGGCAGGCAAAACACTGAGCAGAAACTTCTTTTTAGCCCCTGAAAAGTTAATAATTTTGTCATGTAAACAAATTTCACACATTTCAAGGCCTGACATGTCACTCACCCTTTGTTAATTAGAGCCAAGGGACAAGAAACCATTGCACCTGAAGTTTAAATCCAAGTATTTATGCATTTATTTACTATTGTTTCACTGGCTGTTAAACTATTTGCTAGTACTCTTCCCATATTCATGAAGCACTATAAATACTTGCAGAGAAAGACTCCATTATTTTTTCATAAAGGACAAGCAATGCAGTTGAGAAGTTCAGTTTGGTAGTCATAGTTTAGCTTATAAACAACTGAGGGCTTGCTGGGTTCCCATTAAAATCTTGTCAGGTGGTGCCTATGTTCTGAGCCCTGGGTGTAAGATGAAGTCCAAGTGTAAGGTGAAAAAGTTAAACATTTCTAATTAGACACATTCCCATGTGTGAGAGGTACAGCCACCCTCTGATGGTGTGCTTCACAAATTCTCTAAATATGGTGGAAAATCGTCACTACCTGTTACCACCTGCCAAGCTGCATGTTTGATTTTTAACCCCCAGGTCCTCTTTTGGGTTCTTTCATGCTGCCAAATAAAATTATTTTGGTATGAGTAGGAATGGAATTCTGCCCATTTGTTAAGAAATCATTTTGGTGGACCCTGACTCTTAAACTCAGTGTTTATGTATCTTTAAAATGCAACAATCTCTCATTCAGATGATAACAAATTTGGGCTGATGGAAAAAGGTGGTTTTGTTTCTTGCTTGTGGTGTCTTGGCACAAGGTCTGCTGTGGTGATGGGGGGCACTGCTGTTACCCTTAATAGATTTTACCTCAGACATAATCTGACTCAAGTTTTCAAATTATCAATGCTGCACTCATTATACCCACTTAAGTGATATTTTAAACTTTGCTCTGAGTCACCATGTAGGTTTTCTCCCCTCCCACTCATTTGAAATATTTTCTAGATATTCACCCAGGTTAATGTTCATTAATTTAGCTTCCAAAATTAATAATCCCCTGATAAACTACTCCAGTTTAAATAACTCCTTGGGCTTTAGGCAGATGTCATACGTGAGTCATAATGTATTCCCACCACTTTGAGAAGAATATTGTTCACAGTGTCATATCCAGAAACATCAAATTATCTCCTGAATACTTAGAAATGAGTATATATTTGGTAACTAGAAAGAAGAGATGAACGCTCCAAAATGCTATTATTGTAGTGATACTTGTTAGGTGTTTTTATTTGTTGGCTGCAATATAGTAGTTTAAACAGATCTGACATATTTTCAAAAGTCAAATGGATAAGACACTCTTAAGGGAAGGCTGGTAAGCATTTTCTAAACTAATTTTCTTGCAGGCTGGAGGAACATTGATCAGCCATCCCTCTTACAGCTTGGTCTGCACTGAGCTTGGCTTCAACATTGGGCAGTCTGGGAGAGCAGAGGTGAATGTGCTGCTCTGTCCCTGTCCCATTGCCTTGCTTTCCTGGGTGGTGTGGTTTAACCCTAAATGGCAACTAAATACCACACAAATGCTCACTCCCACCTGCCCTGCTGGGATGGGGAGGAAAAGCAGGATAAATAGTTAAAAAAACCCCCAAACTCATGGATTGAGATAAAAACAGTTTCATAATTGAAACATAGTAAAATATAATAATATTAATGGTACTGATAACAATAAAAATAGTTGTAATAAAAAAGAAAGAAACTAAATCAAACTGAATACAGACAAGTGATGCACAGTGCAATTGCCCACCAACAACTAAAACCTCAATGCACTGTCAGCATCGCCATACTAAATCCAAATTCCAGCTACTAGGAATAAAGTGCATTCTATCCCAGCTGAAACCAGGACATTTGGTTTTAGCAGCTAGAGTGGTGAAGCAACAGGCTGGAATGAATCTGGAGACTATGGTGTCATCTTGGTGGCTGCTTGTTTGTGACACCAATAAATGTATGCCAATAAACATCTCTGGGCTGTCAGCTTTCCTGCAAAGAGCCTGCTGTATTTCTTCCCTTGGAGAAGAAGGAACAAGGGTATGGGGTATGTCCAAACCCTGCCAGAGTGTGGCTTTAGCTGCCTGTTTGCTCAGCCTGCAGCCTGCTGAGAGGGAGGGACAGTGCTGCTGGACCATGGCCAGCAGATCCCACTGTGGAGCTTTTGACATGTCAGCTTCTGCTTGTGGAAAACTCCATCTGCAGGTTTACAGCATGTGATGTCTAAAGACAGATTGGCACTGAGAGCCGGGCAGGGCCCCTGCCAGGCTGCTGACAGCCAGAGAGCGTCAGCAGCGGCTCTGTGTGTGCCAACGTTTGGAAATCAAAACCAGTTTTTACCTAAAGCACCAATCCAGAGTCTGAAATGTTCACATCTCCTTCCCTGGGGACGGCGCCCACCCAGGCTGGCACAGGGGCTGGCACAGGGACTGGCACAGGGACTGCACGGTTGTGTAACAGGGATCTGGTGTCCTGTGGGGCACACCAGCACAGCACTCCAAGGAAAAGGCTCAGATCAGGACCATTCATGAATACAAGGGAGGAAAAGCAGCTAGGAAGCAGGGAAGTCCTACAAATCCTGTGGGCACTGCAATCCAAGGGGATGTGACCAGTGAGACATGGTCTAGGCAGGAAGTGTGGTGCTGATGGTGGACATAGGAAGGGAACATTTTGTATGGGAAGATGGAAAGAATGGAGTCTCCTGAAAACAGAAAACTGGAGGAAAACAGTCCTCAATTGTAAGTGTGTAAGCGGCTTCAAAGAGTGGGGGAATAATCTGTTCAAGTACATGGTGGGTAGAAGCAGTAATAAGGAATTTAAATTAAAACAAGGGAGGTTTAAATTAGCATAAGAATTTTGTCTCTAAGTATAGAAAAAAAAAAAAAACTGGAATAGGAGGTGGAGCCTCTGTTATTCAACCTGTCCCTAAATTCTTCAAACAAAATCAGTCAAGGATGGCTCAGGCAGAGCTAGAATTTCAATTTTTTTTTTTTTTCTCGGCCTTATTTCTTGATGGGGGTTGGCAGGGGAGCAACAAGGTATTTTTATCTGGCTTTGTTTTCCTCTTTAAGAGTGCATTTCAGCTTTGCTACCTTATTCTTCCTCAAATCATCTCTGTTTTGGTGGGATCATGATCTGAAATGACAACCTTCAACTGAGCAAAGGATTTGTTTATTTAGGACGAAACCGTAAATTTGGGAGTTCTCCTTTAATTTTTGGCAACCACTGTCTAAATCTTCCATCAGAAGAAGTGGAAAAAAATTACATCATATTGATACTGTGACAATCTCCCTGCATCACCTTGGGCAGAACTCTAACACACCCCAGAACATCCAGGTGAGGACAGTAATCTCTATTCTTCAGAGAAAAGAGCAGGTTGTACTTTTTTAGTGGCGAGGACTATTTCTTCTCTGTGCTGCCCCCATTATGTGGAGTCACACTCCAAATCTCCCTGTGCCTGCAATAGGCAGTAATCTTCCTTTGGTAAAATCTGAGATCACCAATGTAACACACATACAAAAAGCTCCCAGACAACCCTTCCTAGATGAACCCCTGTACTAAGGTGTTTAAAGAGTTCAGAAAAAGAAGACAGCTCGCTATTAACACAGAGAGAGCTGAGCCTGAGACTGTATCTGCAGGAAGGATGTGTGCAGGTGAGACATTGTCAGGCATTTTGGTACCACAGCGAACCAAAGCCATGCAGTGCTGAGCTCTGCAGCCATCGGCAGCTTTGGGAGCCATTATTAGCTGTTTGGAGTCAATATTAGCTTTTGGGAGTCATTATGAGATTTTGGGAGTCAATACTAGCTTTTGGGAGTCAATGTTAGTTTTTGGAAGTCAATGCCAGCTTTTGGGAGTCAATATCAGTATTTAGGAGTCAATAGTAGCTTTTGGGAGTCAATATTATTTTGGGGGTTCAATATAAGCTTGTGGGAGTCATTATGAGTTTATGGGAGTCAATATTAGTTTTTGAGAGTCAATATTAGCTTTTGAGAATAATTATTTTCTTTTGGGAGTCATTAATTTATTTTCGGAGTCAATATTATTTTTTTGGTGTCAATATTAGTTTTTTGGATTCAATATTATTTTTTAAGAGTCAATATTCGTTATTGGGAGTCAATATGAAATTTTGCAAGTCAATGTATTTTTTGGGAGTCAATATTAGCAATTGGGTGTCAATATTATTTTTAAAGAGTCAATATTGTTTTTGGGAGTCAATATTAGCTTTTGAGAGCCAATATTAACTTTTGGGAGTCAATATTATTTTTTGGGAGTCAATATTGATTTTGGGAGTCAATATTATTTTTCAAGAGTCAATATTATTTTTTAAGAATCTGTATTGGTTTTCGGAGTCAATATTATTTTTTGGCAGTCAATATTAGCTTTTGTGAGTCAATATTATTTTTGGGAGTCAATATTATTTTTTGGGAGTCAATATTAGCTTTTGAGAGTCAATATTATTTTTTAAGAGTCAATATTGATTTTGGGAGTCAATATTGGTTTTTGGAGTCAATATTAGCTATTGAGAGTCAATATTATTTTTGAGAGTCTATATTCGCTTTTGAGAGTCAATATTATTCTTTGGCTGTCAATAGTAGGTTTTCAGATTCAATATTAGTTTTTTGGGAGTCAATATTAGCTTTTGGGAGTCAATATTAGTTTTAGGAGTCAATATTAGCTTTTAAGAATCAATATTAGCTTTTAATTATCAATGGTTTTTTTTTGAGTCAATATTATTTTTGGGAGTCAATATTAGCTTTAGATAGTCAATATTAGCTTTTGGGAGTCCATATTATGTTTTAGGAGTCAATATTGGTTTTGGGAGTCAATATTAGCTTTTAAGAATCAATGTTAGTGTTTGAGA
>PYHW01010540.1:2112509-2132570 GCA_013186435.1 Turdus rufiventris
TTTGTTTGCTTGAGTTACTGCTATCATCACAGCAATTTGATTTCTGTGTTCCTCTCCTGTCCTTTCCTTGCACACCATTACCATGGGAGCTCACCAACAATTTTCCAGGGAAGAAGAATCAGTTTTTTAGCTAAGTACCAAAACAATCCCAGGGTCACACAGTGCCAGGGGCTTTCAGAAATGGAAGCAGAAGATGCCTTTTAAAACACAGGCTCATTAGGTTTGATTGAAAATTCTCCATGTCTTGAAAAGTGGCAGTGGGAACAGCTTTTTAGCCTGGAGAAGTGTTGGTCCGATCCTGACTTTGTAGTGTCAGTTTGTGCATGGTGTTAGCATCTGTTTTCCCTGGCACTGAAGCTTGAGCAGTGAGGAAGCTGAGATGGGGAAAATGCAGAAAGCAGGATGGGCTGAGCCCCAACACACAAGCACTGAAGTAATTCTCTTCTTCGTTGGTCTGTCATTGTGCAAATCCATGAAATCCTGTGACATTTCTATAAGCTTACAAATAATTTCTTCCTTTCAGAATTCAAAACCCCATGGCTCTTTTGTTCCAATCTCTTCCCCATGACCAGGCAAACCTCAAGGCTTTTCTCTGGGCACATTACAAAGTGGGACTTTACTCTCACCTGTTTAAAGCAGGCAACTAAAAAGAACACTTCTGCTGCAGGGGAGGAAAAATCCACCTGGCAGTGAGGATAGCAGAGAAGCGAAATTTTGCATGGAGGGCAGGCACGTTCAAGGTGAGACTTCTTTGGGGAATGATCACATTTCAGTGGGACTGTGCAAAGACAATGATGCTTTCTGAGAAAAGATTCAAAGAGGAGCAGAAGACTGAGGGACTGAAGCATTTCTGGATTTGTCCGTGGAAGCAGCTTCAAGAATTTGAAGCAGTGGTTTAATAACCATAAGAGAAACTGCAAAACCTTTGATTTAAAACTGTTCTGCTTGAATGCTATTGCTATCAGACACCCTTTTAAAGCACTGAAAGCTTTGCCAGGGAAAAAAGACGAGGGAGCTGTAAAATATTACAGCAGTTTGACTCTATAGCTCTTAGTGCATGGAAAACTTTTGGATACCAGGATAACAGGAGCAGCAAAAAGCATGAAGTTTGATAACTTCACATCTTCTCCCTCTGATCCCTGACATTTTTGTGCTCAGCAAGGGTCTAAGAGCACTTGAATCTGGAATTCCCAGATTCCATTCAGCATTTTTTGGTCTGGCAGTCCCCTGTGTGGAGAGCTCTCCACATCCTGCTCTGCACGTGAGAGAGGTGTCTGTCTGTCTGCAGGGATTAGATCCTGTCTTGGAATACTTGCAAAAACGCTTATCAAGCTGTGGGACAAAGCACAAGGAACTGAAGTGAGAAGCGACAATCTGCTCTCTGCAGCAGGGAAGCACTTGGCAGAGATGTAATTTATAACTGAAAGGGTTGCCAAGTTTTTTTTGTTTTAAGTTGTTCTGCTGACTTTTGCAGAAATGTAACCTGGGAGATTGGAGGATGGCTCCTCTGAAACAGATTTCTGTAGGAAGTGGGGTGTAAAAGAACAAGATATGGTGGGGCAAATTCCCAGCTCCCCAAAAGTCATTTTACATTTGCAGTCAAAGTCACGAATATCTGAGATTTCCATAATTGCAAATGATAGAGCTTCAGTAATTAACAAATTATTTTAAATTCTTGATGGGGAATGGGGAGTGTAAGGCATGTCTGGATAGCTACTCCTGTAAAACAGGGACATCAAACAAACAAGTAAATAAATATATACAAAGCCATATATATCCCCCAAAGCATCTGCCCCACCTCTGGAAGTGTTCAAGACCGAGTTAGATGGAGCTCTGGGCAACCTGGTCTAGTGGAAAATTTGGTGCCCGTGGCAAGGGGCTGGAATGGGATGATCTTAATGGTCCTCAAGCTATGCTATAACTCTGTAAAAAAAAAAAAACAAAAACAAAAAACCAAAACAAAACAACAAAACAACGAAAAAAACCCAACGCCCCCCCGAAAAACCCCAAAACAAAACAAAACGAAACAAACAAACAAACTAACTAACTAACAAAAAAAAAAAACCCAACAAAAAAAACCCCCAAACTCAACAACTTCCAGTCTAGCTGGAAGGTGCAATGAAAGAGCAAAACCATGCCTGTAAGGCTCCAGGTTAATTTCTGTTTCTTTTGGGGGGATGCTCTGTTTCAGTTTGGATTTGACCTGGAAAGTCAGTCTGTTCAAACTGACTTGCAGGTTAATTCTGCAAGTGTGGGGGCACAGGGAGGGCTGGGGGCTCCCCAGGGTGGTGGGACAGACCATCCCAGCCAGGACCTGTCCCACCACCTCCAGGGAGGGGAGCACGGGGTACCCAGTGATGGGGTGGGAATGACAAGGGAAGGCCAAGTCACCACTCTTAGAGGGGATATGGATGCAGGATCAGCAGGGCCATGGAATGACTGTGCTGGCGCTGGAGCTCTGATTTCTCGTGAATTAGGATCTGGTTGTATCTTCTGTATCCACATTAACACAGATAAATTGTCCTGCAGCACTGTGTGAGCTCCTGTCACTGTGGGCCGGGTACTCCAGAGCAGGGAAGGGTCACACACAGGAGGTTTTGCAGGCAGACCCCTCCACGAGGAGTTCTCACATCATCAGACAGTTTGGACAGTGTGAGAAATCAGTTTCTCTGACTAAGACATAGCAGAGAAGGTTCCTTGCTTTGCACAGGGAACAAGATTCAAATATACATTTTATTTTAAATGCATATTTCACTTCAGGGTCTGTCTCTCCAGTTAATCTTTCTGTCCATGCTCATCTTCCAGATTTATGTAATGTTTGGGGTTCCAGTGTTGTTCAGTTTTCTAATTGCTCCTGGATAGGCAATTGCCTTTTTTGCAGGTTGGTTGAATCCTGTTTGATAATTAGTCCCACATCACTTGTATAAATGAAATAATCATCTGACCAACTGGAAGTTGCTTGCAATGGCAAAGGACCTAATTAGAAAACATTCATTTTGCAGCGCTCTGTTCGATCTGCATCCTTGCTTAGTGCACACTGCTGTGCACACATTGCTGGGCTCTGCTGATCTGATGTCCAGCCAGCAAAAGCCAGGTCACTTATTTCTTAATTTCAGATTCCAAGTTTAGGCAAGTCTCTGTAAGCTGCAGCCTTGAACTTTCATAAAAGTGAATCCTCAGAGCCTGTAGCAGAGCTATGTGAATCTGCTCATTGTAAATAAGGGAATAGAAGGCAGGGTTTGGATATTATGAGGGGTAAAGCCCAGCATTTGATATGGGTTTCTGCAATTAGGAAAAGAAAGAAAAATCACTGATGTATTTAATTCTCTGTTGCACAGTGTGCCAGCAATAAAAAAAGTCTCAAGCAGATTGTATACCATTAGAAGCAAAGGAATAAAAGCAAATGAGTCTCAGAGCAGAACTTGTTAAAGGAAAACCAGAGGAGAAGCCAGATCCTTGATGAACAAATCCTGGGGATTTGCTCTGAGTCAAGCATGCAATACTTGCTTTTAACCAGCTTTGCCAGTCAAACTTGGGAATCATCTGGGGCTCTCTCTGAAGCCCTCACCATTCAGAATATCAGACCCTGTGAGTACAAAACACACTTAAACATTTAAGGTTTCTCCTGGTGCTTGCCTTAGTCAGAAAAATGGGCTGTGCTTTGAGGGTATTTAGCATGAATATGAGTTATCTGCATATCTCTTCAAAAGGAAATTCAGTGAGAAACAAATCATATTCAAGACTTTGAAATTCCAAGTTCCAAGCTGAGGTTACTTACTGGTTTTCCTTGCTTGGGAGAATGTCTGAAATGGAACATCCCTCTCACTTTCCGTTTTCTGAGGGATCCTAATGTGAGAGTGAAAAAAAAAGAACCAATGCCATGATGACTGTCAGGAACTGAGCAGATATAATACATTTGCTTTCTTATTTCCATTCCTAGGGTTCTGTTCAACAAGCAGTGCATGGAATTCATTCCTTCCAGCAGTTTATTTTTGTTTTTTTTTTTTTTAATGAACGATAATTTTACCTACAACAGCATTCAACTGTCACTGCATCATTCCTTGCACACAGACTGTAAAATTCTTGTCAAGGGCTGTGCACTCTGAGTTGTCATACTCTGTTCTTAATGGTTCAGAATTGTATGAAATAGTGTCTTACTAAACTTGACCCATGTTATTTTCCTCCTTCACACCTCTCCTTCTTTACACAGATTCTGATAAAGCTGAATACTTTGATGTGTTTATCTGCTTTACACAGCAGATTTATCCAAGTGTAGAAGTGTTAAAAGGACTCATTTTTCAGTGAGCAGCTCCTGAGGTGGGGCTCACTCTGGCCCACATGAGGGTTGACTTTCCAATTTATACCAAATTTTATGGAGACAAGGTGATGGGAGAGATGCTCATCCTCATTTAAAACAAGTTAAATGCGTCATTCTAAGAACATGAGGGAGGCCTGTGGAAACAGCTGACCTGCATGTGGAAATTGTTTGTCATGTCCAACACAACACCAACAATGACAATGACATCCCCATCCCTGGGAATGTTCCAGGTCAGGCTGGGTTTTGAGCAGCCTGGTCCAGTGAAGTGTCCCCGCCCATGGCTGGGGATCGGAACTGAATGAGCTGTATGGTCCCTTCCAACCCAAACCATTCTATCATTTTTGATTCCATTATTATCATAGCTAAGAAAAGGTAAGTATGAAACACCAAAAGCCTTGTAAAACAAAGAAATGACTTGTAGCCTTGATGTCATCAACAAACTATAATAAAAGTGTGAGCAAACACATGCGTTTGCACATGGGTCTGCCACAGCTCAAATTTGTGTCTATTAAAAGAAACCAGCTGCTGAAGTGAACTTAATAGTTCATGCCAGCCAGAACAAGGCAAGAAGAAACTTCTGTCTGAGAGGGATTTATGTTTAACTTGCATCTGTGTCAGAAATACATGCAGCGTAACCATTGCTTCTCTTGTAAATTTAAACTGATCTACATCAAAATTGTAGGGAAAACAAGACAACAGCAGCATTTCAGTTCTCTCCCTCAAAAATGAAAAAAAAAATAAATTAAACAGAGCAAATTTTATGGGAAGGATGATACTTGGTAATGGAATGAAAGGTTACATTTTTATAGACAGGACAGGCTACTTAAATTCTCTACCTTCATATGTACCTTAAGTATTGCATTCTGTAAGGCCAAAAACTCAAATGTAAGCCATGCAGAGAGAAGGATGTAATTTTTGAGCAAGAGAAACACAATGATTAACAAAAGATGTAGGTTTGGGGTTTTTTTAACAGTAACTTCAGTTTCTGATCGATTCTTAATTTGATTTAGAAGCATACAGGTTATGGTAATTTTGTATGCTGATGCAAAAGATGAGTCCTTGATTAAAGCATCTAGTTTATAAATGTTTTCCTCTCTTTCAAAATATTGAGCAGCTGCACTATTCTAGACTGAATGGCTGTGCCCCACTGGAAGTTAAATCAACCACACAAACCACACAGGGCCATTCAACTCCACATTTGCACTGCTCCAGATCTAGACAAATCTGCTGAAAAGCAGAAGAGAATCAGCAGCAAACCAACCCAAGAGTTCTCCCAGGTGATCCTTTCTGCATTCCTCCCAGCTGCAGGATTAGTGCCAGCTACCAAGCATCCCTTCTGCGCTCAGCCTTGAAGTGGAAAAGTCAAAACCCCAGCAGCCCAAGCCCTGTCTGGAAACTTTAACAGAAGACTTTAAAGAAATAAGAACCATCATTCCTATCTATGTAAAAAAACCCAGAAGCTGACAAAAAGCATTAGAAGACAGAGATGAGGAATCAACATCAAAGTTTATTGCACCAGAGGTGACAGCTATAACAACACAGATACCAAAGCTCAGCTTAGAAATACCTGATCGGAAAGGAAACCCAGATAAACAAACAACACAGGACTCATCAAAATTCCCCCAGAAGAAACAGAAATGAACAAAAGAAAAAAGAGAATGATAAGGTGGAATCCACAGAAGTAATGGACCACATAGCAAGAGGATCCATAGAGCTGGAAGGACTGGAAATGGCACTGATAAAACAGCACTGCACAGCTCACCTGACACACTGGAAACAAGGCAAAAACAACAGAAAACCAAAATTCGGGATATTTATCACGGGGAAATGTCAGGGGAACCATGAAAACTTAGGAAGGAGTTTTTAGGGAAAGTTCCAGAAAACATGAAACCAGCTTGCAAGTCAGATAATGGCTCTGCTAATGAAACTGAAAATGCTGGACATTTTAGATGCTGAAATATCCTTTTACATCTCCTTCCAAGATGCCTAAGGGTAGGTTTGAATTAAGTTTTTCAATCAGAGTATCTTTCTCATGTAGGAACAGAGGAATGCCTGCTAATCTTTCAAGGAGTGTTGGATCTAAATTTTTTCCTGTCTGCAAGAGAGATAGAACTTTTAAAAATACTGTATTTAGAATTCCTGGTTTGGGTTTGTCCTACATTGATATTCATTCTTCCAGAACTGAACAGCATTCTGCATTACCAAAAGGGAATGCAATGCTAAAAATCAAATGAACATTTCAGAATCTGAATCATGAAAAATGTCATCTCTTCCTGATACGAATCTGCAACAGATTTTGAAATTTTAAATGAAGATGGATCCTTGGAGCAAAGAAGTCTGAAGCCAGGAGGGAAAACACCATCTCCTGAAATATCTGTGGGTGACACAGAATGTACAGTTAAAATACGTTAAACCTAAACCAATAATTCAGAATTTCTTGCTGTAAGAGAAAACTGTCAGAAAGTGACATCAGCTTTAAAATGGAATCTGAAACTTCCTACAGAAAAAAACCCAAGTTTTGCTGTTGAAGACATCGCTCAAAAACCAAAAGAGATGCTTCAGCTGAACTGAGAAACTCTGAAACAGGAATTATGATCATATTTTTCTGGCTGGAAGAAGGATGAAATTGAAATTTGTGAAATTCTGGAATCTCCCTAAGAACAAGGAAAGAGCCTGAGTTCTGCTCTCCAGAAGTGGAACAAACCCAGCTAAAAATGTCATTGGAAATTGCTGACATTTCTGTGCAAGTTCCAACATCAGAACTTTAAATTTGTCAGATCCTGGAGGAGAGAGAGGCATTGAGAACGCTGAAGAGATGGAAATCAAATTAAAAAGGAGAATAAGAGATAAAAGCTGTTGAAACAGAGACCAAGGCACTGCTGAGATGTTTTTAAATGCCAAAATACAGAATATCTTTATTGGGCTGGACATCCTTAAAGGCAGGGAAAAAAAAGTGGTGCTGATATTGAAAGGAGTCTGGAAAAGCTTCAGGTAGATGATCCTTGTGCCAAAATACAAATTGGAATAAAATATTCCTTAAAAAACCTTCCCTGTGCAGTCCCCAAAATTACAGTTGGAAAAGGAAGTGTTCCAGAATGAGGAGATTTTATGAAAAGTTCTGGTATCAGCTTGCCAGAGATGGGAGAAGATATTTCATTACCTGCAAAGAGAACAGGGATTAGAGTGAATATTCCAAACCCAGATATAGCCATTTGTAGGGGTGCAGTTCACCTTGGTGCTGAAGCGCAAAACTGCAGAATTCACAATTCTCAGCAGAGCTGTAGAAACCAGAAATGATGCTTAGAAAATTGACAAAAAAGAGCAGTTTATTAAAAAAAAATAAAATTCCTACGTGATCTCTGACTCTTCAAGAGCACAAAGTCAAACCACTGGATATAGAGATCCCCAGAGCAGAAAGATCTCCTGAGTTTGACAATTCATGAGTAGAATTTAAGTGATCATTAGCTGGAACTAATGCAGGTGGAAAACAAAATATACAGATGGTTGTCTTTCAGAGGAAGACCTGGACATTTAAAATCAAGAGGAAGCAATTAAAATAGGAAAATTCGTGGGTGAAATGAAAATTACAGGATAAAACAGTCAAGACATTTGATAAAAAAGGCCTGGGTGTGAATGGTCTACAAGAAAGGATCAGAAGATCCTGCCTATATTGCAGCAAAGCTGGGAGGTGTAATGGTAGACATTTCAGGAGTGAAAAGGGATGTAAAAAGTGCTAGAGAAGATCCTGAAATAGAATTTCAAGTGGCAAGTGTTGAAAAGGACACGTCTGCAGGAGTGGAAGAGTGTGTAGCAGAGAGCACAAGAAACCCTGTCACCTATGGAGACAACAACAGGCACTGAAAAAATTGAAGTTGATGAGACCCCATCCAATGTTCCAGTTTCTCAGACTCCTTTTACATCTCCAGGAAGAGCTGACCTGATCTTGTATGAGGAAGAAAAGCACAGTCATTCAAATATTCCTGGAGCTGCTACTCCAAATGAGGATTGCCTTTTATCAATATTCAGTGAAATAAAATGATATCTGTGTTCTTAACTTTCTGAGAACTAAAAATGGAGCAAAACCCAAACCTGACACTTATGAAACTTCGATGTTACAGCACTCGCCATTAAATTCTTAAGCACATGAATGTGCTGCACTGTGCACAAATGATTGCATTGATTTATTTATGTCTGCCCAAAAGGAAACAAACCACCATGATTATCTGCTGAAATGTGTGTTTAATGACAGTGCAATTGCTAGATGTGGTGGGAATTGTTCTTGACAGATCTGACTTTTTTCACTCATTATGATCCTGAATTCAATGGATGTGCATGTGCAGAAATGCCTCTTTTTGCACCCTGTATTGTCTTTCCCCATAAAACAGGAAAAGTAATTAGAAATTGGATATTAAGGAAATGTGTTTGGGTGTCAAACCATCTCTAACTCCAAGGATTCCTTATTCCTACACCTTTGAGGTAGGGCTAATATTTCAATGAGAAATGGTGGCTGCCTGTGTCCATCTGCTCTCTGAAGAAGCTGCTCTCTAAGAATTAGGCTTGGGTCAGTCATTTGGATAATTTCTCTGAAGTTTTTCTCTCTTTCCATGTCATTGTCCAATAGATCCAAAATTACCATGTCAGACAGCAATGGCAGACACCAGAATTGAGGAAGGGGGTCCCAACCAACCCAGGAAAAGAAAGGCCAGGGAAATGTGAGTTATGTGATGAGGAACATCCATTCCATCAGCAGTTCCTGTCTGCTTGCAAGGCAACCTCTTTGTGAACTTGCTCAGAAAATCTGCCCCTCCAGGCAACTTATTGAGCATTTACAAATTTGAGTTTTCTTCTTATATATTTTTTTCCTGCAAAATTGACCCCCATTTTTTTTTCCTGATTGCAGTGCAAATGTAGCTTGGATTTCCCGTATGAGGAAAATGCTTCTGCTGGTCAAACAAATCTTAAAAAGATTTTCAAACTGACCCACTAATCACATGTATTTATTGCTGGGCATTAGGAAAATTGTATCCAGAGATGTTTCCTGTGTATGAGCATTAATACAGCACAGGGTTTTTTTGCTGGCACAGGATAACAAACCTGTGAAACAGAGCTAATAAAAAGCAGCTTGGGGGGTGTTTCTATTTTGCAAGACATTTTAATTAGTGAATGAAATGCTGAGCAGAATCTAGAGAGGAAATGAGGCAGGAGAACACTAAAAGCAACTTCATCTCAGCCTGTTCCTCGTAGGTGAATACTCATGAAAAGTCAGTGTTATCTGCAGTATGTGCCTTAAAACTCTGCATGAATGACAACACTTATTGGCTTGTAAAGTGAATATATCAGCCCTGCAGGAGCTCAGGGATGGAGGCTGACTGCAGGGAGGGAAGGGACGTCAGAGTGGTTGAACATCTGAGCTGTGCTTTGGTCATAGAAAGGGCCTCACCTGGGGTGAACTCTGAGTTAAAAAGTGCATTGAGATCCCTGAATGGAATAAATGAAAAAAGAGTTTGGCTTTGAGGTCAGGTTTGTAGGTGAAGTGAGTCAGTTCTGCAGCTGATAGGAATACCCAAGGGATTTAAGGAACATTTATCAAATTTGAGGTGATGTTACTGTGCCTTTAAAAGATACGTGAATTTTACCTGGGAGGTGAAATTTTGTCTTTGAACCTCTAAGTAGAACAAGTTGGACTGATCAAAACTTTGTAGAAGAATGTCTACAGGCTCCTAAAAATCTTACTGTCAATGAAGAGCAGTCTTGGAAAAGAAAGAGAGATAGGGTTAAAAGGGACAAAAGAAAGGACTGTTGAAGTTGGCCTTTCTCTATTGAGGAATAATGTCTTTTTTAAAAAAGGAAGATGATCTGATCAGGCAAGAGAAAAAACATCCAACAGCTGGGGTGAAAATATGTTGGTAGTGTGCCTGTATTTTGAAGCATCATTGAAAGGTCATTAAATAAACCTAAATATTCAGAAACTGAGCTGCCAAACATTGTAAACTCACTCTGCTGGAAACCACTTGAAATCAAGAAGCAGTGGGGCTGCCAGGAGCCCATGTCCCATTTCAGAATGGCTTCTTCCATCAGGCTGCACCAGACCTGTCCTTCCTGCCACAAACACTGAGGTGGAATGTGAGGGGCTGGGTGGAGGAGGGAGAACCAGGTACTGCTTTGGCTGAAAAAATAGCACTGTGGCTTAAATGCCATGAGTAGGGAACTACCAAGCTTTTGTTCCAACTTCCCCATTGCCCACAGCATAACTGATACAAGTTTTTCTCCATGCAAATGATGAAAAATTTGTATTGATGCAGGGAAGAAAAGCTCCCAGTCCTACTAACGCTGGTGGAAATTGTAAGAGGTCACAGTAATCACTACATTAAATAGGAGCATTGCTGCTGCCTTTGCAGCAATAAATACCAATGTTTGCAATGCCACAGGTTGTGTGATCAGTGAAATTTAATGTGCCCAGCAGAGCTCCCTAAAGGTGAATGACCCCACAGAACCCATAGCAATCCAAATCTTTCTCGTAATTTAGAAAACCAGTCCTGCTCTGCTGCTGTAGCTGTTGGTTTTCAAGGCTTTCGTTACCTACAGAGAAATCATGTTTGACACAATGCTGTAGTTATTGAGAACAATAGTTCTGTTACACAGTGCACCTAATATATCAAACTCCACATTCCTCTGGACGCAGGCAAAATAATTTTTTAATCTTTCACTGAGTCATGCAGGACAGTTACACCATTGGTAGAGACCACCAGAATTACAGCACACAGGGAAAAAATAATAGAATAGAACTTGTTTTCATATCAAACAGTAATTTTTTTGCAGTAGGTAGGCTGTTCCCTGACTTTAGCACTGCGGTATCATCTGTTGAAACAGCTGGTACCTGCTGCTGGTAGTGACAGGATGCTGTAAAAAATAATCCTCTAGTTTTGATCCAATTTTCTTTCATTCCTAAAAGCACTCTCTGCTCTGGAATAAATGTGCTCTGTTTTTGTCATTATTCTCCTGTATGAACCTTGCATAGCAGTAGCTCTGGTTTTCAGGGGAGAAGCTCATTTCAAGGTAGATGAGAATGCATAAGCCAAACATGATAAATCTTATTGATGGTGACTTAATTCATGCTGACATCTCCATACTTCTAATTGCTCTGACTGTCCCCCTCCACCTCTCAGACCGTGTAACATAGCAAAGCATCCTCATCCACAAGGAAATTGCTTTCATCAAAATGTTAGATTTTAGCAAATAAGTCTGCTGCTGGAACTAAAGAAATTCTGTTATCTGTGCCCCAGACTGGAATTCAGGTATAGATTATTTGGGGTGAGGCTGAGCATTTGTGGGGTTGGCTCACAATCTGAATCAGGCTTAAGGGAGAGCAGGACCATCACTTTTTTCCTTAAAAGACTGAGTTTCTCATCAAGAAGTGCAGTGTGTGACTAATGAATTACAGATCTATTAAGAATTCCCCTAAGAATACTCAGAAGGAGATGAGAATTAATTCATTATTCATTAGCAAAGCTGCTTAGATTGGGGAAGTGTTTGCAGTGTGGATTAAGGTGAGAAGTGATTGCAGGGTTAAACAAGCTGGACATCCTCACCTGCCTGCCTGCAGCTCTCTGCAGTTTTCTGGAGGTATTTCTACCCAGCTGCTCCAAGCTCTTTGCTGATATCCCATCTTTTAAATGACATGTGAGGTCGTTTTCTGCAAAGAACAAAGTCGGCTTTCTGCTTTGCTGGCCATGTGCTCTCCCAGCACAGAGGCTCCTGATACTGGGGGATATTGGAGAGCTCGGGGCTTTGTTTTGTGTGGCATTTACAGCAGCTCCTCCTTGCTGAGACTTTTGTGCTGCATAAGGCATCTCCCACGGAGCTGGAGGCATCTGTTGTCTGGTTTTAATGATATTTTTTCCCAACACCCCTGTATGCAGCCTTATGCCTGGAGCCCTCCTCTCTGCTCCCCTCTTTCACCATGGCCTGTCTCTTGCTGAAGTGGAATCATCTGCTTGTCAAAGCCACACTAAGCACCCTGAGAGAGGTTCTGTGAGTTTGCAGGTGCCTGGGTGGTTGCCTCTTGTGACCATGTATCTCTCTATCTATATATATTTATATATTCCACTACAGGTTCGGGGTCCTCTTTCTTTCCTTTTCTGAGTGAAAAGTTTCTGAGGTGTTACCATCTCTGTTATTTCTTTAATTTGCCACTGCTGAGGGTTTGTCACTTCTATGGCAATGTCCCATTTTCCCCATATAGCAAAAAGTTGTTGTTGTTGTTTGGTTTTTTTCCCCAAAAGAAAAGGAGAAAAACGTTTTAGTTTTCAGGTAACTTTGAACACTGTCCCCTTGCTCTTTGTTATTTGCCAGTGGAGAGAGACTGTTAGATCATTTTAGCCCAACACTCACTCATTTGGATTTCCAGCCCCTCCATTTCTAGGAATTTGTTATTGCCTTTGTGCAATTGTTCTGTCCATTTCTGGTCTCCTGACTTCCTCCAGGGTTTAATAAAACTTAGTATTTTCTCAGCTTCTAGGATGCCCTCAACAATCACTTCTACAGCACAGGGGTATAATAATAATTTTCAATTCTATTTCAATCCTTTTCTATCTTTCCAGCAGTAAATGGATACATTCTTGTGAGAATGTTTATTTGCAGTTGTTAAGTTTATTGAAACCTATTTTGATTCAAAAGTAGAATATCCTTTTGCTGGATATGATATTACCAGGCTGTTTGAACACCTGGTGTCTCTCAGGCCAAAATTCTGTGACTATTTATGCATGTGTTTAATTCTACAAATTAATGTCACCAGGATTGTCCCAGTGCAACTTTTGAGGAAGCAAAGCTTTTCTGGTGCTGTGTCTTTCCTTTCATGCAAATCCTCTCTATTAGGGGTCATCTAGAGATGTCTTTGAGGAGAGGCTCTGCTCGAGGTGTGCTGCAGGACAGACAGCTGCAGTCTGTCTGTCCTGTGTTCCCTGAGAGGCAGGGTGGATCTGTTGGCTCACTGTGCTCCTCTGGCCCAGAATTAATGATCAATAATTTACAAGAGTGGGAGCAATGTGTGAGGAGCTCTGACTCCTGCTCAGGGCAGGATGCTCGACAGATCACAGAACCACAGAATGACAGAATGGTCTAGGTTGGAAAGGACCTTAAAGATCATCCAGTGCCAACCCCTGCTGAAAGATTAAATTTTCCCATTTTACACGTGGAAGAAAAATCCCTACTGCTTTGTGGTTTACTATGGGAGGGACAAACAAGTTCCTTGAGCACTTGGAGGAAACTGGTTAAATCCTCCATCCTCAAGAGATGCGAGCATTGAGTGAAAAATCTGACCCATGAGTCTTTGTCATCTTCTGATCTTGGGATTTATGTAGATTATTTAGGTTGGCTTTCTTCTTTTTCTCTTTTTTTTTTTTTTTCTCTTATGAGGGGAGTGCATGATAAGGCAGAGGAGAAAGAAATTGTAAATCCAAACACAGACCTCCACGATGGGTTTGGAACAAGTTAGGTGCTGTCTATGAATTAAAAACAGTGCTTGGATTTCTCCTTCTCATGCCCTTGCAAGCTGTGGCTGTGTACACATGCATGTTGCAGCCTCAGAATCACAATGGATAACTTTAAAGTTTCAGATATTATTTTCTGAATTAAATCTGTCATAAAAGATGACATCTTCTGGGGCTGCTTTCAGTCATCCCTCAGCATTAAAATCTTGAAGACAGCAAGTTTTTCCAAGTGTGCAAGCAATTCTCTTTCTTCCCTGGGTGCTGTTTAAAGTGGGTGCTTAACTTCTGCAACATGGGAGAAGTCTTGTCTCAGTTTTCAGCCCATTTCTACATCACACACAGAGTAAAAAAAGGGCCATAGAAAAGGGATTGATAATTTATTTTCCCTGGATCCATCCCTCGAGTTTCTGTTCATTTCTGAATGAATGCAGAATGGTAGATATTGAGCTCCTGCTCTCTCTCTAAAAGCAGGACTGTGATTATTACAGGAAAATGACAGCTGATGAATAGGCAACTTTATCAAGATTGTTTTCATCACACTGCTATGATGAGGAATAATCTGTAATTAGAAAGCTGTGTTGAAGTTTCTAGTCTGGAATCATTGCACATCTTCTCTGACAGGCAGGTTTATTAATGTCTTAATTTGAGTTTTACATTTGCCCCTTACTAAATCTATAGCTTGCTATGCAGTACTGAGTATGAGCATTTGTTATTTTCTCCTTGGCAGTTAGGAGATGACCAAAGATAGGAGTGTGAATTCAATAAACTTCAAAACTATGAAAATGTTAAAATCCTTTATCTCCAATTAGATACATTTTGGAATCCCTCAGGAATTTAAGTAACAGGAGATATATATATATATATAAATTTTAAAAATATCTAAATCTTGATGAATATTATGGAAAAAAAAGTTAAAATTTATTTGTTATTGCATGTTTAATGTCATCCCCAGCAGTGAAAGATTTAAATGTATTTCAGCATCTAAACTGTCACCATCAGCTATCCCACCCAGAGACTGCAAATTTCCTTAGGCAATCATTTGAGATTCTTTGCAAGTTAGGAAAGCAATGTTTTTTCTTGACTCACATGCAAATTCATTCCTAAAATTTTGTTTCTTTAAAACTATGGCATCTTTGTTTTCATAGCAGACACTGGGCTGGAGCTCCCATGAGGACCACAGCAGAGTGGGAACCCAAAGCTTGTCTCCAATTGCTCTCAACCTTTGGCCAGGGGCTCCTGACCATCCTGCTGGGTGCCAGGTCCCTCTCCCTCCTTCCTTCTGGGGGCTCTGCTGCTCCCTTCCCACTCCCCAGCAGTAGATGGGGATGCTCTGTTCGCAGAACTGATCGTCTCTGCTGCCTCAGAATGTGAGGGAGAATTAATTATGCAGTTATTTCGACTTCAGACAGAAATGCAAGCCCCCATCCCAAAGACTCTGATTCTTATCAAGCAACATCCCAGGTTATCTGAGCTCTGCTGAGTGTGTACTGAGAGGCAGAAACATGACAATTTAGAAATTGCAGTCTGGAGAAACACTTGCCCTTTTTTTTGTGTTTGTTTTTGACTCCCATTATTCTGCCTGGAGGAAGTGTGTGGTGGAGAGTGGCAGCTGACTACAGGAGCTGGGAAGCTGCACTTTTCCCAGGAAATGTCACCATACATTTTTCAGTGCCACCTGTCTCATTTGTAGCAGTGATTGCTGCCTTCTTGCTGGATATCCTGGAGCAGGCAGTGACTGGCATCAGAGCCCTTTTCCCACTTCAGGCATAATGAACTCCTACTGAGCTCAGCCAGAGCTGAGATGGAGATCACAGGGAGGGGCAGAGTTTAAATGGCCAAAGTGCTTGGGAATGGGGATGAGGATGTGGCTGTGGAGGGCACTCAGCTCCATCACTGCTGTTCACAGGCTAAGCTGAAATATTTCTTGGGCATGTTTCTGGTGAAGGTGGTGCTGCTGCTGACAGGAACCTCTGCGGCTCTGAGGAGCACCTTGGGCTTGCAGTAGCCAACCTGTTCATCCAGCAGCAGTGGGGTCTGATAGACTAGAAATTATTTTCTGTGTTGGGGTTTGCCCCAGGCCCCGAGCCCTGAGCTGCTCTTTTGCTTTTCACATGCCCTGGATCCTCTGCACCAGAACAGACCACTTGGTCTTTGCTGATACAGAAAGTTATTTATCTTCTTGTGTCTTGCTGTGCAGAGCAATAAGGGTTTCAAGCAGCCAGGGTTTCTGGTTTCTGGAAAATAAGCTAACAAACTCCACTTTGCAAGATTACCGTTTCCTCTTACTATTTTTGGAAGTGCTTATTTTAAAACCCTGAAATTAATCTCAGGAATGCCAAGCAGCACTAAAAAGGAGGAGGGGTAATGGGGCCTGGGGAGGAGGGAACTAGAGGAGAGCTTATGTCACTGAGTTTTCCTCGTGTAATTGAGGTTGTTCTTTAATCACAATAAACAGTCATTTGGCTCTGAAATGACTGTCATTGCAGTACACCCTTCTCTCTTCTGATTCCTGCCATTTTTGGCAAACGCTGCTTACAGTACAAAGGCCTTTGCAGGGTTATTAATCATGTTTGGCAGCCAGGCTGCACTAATCTACTGTCTGGGAGCAGGGAAAGTACTAACTTGTGTGTTTGGAGATGTGGTGATTAAAGCTCTTTATACCTTTGTTGCTGCAATGAGAACTGCAGGAAAAAGATTGGATGACCACAGGAAAAAGATTGGATGACCACAGGAAAAGCAGAGCTCCTCAGCCCTTCCCTCCATCCTGTTAATCTGCACTATGCTGGGTCAAAATGGACATTTCTCTGGGACACAGATGGTGCAAAACTCTGGGGAAGTGGTGGCTGTGGTGGTGTGACACAAATTTCACAGCAGGTGGATGGGAAGGGAAGACTTCACACACCTTGACTAAGGGAACTGGTGATTTAGGAATTGGGAAGGAATAAGAACTTTCCTGGCCTGATTCCCATCAGGAAATTTGAAACAAGGTTCTCTGTTACAGGCAAATAATTGATGGTAAAGGGATCAAAGCCTCTTTCTTCCCCTCCAGCCCAGTGGCCACATCCTTCATGTCTACATTTGGAATGTGTCAGGCATGGAAAAGTGGTGCCAGTAACCCAGAACTTGGAGCCAACAGAAAGTGGCTGCATGTGTGTGCTGTACTCCATCAATCCTGTTTCCACAGATGTCAGGGTAGCAGTTCCCATGCAAATAAAATAATTCTTTGGCTCTGAATACCTTCAAGCTGTATACCTCTCAGCTGTACCTGAAGTTAAAGCACAGATACCCATTAATTATTCTGCATCTGACAAGTGGCTCCTTCCTGTGCAGAGGGAGAAACTAACTGGCAGCTCTAAAAAGACTTGCAGCGCCTCAATTCTGGGTGCAGATTTTTGGTCTAATTCTATGACCCAGCATGCAGGGAATAGAAGCCAGATCTGTGTTTACAAATGGATTATTTCTGGCAGACAGACCTGTGGTGATTTTTCATTTCACTGATGGCCAGTGGATGCTGTGTAGGTGACATGGAGCAGAGCAGTGGCACAGGATGCTCTTGGACAGGAATAGTGTGATCCATCCTTCAGATTTTTATTTTCCTTCAGTTTTTTTTTTTATTCATATACAGTGCAATGCATCTGTCAGGCACCTCCTGAGCAGGTGGATTTTAAATGAAGTTTTCCTATTGCCAAATAATGGAACTCAAAGCTAATGGAGTGTTATCACTTCTCATTTAGAGGAAAAGGTGGTGTAGGTAAAGGTGCTTCTGGCTGAGTGTTTGGCTTCTCACCATTGGCAAAGAGTTTCTTGAGGAGTGTCAGAGTTACCCTTTGAGATTTTTTCACACAGTAAGAAATGGCATAGACATAGAATAGTTTTCATGGACTTGGCACACAGTGGCTTTAAACTGTATTAATTTACTGTCCTGAAAACATAACAGGACAGTAATGATTCAGTGGTCTGCAGTGGAGCTCAAAACAGATTAAATCCCCTTTTCTGCTGTACATGATGACTTTGCTTGTTGCATCACACAATGCAAAAATGGGTCTGAGGTACCTCTTGAATTTTGTGTGGAGCACAGTGAAATTAGTGTGTAAGAGAGGTATAGAGAGGTCCAGTCTTAATCATAGTACCTGAAAAACCTCTGTAACAGCCTTTTTTTTTTTTTAATTACAAGGAGTTTTTAAGTAAGAAATTATTTAATAAAAACAAAAATTATTTATGAAATCGCATTAGTTTCATTTTCCTGCTCAAGATTTCTAAGAGTTTTGGAATCTATTTTTTTTTGTATTTGAGATTTGTCTGGGATAGATTTATTATTTCCTTTCATTTTCTCTTGTTTCTGTAAGTGCTTGAGTCTGAGGGTGGGAAAGAGGGGAAGCAAATTGTTCACAAAGTCCTCAGTTAAGGCTCAACCAGCTGAACCTGGAGTGTTCAAGAAAGTGAGTATCATCTTAACAAGGATCCAAAGTTAAATTTTGTCTCTGTTTCCCAAATCAAACAAACCAGAGGAATTCTAGTACATGGATAGAAAGCAGAGCTAATGCAGGCATCTCTCCTTCTTGAGAGAGGGTAAGTTTCATACTAAATCTTGTATTTACTGTCCTGAAGTTGTCTACTAATTCAATATTTTTCACTGCTGCTGCACTTTTGTGACAGTATGCCTTAAACTGCAGTCCTGAGCTGTTAGGTTCTTTTAGCCAATATATTTATATTTTCATTTTATGGAGTACTTTTATTACACATTGAGGCAGCAGTAGCTTCACCTGTCTGAAACTTCTAAACTCAAAAAGATGAAGGTCGTAGCTGGTGTTCTCTGATGAGGAGAGGTGATTTGAAGAGAGGTGAAGAGAGACTGGAAAGATTCTTCTCATCCTGGATATATCCAAGCCAGGTAGAAGACACTCAGCAGTGAGCTCTTGAGCAGGGAGCTCCACATGGACAAAATTTTATGGCTAAAATAACACCATGGAGCTTACCCTATGTGGCTTCTTCCTCTGATATAAGAACACTACATTTGAGAGGTTTCACAAGGTCCCTCTGCCAATTTTTTTTTTCCTCTGAGCACCATCTGAGCCCCAGACACAGATTTGGAGAAGATAAAATGGATTTACAAACTGCTGACTGAACATGCTAAGGGTTTGTGGTGACTGGTTACATACCCATCCCTGGGAATTTGCATCCATAACTCACAGTGGGATGTGGCTGGGACCTGGATGCTTGGCACTTTGATTAATCAGGAGTGTATCTCTTGCTCCCCAGATATGATGCAGAGGTATTTAATGCCCCTCTCAATGAACTTAGTTGTTGAAATAATAGAATTTATTTGAGATCTACAACTATCTTTAGTCCTCTGCCTTTATCTACAAACATTGGCTCTCACATGCAAATGAGATAATTGCCTGAGCAAATAATGACCGAGAGTCCAAATTCTATTGTTTGCACAAATACCACTTGACATGTGAAAAATTTAGAATTGTATAATGTACAGCTAAGCCTTGTCTCCTCAGGCACTCAAGCAGAAGAAATCAAATTATGAGAGGCACCACCAGATAGAATGAGATTTTTGGTTTCTGATATGACTCACTCTGGTATCCTCCATGATAATCTTTACAGTCTGCTAAATTAGCACAAGGGTGATGTTCCTTAAGTCATGCTGTCTAAAAGACTCTGCAACTGGTTTCCAAGAAAAACTCATTTTAACTCATTTCTGAAGACTCAGAAGAGGTCTCCTGGTTCATCAGGAGATCTTTCTTACTGTCTTCCAGAAGGCAACCAAAATTTGTCTTGGATAAAATTGGAATTTCCCTTCACCTCTGTTCTTAGTGGAAGATTTTCCAGAAGATCCCTGCTTTTTTTTCCCCCTACACACATTAAATATATCTTTATTGCAATGCCATCACAGAAAAGTACAATTCCAAGGTGTTGTATCTAAATGTCAGTTTATTTTGCATGTAAATTCCAGTAATTCAAAGAGTGCAATTAAATATTCTGAGTATCATTTAAAATATTTACAATTCTCTTAGCCAGATAAGACACAATATTTTTAGCTGAAGATATTCCCCAGACATCTGCTTTTTCCTAGCCCATATGGTGAAATGTGTGCCACATCTCATCTGTACGTTATGCCGTACAATCGCTGCCAAAAAGGATTCTAAGTTACTATCTACAGCAAAGCTACTCAGTAATCTGGCAAAAACCCTTTCCAGAGCTCTGTATTTCGTAATCTCTGAGCAATCAGTGTCATATTCTGGCCTT
>PYHW01010540.1:2149599-2169730 GCA_013186435.1 Turdus rufiventris
CCTAACCTACCATGCACAGATGCCATCTTTCTTTTGACCAGAACTCAGGAAAGCAATTTCTTCCCCATCCTCGCTGGCATCCTCAGGAGGCAGGTTCCTTAGGACTCTGGTGTGACACAGAGGTGGAACAGGGTTTTGTTGGAGTGGGGTGCTTTGTGTTTGAGAGAGTCAAAGTTATTTTGTGCCTGAAGAATCAAGAAAACTTGCATTTAGTATGGGCAGCTGCCATGCAGCTCCCTGCTCTGGTGGGGGGCACTATGGAGACTTTGGTGCCTAAGTAATTTATGATTAGTTGAAAACTGTTGTGTCTTATTGCTCACACATGTTCTACTCAAGAATAAGCTGTAAAATTGATCTGAGGCCCATCCTAAGTGTGAATCTTTGTCTCTCTCTCAAAGAGCAAAGCTCTCTTTCAAAAATGTAACGCTGTGCGTGACGCAGGAGTTGCCATGGAAAAATACATTGAGCCAGTCATTCATGATTTATTTATAGCAATTAGAATGCACATCCCAAGATCCAATAGTAACTTTGATTTAAAAAAAAAATCGTCCAGACAAAGGATTGAAGCACATAAATTGTTGGGAACACTTGTGAGTCTGAATGGTTAATATATTATTTAAAAAATTGACTATGTATGTTCCTGGACAGGGCTTTGAAGTATAAGTGCTGCTGATATTTGCTTCTATATTTCTGCTGCTGATAATGTTATTGCTGTTGTTCTATACTTACCATCTGTTCAGTGCCTATTTAATGGGTATAGTAAATAGTAGATCAAAGCGAGATTTTTCTTCTAATCATCTCTTTTGGAAAACATTTGTGTAAAAGGGAATGCTTTGGAGAAATCTGTACACCTGTATCTTGCTGGAAACATGGTCCCCAAGATCCTTAGAGCTGGATACACTTGTCTGTGGTGCTTTAACTACTGCAGGCGGTGAATGCCTCCCTCCTGATTGCTTCAAATTGCATTCAGTGAGAAACCTTTGTTTATCTATTTTGATGAACATTAGCTGTATTTCATTGCTGATTTTTTTTGTTAGGCAACTGCTGAAGTATGGAAAATTCTGATCTTCCATACATGGGGGGATCTCAACATCCAAAACTGTGGATTCCCCATGCCTGGAAGTGTTCAAGGCCAGCTTGGATGGGGTCCTGAGCAACTTGGTCTGGTGGAAGGTGTCCCTCAACCAGGGGTGATCTTTATGGTCCCTTTCAACCAAACCATCCTATGATATATGCTTTATTTTGGGGTAATTATAAAAATAAAACAATCAAAATCACAAGTTTTAAGGTTGAAGTATTTCTATTTTTCTAATGAGTATGGACTCTTCAGGGTTTTCTTTTCTTTTCTTTTTTTTTTTCCTCCTCCAGTGACATGTCCTATAGATGCTTTGATGGCAGCTAAGGAACTTCTCTGGGGTTTATTGTCCTTGTCCTTCTATGACTATGTGGCTTGCTGAGTTTCATTTCAATTTGGTGGTTCGTGGGTCTGTCAGCTTTCATTGATGGATGCCTCCCTCAGAGGTTAAATCAATAGTGTTTTAAGCATATCTTTTGCTTTCCATGAGGGCAGTGCTGGAGAAATTGTGATTTTACACTTCCGTATTTTTGGCATTAAAAATGTAATGTTGAGGAACAAAATCTACCTTAACAAAAATCTGAAAGCAACTATTGCATAGCTGGTCTTAATGGACATGGAGTGGATATGAGCAGTAAAAAGGCTGAGTTTTCACTGCTGTGGAGCTGGGTAGGCAAGAGGGTTTTCTGATTATACTTGTGCCTGTCTCATTCTGCATCAGTTCCATGAATCAGTGGCCTCCTGATGGAAACATTGCCAAACAGCTGCTGTAGCAGGTGCGTAAGGGGTGAGGGGTATTTGGGAATGAGAGGGGTCAGAGGCTGTGGGAGCCCAGGACATCCCTCTGGCTCCCTTGGATGGTTTGAGACCCTGGCAGGGGGCTCAGGATCCTTGGCACAGAGCCCAGAACCTCTGTGCCTTTGATTTCTCTTCCTGGGAAAAACTACCACCCTTATATGAAGAATTACAGGCCACAAAAAATAAGTAGAGTATAAGTTAGATTATTATAAGGTGAAAAAGTAGGTTTTTAAGATTGTTTATAATAAGGGTCTGGGGTCAAGATGGAGGAATCTGGGCGTGTTCTGTCCTTCTTTCTCCTTCTTCCTAGCATCCATCTTCTGGGTGATGTTGGCACTTTTAGAATGGTTTAGAGTGGAACCAGACTGTACAATATTAGTGATAGATATTGGAAGATAACTGTAAATAATGTTTACGTAGTTTATATTGTAAAAAGATAATGCTGCCCCAGGGGCGGGCAGTGTGCCTGGGGCTGACTAACTGAAAGGACCTCAGCTGGTCAGGGAAAGAACTTTTAGATTTGATAAAATAAACAACCTCTGGAAACAACAGAAGGCTCTTTCTCTGGTGCTCAGGCTGGAACACAGAGACTCTCAACATACACAGGTGGTTGTCTCAGGTTCGAGAGACACCACCGAGCACAAGGCTTGGGTGGGGTGCCTGGGATTGTCAGGAAGCCCTTCCACAGAAGAGAGAGGCTGTCAGAACTGTGCTGGCCATAGAGCATGAGACACTGTCTTTGAGGATGTGAGCTGAGCTCTGGTTGGGACCACACCACGCACTCAGCTGGGTGAAGATCTCATCCCTGCTTTGGAAACAGCTGCTCCTGAGGGGATGTTGTGGATCACTCTGTATGCCACAGACTGCACCTCACCTGTGTTAGGGTTCCTCTGGTGTGAGCAAGACTTTTCCAGCCACAGAGATTTAAAATAATCATGGGGTTCTGGGAGTACCAACAGAGAGCTGAGTCTGTTGGGAGAACAAAACATCCACAGTGCTGAAGCTGAGTAGAAGTTATGCCCTACATCCTGTCTGCAAAACCACAGCTCTGAAACTTCACAGAGAAACAAGCTGGCAACCAAGAGATTGCTTTTCCTGGTTTGCTGCTGGGAATTACAACTGCAGCTTCCTTTGTCTGCAGGTTGAAAATGTGGCAAACACTCTCCCATCTTTATTAGTGCAGTTTTCACCTCCAGTAATGGAGAGAAATGCCCGGGGTTGGGATGACATTTTGAGCTGAGATTCACCTGCTAGACATCTGCACTTCAAACTGACTTCTTGTCGAGGCTCCCTTCAAAGCTGATGGAGAGAAATGGATATGTTTAAGGAGTGATTTATTTAATACCATGACAGCTATCTAAAATCAGTCAGACTTACTGAACCTTAGAAATTTCTCTTCCTTTATTGGTGAGAAAGGAGACTGGACAAATGACTTTGTCTGTTTACTGTTTACTCAGTTAAATCCAAATCTTGCAAGTTGTATTATTTATATAAACAATATTTCAGTCTAACATAATCTAATGAGCTGTTCTCTGCTTGTTTCTTTTGTGACAAAATTTGCTGGCCACAGATTCTGTGAGTGAATTGCCCTTAACCTTTCTAGTGATACAGACACATGGACTTGTGAATATTTGCAAGGATCAGCTGGATTGCTGCTCAACTTCATTTTCCTAGAACAAAAGCTGACAGGTTTTTGTTTCATTTTTCTGCCCTAGAGTGAACACTTTCCAAGGTGTAGCTGTCAGCTACCTGTTAAAGCTGAAGAAACAAGAAATGTGTTGACCCAGCCATAGCACAGACCTCACTTGCATGCCCAAAGGCTCTGTCTCCAAATCAGCTCTGAGACAATCTGCAATTCCCATCCCTCCCATTTTTTTAAACTCTTGCTTTTTAGTTTTTTTTAATGTGTGTTTCTAGTCATGTATGTTATGTTTACATTTAAAACTTGTACAACCAAGCATAAATAGCTGTGCCCTGCTGTGAGAGGATGTGCTGTGGACAGCTGAGGCACATGGACATTGATGTGTCCCTTTCTTGTCCTGGGCAGGGCACAGCACAGTGCTGCAGCCACCATCTCAGGGCTGGCTGTGCTTCTGTGCTGCTCGTGGGCAGAAGAAAAAAAATGCAAACTTAAATTATGTTCTTACACTGGTGAAATCAAGAGAGCTCTGGTGTAAATGGGAGGTTAAACTGACCTGCAGCCTCGTGGAGCTGTGTGATGGAGAGGGATTGTTCATTGCCTGGCTGGGTTAGAAAATGCTGGTCAGCACTAGGGAGGCACCTACCCCAAGGGATGCCCGAGTGTCCAGTGAGTGGTGGCTGAAGAGACCTTCCTTCCCCATGTCACAGCAATCAGAATTGTGAGCTCTCAATCTCCCCTTAACTCATTTGTCCCTACCCTGCAAGACTCTCCTCGAGGAACTGAGACTGATGTAATTCTGCCTGTCCCAAATCAGTTTCTCCTGATGGGACTTGGAACAGGAAGGAATTTCTGACAATGAAGCCAAATCTATGCTCAGTAGTGCCCCTCAATGTTCTTTTTCCCCACTCTGAATAGGTTCTTTGAAAATTACTGGGAAATGAATGGTGAAGGCATTGTACTTTGTGTGGGAGGACTGTGCATGTGAAAAGCAAATGTTAATATTTCATGAAGGGTTCATCTGCTAATGGCAGGAGGGTTCCCAAACCTGAGGCTATCACAGGGGTGCCAGTGTTGATGAGAACCAGTCGATTTATCATCTTCCTCCCCTCACTGGCTAACAGGGAAGGCAAAAGTCTTGCAAAAGCTGATGTGGGAGGCAGAAATAAAGCTGTTGAGGAGCTGAGCTCATCCACCTTTGTGTGTGCCAGGAGGTCTCTCTAGTGAGCAGGGATGGGCAGACGCCAACCTCACATCCTCCATGGGCTGCACATGAGCACACTCCTGCTGCCACCCACGCCAGCAGCTTCTGTTCAAACAAACAACGTGATTCTATCTGCAATTCTGATGTTCCCTGAGCAGTCAGGAGACAGGCTAGGCCTAATTTGATATGTTCTTGGAAGTATTACAGACCCAGAATTCACCTCTCCTGGCAGCAATGCAGTGTCTGGCCACCACCACGTTGCTGGGCAGCTGCCAGGAGCCTTGGCAGGGTCCAGCTGCCCTTTGAGGACTGAGTGATTCATGCCCTCGTGTTGGGCAGTGCTGCTGACTGTGTGCCTGCTGTGTGTCCTGGCTGGGCCAGTCTGCAGAGGTGGGCACATTTGCTTAGGTCATAATTCTTTGATGCTGGATTTTTTTTTTTCACTGGTGCTGGAGTGACTTGTGACTTTTATTTATGGCACTGTAATCTTTGCCCAGTTACCAGTGGGCAGATTTGGAACCATGCTCTGTTAGACAATTCTCTTCTCACTGTCTAAAGCCATCCCAAATCCTTCTTGGTGTCTGCTGTTAAACATTTCTCCATCAGCAAGTGCCTGCTTCCTCCTCTTCTTTTTCTTCAGCTGGAGGCATCTGACTTCATCTCATTCCTCCATCTTTCCAAATTGTAACAGAGATTGGGTTGAAAGCAAATTTGGGGAAATTTTAGCTGAGCCTGGCACAAGGGTTGAATTAATTTTGGAACCTACAACATCAGCTGTGAATGCCATTTTCCACATGACCAGGAGAAGAAACTAAAAAGCTCCAGCAAAAAAGAGTGTTACCATAATGTGTGCCTTCCTCAAAATCACTGAGGGCAGAGCAGAGGCCTGCTTAGTTTGATGTTTGCTCAATTTGGCAACTTCTTGCTATTTTTAAAGAGTACAAGCATTTCAGGATGCTGTGAGCTAATGAGGTTGTCTGTATAAATTAATATATCAAACACCTCAAATATCTCTTTTAAGCTCACCTAGGGTTTGAGCTAAAAGATAAAAAGCCGGAAATAAACCCAGAGGCTTATTTTGTTTATTCAACAGTAGCCTTTGGATCTTGGTTTATGACTCAGATTTCTATTCCATTCCATACAAATCCCCAATCCTCTGCTGGAGGGCTGCAAGGCTCTACAAAGGGACCTGGACAGGCTGGATCAACGCAGTGAGGCCAATTGAGTGAGACTTAACAAGAGCAAGTGCCAGGTCCTGCATTTGGATCCCAACAAGCCCAGGTACACTACAGGAAGAGTGCTCAGTTTGTGCCAGGAGAGGTTTAGATTGGATGTTAGGAAGAATTTCTTCACTGAAAGGAATTCAAGCACTGGCACAGTCTGCCCAGGGCAGTGGGGGAGTCACCACCCTTGGAAGTATTTAAAATAATTTGAAATAATGCAGATGTGGCCCTTGAGGACCTGGTTAAGTGATGGATTTGGCAGTGCTGATTCAACTGTTGATGATCCCAAAGGTCTGTTCCTACCCAAATGATTCTAAGGTTCTGTGAGAAGATAATCTCTTGTAGAAGAAGAGTATGTCTACTGTTGTAGGCTATGTATGAACCTTCCTTCTGAAGCAGGAGAATAAATATTCCCATATGCTACTAAAAAACCCCTCAGCATTTGCTAGGTCACTCCAAAATCTATCCCAGTTCTGGATGTAAAACTGTGCAAGTTTCGCTCTTAAAACCTGAAGTTGCAAGCAATCTCTAGGCTTGTAAAGTATACAAAGGAGGAAGTGAAGCTAGTGCAGTCTCTGTGAGCTACTTCATTTTTGGTTGGTGAGACAGTATCTCTGTTAGGAGCCAATACTGACTCGTGGGAATGTGAATGTACACCTGGAGAATCCCTGAGAGCCAAAACTGCAGCAAGCTCACATCACCAGCAGTGTAAATTCAGCACAGCTCTCTGCTGGAGCACTAACTCTTCCCCCCAGATGCTTTGTGTGGGGCTGCCAGGCTGATGTGTGGAGGAGAAAGGAGCAATTCACATCCAACCTCTCCTGTTAACACGCTGCAGATTGAAGAAGGAAATCTGTCTGCAGGTATAAATCCCTTTGTGTTGCTGTACTGCACAGAGCAGAGGTGAAGGCTCATTGTCAGCCATGGTATGAGCCAGACTTGATGAAGTGGAACACTTTCTGCTGTGACACCACACAAAAAGAGCATTTCTGCCTCAGATCCTCTGTGGACTAAGCTGGGGTGCTGGCTTTGTAAATTTTTGTAAATTCTTGCTTGCTGTAACCCTCAGCAGGTAATGCAGCATGGGAAAGGGGGAGGAAGCCCAAAGTTGTTCTCTGGAAAGCCTTAGAGAGCTTCTCTTTGTGAGAGGGAATGTGGTGGAGCATGGAGGATGTGCTGGGGTTTGAAATCATAACCTGGCTGCTGGGCTTTAATTAATCTGAGAGAAAAATGAGAGCAATAGTGTGAGTAGCACTGAAACTGAGGATGGATGATTCAGATTTGGTGAGATTGAGAAGTTGACCTGCACCTAAACTTTTTGTATCAGGTTTTTCCTCAAAAACAGGCATGATAACACTTCTTTATGCTCTGGTCCACCTTTCACTTACCTTCATTTTTAAAGTTTTATGTCAAAAATACCTCATATATGGATTTCCACTTAGCATAATGGAACATTCATAGCAGTTGCATTTCATATTGGTGCTGCAAGGACCAGGAGTTCATTGCTCACAAAACCATTTTATGTTACCTCTCTCTAACAGTCTAGAAAAATCAATGAGCTTCTAATTAAGACTTAAAAAGAAATGTAGGCTAGTACTTTAATCCTAGATCAATTTGCTTTTTTTTTTTCTCATAACAGCATAAAAATTTATCTGCTGAGACCATGATTAACTACTTCAGCTTTTGGATACCTAGATACACCACTTTGGAAGAAGTGCAATTAAATGATTAATTTCACATCCATTCTGAAAATTCATAAATAATAATAATACTAAGGGAGAGGACTTAAAACAGTGGTTTTGTACTGAAGGGAAAAGAAGACCCTAGATACAAAAGACATTTCTTGCATGAAATTGTCTTCTCTGTGGACATGTAAGTACCACATACTAGGACAGAGCACAACTTGCAGTGCCATCCTCTGGTTCCCACCTCCTGCAGATGCTGATTTCTTCCCCAACCAGAAGACAAGATCTAGAGGGAAAGCACCAATAAATTTTTGTACTCAAAGGCACGGTTTTGGAATCTTTCCTCTCTGTTAGTGAACGCTGTGATTATTGAAACTGTAGGACTCAACACGTTTTGAGATATTGTACTCTGACAAATCAACAGAGGGGCTCAAAACTTTTGGAGGAGTTATGTTTGTACACACACTACCAAGTGGCATTTGTTGTGCAAGCTTAATTCTGTTTGGAAATGAAGGCAAGAATGGCAATGGTGACAGAAAGATGTTTTTCTTCCAAAAGAGATTGAATGAGGCTTGAATTTGAAACAGGAAAATTAAATCACTGCTGGACTAAAGAAGACATTTCTGTCAAAAGCATAAGCTTTGAGACCAGGTCTAGGGAAATTTGGCAGTTATTGTGAATCCCTGGTTTGTGTTAACAAAGCCAGTCTATTATAGTAGCACTGAACTCCTCTACAAGATGTGCTTTGTGGATGATAAAAAACTCTTTGAGATCAGAGAAGGAACAGCACAGGATCCTGGTCCACTCACAAGCAGACAATGTGAGTACTGCTGTATCCTTAAATTGATTTTCTGGCAAAGAAAAAGTAAAATGATTTATTTTATTTTACTAGAAACCTATTGAATGATAAAAATAGTTGTGTGCTGCATTTAGAGATGTAATAAGTTTAAATTCGGTAGATGAGAAATTTCCTCCCCTCTTGTTATCTGACACGTCTGGTGATAACCTTTAGTTCTGTGCTGTCTGTGTCAGGATGATGAAATCAGATATTGAACTGCCTGCATCTGCTGTTATTAGAACTGATATGATTCAGAGTCTGTAAGTAACACCAAGCTTCCATTTGACCCCCAAAGGCAGAGGATCAGATTTAGTAAGGAATACTCTGTTTGCTCTGCAAACAGGTCCCTTGCAGGTTTGGAAAGGGCGTGAAATGGATTCACCTGTTATGTTTCTGTGTATGAGCATGGGAGGATCTGGGCTTAAACTCAGCTTTCAAAATCAAAGATTAGAGTTTTACCAGAAAGCTGCTCAGGCTCTGATGTGAGCTCACAATAGGCTCTTTGCTTCACTCATTGCCTTAATGCAGGAATTGTATAATATTGAAATCACTTTATATGGTTCACATAATAGCAACCACTATGTCAATAATAAAGTCCCTCTGGAATCTGCCAAACCAAAATGCTACACTTTTTTTCTAGGAACTTTCTGTGTTATAAATGATGATTTATACATCTGAAGAGAAGTTTGAGAGGACTGCTGTCTCCTGCTCTGCTTTAGAGTGCTGGATCCAGAATTTTTTAAAAAATTTATAGTCCACTTTGGCCTGACTATACTTCTGGAATGGCCCTTCTGGCATGCCTCAGCATGGAATTGACAGAAATAAAAACATCCCTTTTTTCCCCTCCTCACAGATTTCAAATGCCTCAGACCTGCTGATTGCAGCAGACATTTTTCTGTGTGTTGCTTCTGTGCAAGGTTTGTATTTGAAGTGCAAAGAGCAGACAGTAGCTTAGACAGGTACAAAGAGCAGAAGTTTGCCTGTTTCTCTGCTGTGATGGGCAGTTTCACTTGTGTTTTATTTAACTGATTCCCAGTAGCAGTCCTGACAGAGCCAGAAGTGTAAAAAATGTGGTTCAGCAAGCGCAGGGAGCTTTGCTCTGCTGTCTGCATTGTGCTCCTGCTCAGAGGGGCTCCTGGAGCAGCAGAGGTGGCACTAAGGACATGTCAGCTGTTGCTGGAGGAGCTGCAGCTCCTGAGTAAGCCAGAATAAAGCAGGGAGAGACAATGCATAGGTAGCTTCAGGACAAGGGAAAGAGCAGAGAAGTTGGGCACAGCTTGGAGCACCCAGAGCTGTGTCAGGCCACAAACCCAACTCCAGAGTCCTTGGGATACTCTTCATTCCCATTTAGCTTTGTGTCTGGAATTGCAGAATTCTCTGTGTCTGGAAGTGCAGCTTGTCTCCTGTTGGCAGCCACGTGTGATTATCATCATTGGGCTGCTCAGCAGGGTTTGAGGAGCAGGAGTGGTGCTGCCAGCTGGGATGCACCACAGACCTTTGTGTTAACAGAGCCTGCAAGATCAGTCCTGTCACCCACTGCACCTTGTCCTGCCTTGTCTCTGTGCACATTACCTGCCCCAGCAGGCAGAGGGACTGCAGATTGCTTTGGGGTGTCCCTGGGCAGCTGAAAGCCCTGCGGCAAACCTTGTGGATGAATGTGCTGCTATCCCAGGAGACCGGGCTGCCCCATTTCTGCATGCCCCATATAAAAAGCAGGGTGCTGAAGGACGTTTCCTTCTCTCACCACTCTCTGTGTGGCTGATCCAGAAAAGGGTGGTTTTGTTGAGACTTGAGTATTTCTGAAGGAAGGGGTGCGTGTGCATGTGTGTGTGGGGGGAATAAAAAAAGCAACATTAGCGCATTCTGACGGAGTCATGTCCCCGCCTAACTTAATGACAAACACCCACCCATTTCACAGGGGTCAAGATTTCAGTATCCTGCATGTGGGGGATCTGTCAGTAATGCTGTCCTTGTTACAGCAGTAGCTGAACTCCTGTTAGCATAGCAGGCTACAGGGAGTTGCCAGTTAGCAGCTCTGTCACTCACGCTCCCTTCATGTGAGTGTTTGTGTTTGATTGCTATCTTGGTTAGCCAAGAAGGCCTCATGTTCCTGGAATGTCCCTGGAATTGTCTTAGTGCTGAAAGAAAACGAGGAGAGAGTCTCTCAAACTGGACAGTTAAAGTCTCACATCCTTGGGTTCCATCACATGAAGATCACCCTCGCCTCTGTCACCTCTTCTCTTCCCTCTCCTCTTAAACCCTGCAGGCACAAAGCCACCCCGGACTCGCATGCTGAGATCCAACCCTTTCCAGGCTTGTCTCTGTATTAGGTAGAAGTCTTCTGGGCTCTAGTACACTAGAGGAAAATCAGCATGGACTGAGAAATTGCTATTGTGACCCTTGGGAAGGAAAGAGCAAGATGGCAACAACCATTTAACACTGACTTCATACCCAATGAGTTGAAACTCTAGAGCTGTCAAGACTCTCTGGACACTTATCTCTGCTCAAATAATTTTCTGAAGATGTCTGTTCAAACAAACCTCTACAGAGGGTGGTTTCACCTGTGCACAATGTTCTTTTGTCATTCTGCTCTTAGGGCTTAGTTGGGTTTATTCCTTCTGGCACCATCTTTTGCTTGGTGCTATACAGACAAAATTTCCCTTCTCAGAATTATCAGTAGGAACTGGATCTAGCTCAAGAACAGTTTGACCTCCAAACAACTAGAAAATAAAACCTTTTTGAAGCACTGCATCCACTGTGGAAACATTAATTCCTCCAGCTGTGGCTCTCTAACTGATGTCTATATCCCTGTTGTGGTGGGCTGAGGTTCAGCATTCTAAAAACAACAAAATCTCTCATGTTTCTCAAATACCTGACCCGTGTGCTGCCTTCACAGCCTATTTTAAATACAATGCTGATTTCCTGAGACAATTTGCATCTATTTTATTTTTTCTGGTCAAAGTCTTGATAAACTTCCAGATAAAGTGATGCATGTTGGGACTCAAAGCTGTTTCTTTCCTGCTTCCAGGGGTCTCTTCACTAAAATCTTGTGGCACTGCAAGCTTGACACGGGCTGTATCTTTTTATTCTTCACAACTTCTGACATGGGTAAAATGTTCCCTATTTTACAGCTTCAGAGTGTTGCCAATAAAAAGGTTGTGATTCAAGGTAGAAATAGCACTTTGAAAACTTGCATTTCTTCAGTTGAAAAGTAATGCTGATTTTGTTGCGAATGCTCTTCTGCTCTATAAATCTGTTTTAAAAACCTGGAAAAACTGGAAAAGCTTTTCAGAAAGTGCTTTGCTTTTTTAGGTCCCACATAGGTTAAAATTTGTCTTCCACATTCTTACTTCTGCATTTCCAATGTTTTTTAATGGACTTTGTATACACAGCAATGTCCCATTATCAGTAAATTCGCTAAAAGTGATGTGCAAATGCTGCAAAAGTTCCTCATCTGCTACTGAATCTTTAGACCTTGACTCTAAAGTCACCTTTTCTAGACTCATACAGGCCTTTTCCAGTTAAAATCCCTTCCATGTTCTTCCCATTGGGTATCTCTGGCTGCACCTTGGATCAGGAGAACACTTCATATTTCCCACATCCTGGAGATGTCTCCATTGGCACTGCTGTCTGGGTGTGTTTGTTGAGGGTTCTCCCTGATCCTCCTTTGAGGATCAAGTGAGACACAAATGATAGGTACTGGTAGCAGTGTTTTAACCACAATAGGGTTGAAACTTGGGAGCACATAGCTTTTCTTCTTATGAAGAAGACACCAAAAGCTGATATTCTAGTTGTAGCTTTGGCTTAATGTGGGGAAGTATGTGAAGAAGAGATTGTTTCTTGAAATTTCATAACATTAATCTTACTCACTGGAGGTTAGGATTTGTAAATTAAAACTGGAAAAATATTAGATGAACAAACATAGCTGATTGTCTAAGGAAAGAGATGGATTTATAGGGAGAAACAAGAAGTTTTTCATAGCTCATTATTCTACCCCAGAATCTTTAAGAGGTAAAGAAAAGCAGGGGCTTAACATTGCTATGACATGGAATATATGGCAAAAGTAAGTCCCCCTTAATGTGGCTAATGTCTGATAAATTAATTAATGTTAGATTGAGTCATTAGAGAACAAGAGAGAATACGAAGTGACAGGTCTGGAATTCAGGCATTTTTTCCAAAGGAGACTAACTTGTTTGATGTGGGATCTTTTTAGACTAAATGAAGGATCTTGGTAATACACAAGATATTGTGCAATATTTTTTCATTATAGAATATTGCTGCAATTAAGTAAACATATTTTAATATTACAGTGACACAAACTAATGCACTTATCCTAACCAATTGACTACTCCATATCTGTCAGATCATATGCAAAATACATTGTTAATAAGTAAACATGAAGATGAAAAGGGGATTTTGGAGCTGTTTCTGAAGAGGATGTGGCATCTTGCCTGATGCTACTCATGTTTCTAACAATGGGGCTTAGACTGGAGTTAGTTTAAACAAATTCTTGTAAGGCTGATTAACTCTGTTTGGTTTATGTGAACACACTTCTCTAACAGCTTTGGTCCTATTTAACAAGCAGGGGTTATCAGTCTGAGAAATAAGCTAATAAACTGAAGAAATAATTAGATCTTTATAAGCAGACAGATGGCAGGGTCATGTCCTTTGATACCAAGAATGCCAACGAGCTTCTCTATTTTTACAATTGGATTGTTTCATCTGATAATTAAAAAAAAAATGCAAAAACAAACCTTAAAAAGCTAAAAAGACCCAAACAAAACAGATCATGGCATAAATCTTGGGTTTTTTTCCTCTATAGGCAATCTTTACTGTAGCAACATTTTTACCATGATCTAAAGCCTAATAAAGCTATAAGTACCAAACCAGACAGAATACTAGCATGCTGTTAAAAAAAAAAAAAAAGAAAAGGAAAAAAAAGAGATTTCAGGGTTATGAAAGCTTCCTTCAAAAGCTAAGCTGTTGAAGCTCATCACTTTTAGGAACTAGGTCTGGTGTTGGAAAGCAAGGAGGAGAATATGGACTGGTGGAGAAAACGTGCAAACCACTAGAATAGCAGCAGAAAGACATTTGCATTTGTGCTGGATTTGGGTGTGCAGGGTTCATAAGAGGACATTGGCTGGGAGGGGACCCCAGGAAGCTCCAGGGCAGCACTGCCTGTAGAGGAGGGGACAGGAAGGGTCCTGGCCACCTCGGTGTGATCAGAGTCGAGTACAAAGTGGGTTGGAAAGGTCTAAGCAGCACCAAAGAAGTGTTGCCAATTTGCTTATTGCTAAATGAGTAACACCTTAGTCTTTTAAATGGGATATTGGCTGTTTTCTTGTAAGTCATAGAACCATAGTATTGGAAGTTTGTGTTAGAAGGGACACCTTAAAGACCTTCTTGTTCAAACCCCATGGGAAGGGACACCTTTCACTACACCAGGTTGCTCTAAGCCCCATCCAATCCGGCCTGGGACACAGATGGGGCATTCACAGCTTCTGTGGGCAACCTCTTCCAGTACCTCACCACCCTCACAGTAAAGAATATTTTCCTAATCTCTAATCTAACCCTGCCCCCTTTCAGTTTGAAGCCATTCGCTCTCATCCTGTCACTGCACACCCTCGTCCAAAGTCTCTCTCCAGCTCTTTGCCTCCTTTAGGTACTGGCACATGCTCTAAGGTCTTTCCAGAGCCTTCTTTTATCCAGAAAAAAATTTAAAACGTTTAAAAGTGCTGCAGCCCAAAGAGGAGGATAAAACAGTAGCACTTAATTCACAGAGACCTCTTGGTCATTGGATGAGGTTCAGAAGGGACTAAAAGGCTGCCACTGAGAAAGAAACATGGGAATGTTTAATTCTTCATAGCTGCCATTTACATCCATAAGAAACAATATTTAGGAGACTTCATGCTCTTATATACATACAATAATGTGATTTTAGCTATTTTTTTACCAAACTGTAACTCTTTACAGTCTTTGCCATGCTTTGTTCCCTATATACTAGTAAATCTCTGTTTGTATAACACTTTATCAAACCTTTTGATCATTAAAATAATTCCCTCCTCACTTCAGAAATGTTCTGTAAGGACTATAAAGAAAAAAAATCTTTACTTTCTTAAAATAACTTGGAGTGTAGGAGAAGGCTTTGAGTTCAGTATTGCAGTCGCTGCTGTCTGCCTTACCTTCACTGATTCTGCTATTGACTGGGTGTAATGGATTCACTTGATGCTTTATCCAAACAGATTCAAGCAGCAGACTGGCTCAAAGGTCAGTCTTTTTTTTCACCAGGAATTCCATTATTGCATCTCTCAGTCTGCTTATGAAATATGAGAAGTTATCTTTTTAATTGTTTTGGTCACTACTGTTCCGTGAAAAATGTGTATATCAATGGATTTCATTTAGTTTATCACAATGCCTCTTTACATACAAGGTTTTGAAATAAAAGTGGAGATTCTAAAATATAAGTACCTTTGTAGGGTTGTGGGTGTATGCAAAGCCCCTTTCTGGGAAGATAGCCTTTTGAAGCTCAATTCAGAGCTGATGGTGAGAGATGTGATCCTCTGAGGCTGCATCAGGACATCTGAACTAGCTCTGTCTCTCTCTACAGGAATGTGTTTCTCTTCACTGACTATGGATGAAGCTTGGGAACCTTTTCTCCTTGTGCTGACACAAGCCTTTGAATAACTGCTGAAGACTTCATAACTTCTTTCCTCCTAATGAGGTCCATTAGTGCAATTTAAATCTCATTAAGCTAATTGTAGTCTGTTAGACTACACATCTCTGAAAATATGTTTAAAAAACATGAGGGATGTTTAACTCATCAGCATGTTATATGAAGTACTCAATTAATATTCGAGTAAATTTCCCTTGCAGTTATGCTTGTATCTGGAGCAGTTGGGCTCCATAAAACATCAGTAAAGTATTGTGAAGTAATAGCCCTTTTCTATCAAATATAGCAGTGTTCTTCCTAGAAAATTAACCCCATAAAGTGATGGAAAGATGAAATAATGTTCCTGGAACATATTCATTCAGGGGATGGGTCTATATATCCAAGTTTTGCCTTCTGTCAAAATACAAATCGAAGGGCCCTGGCTTCTGGGATCCCTCCCAGATGCATTGACACAAATGCTGCTGCCTACCTGTGAAGAGTTTTATTTCCATAAGAATGAATTTCTTTTAGAGGTCTCCCAAAGCAGAGGCTCCCCAAAGCCCTGCTCAACCCAGGGAAAATCTTGGCTACTGTCTAAGGCTATAAGACAGAAATAGAAGTGTTGGCTCTCCTGCTTTAGAAAGCTCTTTGACACATTCGTGTTACTGCAAAAACTTCTCAGATCTTTGTTTCCCCAAAGACATGTCAGGCTCGAGCCTTGAATGAATCCCTGCTGGGAAAGTTGGATTTGTTCCCTGCACGCAGCCAGATGTGGTGCAGGACCTGTTTCTCACACCAGGGAGGGAAGTGGGGCCCTTCCAGAGATTTTTGCCAGCAATATGCTGGGTTTGGCAGGGCAGCCCCAGCCAGCCCTGCTGCTCTTGGGGAATGAAGCAAGCTCTCAGGCACTCAGATCTTATTTCCTGCAGGTTTTTGTAGGTCAGAGCTCATGTGGCTCTGACTGGGAGTGTACTGGAGTTGTGTTCACAGCCTTCACCTGGTAAGGAGCCTTTTTCCTTCACCACATTTTTATTCTGGTGTGTGTCTGGCCCATTGGGTCAGTATAAAAAAAATCTGTGTTCTCTAGACATGGCAATGGGGGGAGATCAGGTTAACAAGAGATACAAGGAAGAATTAGTTGGTTAACAAGAGACACAAGGAAGAATTGGTTGGTTAACAAGAGACACAAGGAAGAATTGGTTGGATTTTTTTCTCGTATAAAACCACTAAGTCTTCAGTTTTTCATGTTGAAGCTGTCGTTTCCCCATCCCAGCTCACTTGCATTGACACTTGTGGGCAACTCAGACATTAGAAACTTAACTTCTTCCTTCCTTTCCTTCCTCCATGTTTTGTAGTCACTTGACTTCCCAGATCTGAATTTTGGTAAATGGTAGAAATCCTCCTTGGGCTTGTTCCCTTCTGGGCTTGTGAAGTCTGCAATGAATGGAAGTGGTGAGTTACAGGGAAGGATTTTGACATCTGAGAAAGAGCTGTTAGAGAAGGCTGTACTAATTAGCAAAACTTGTGATTAAAGTAAGTATGGGGTAGGGAATGAGAGAAGAGAGGTTGCTGCAGCAACAAAAGCTGTGCGGGTGCTAAATGTGCTGATTATAAGCTTGAACTCCTTGGAGAAAATGGATCGTAAAGGCTTATTGCTGACAAAAAGGGGTTTAGATGGAAAATTGAAGTGTAACATGTTTGGGTATGTGGAAGTGTTACTTGTGTCTTTCAAAGTGGGAGAGTAACTCTCCATTCTGCTTAGCAATGGGGGAAATGAATGTTAAATTTGGGGGTTGTAATAGGAGTAGAAATTGGAGAGCAATGAAGCTTCCAAAGTCGGGATGATAGATTAGTGTGGTGCATGGTATCAATTCCTGTAATGGTCAGTAAATTTCCAATGGAGAAGTAGCTATAAAATAGAGCTGTATGTTTCCTGTAATGACACAAGAAATGTGCAGCTGCTCTCTGGGTTGTGGGAACACTGAGAAACAGGGGTGGGAAGTGACCCCCACCACCACTGATGTGGCTGGAGACCAAAGAGCAGTAACAGGAAGGTTACTGTCAGCCAAAGTTGTTTTCATTTTTAACACTCTCTCTAGTTCAGAAGCAAGGGTTTGTTGTTTTGGTTGTTAATTTAAATCATAAGATGCTCCTTGCATCATATCTTTCCAGAGAGGAAAAGTGAGAATAAACTATTGACAAAGTTGGTCAGGTTCCTTGGTATGGTACCAGAAAGCATTACAAATGAGCTCCAATAAAGGAAAAAAAGCAATGAGGGGAAATATGGAGGGCATGGAGGAGAAACACCCTGAAAAGAGGGAGGAGAAACATCAAAGCAGTTCTAATCTGGGAAGACTGCAGGGTAACATGACTTTTAAGAACCAGTAAGATTTGGCAAATGTTAGGGAGCTTTTTTTGCTGTTTGAGTTTGTTTTCTTTTTCTCTTTTCTCCCAATGAGAAGAGGTTTATTCTGGAGAAAAATGGTATGTTGACAACAACCAGGCTGGACTTAAACTCAGGAGGCCAGGTCCTCATCAGATTTTCATCTTCCAGACATAATTCAGAGGAGAACTGAATACTAAAGAAATCTTTGTGAAATCTGTTTGAGAACACACTGAGAAAAACATTGAACTATGTCTCTTATGATCCAGTCAGGCAAATCTTTGAAGCAATAACATTCCCCCATGGAGGTAGGAATTGGTATGCAGATCTGCCTGCTGTCTCTTGACTTCCTGGCACTGAACAGATGAGTCTCTGTCCTCATTGCTCTTCCTCTGACCTTACAGCTCCTGGGCCATTGGATAGAAAAGGGTTTTTAATTCGTGCACTCCTGTACAGAAGGCAGAAATCAGGATAGACATGTCAGCTGCTAAGTGCAGAAGGCTTCACCCTGAATTCTGATTTCCCTGATGCTCTTTTCTGCAATCCCAGGATACAGACCTGTGTCCAAGAGTGTGGCAGTTTGAGATGTGTCCTCTTGCCTTCAGCGATGGCTTTAAGCATCACTTATGCAGCACCTTGAAGTGAGAACCCTCGCACAAAATGTAACTAAACAGTGTGAATTTTATATTTGAACAGTGTCTTAATGCACTTGCAAATCTTGCCATCTTGCTCGTGCCCTTTTAGCTTTTGGCCTCAAAATGCTGGGGCTCTGTGTGGTGCGATATTTGAGCTCAGCTGGGGCATTTCTGAGGCTTTGAAAAACATGATTTGGGTTCTCTCTCAAATATCTTTTGTCTTTTACTGGTAGAGCTAGAAAGAAAAGCATCTTGTGTAAAAGATACCGCACCTGATTGAAAGAACTCAAATGTAAAAGTGAATTCTGGCATATTTTTCCTTGGACCATGGCTAAACTCGCCACACATTTTGCTCATTTCTTTTCAAACTTCAGCTTCCAATCTTTGCATCTTATTTTTCTTCAGCCAGGCACTCAGCTGTATCTGAAATCTTTCCCCCAGAAGCATTAGAATAGGTGCAAAGTATCAGCCTCTAAAGCAGACACTACGTAGCGTGGTAAAACACAATGAGCAACCATTTATTAAAAAAAGAAAAAAGATATGTACAGGTACATCTCACTGCCTGATTTGAAACTTCCAGGTGATAAAAGGACCTGGCACAATGAGGATGTTGTTTTGTTCCTCCATTCCTGTTCTCTAATAATATGAGAATTTGAAAGGCATAAATATGCAATGAATTTTTTTTCCCCCAGTTATTTTTATATCACAAGACACGATAAGAAAAGATACTTTAGGTGAGGTATTTTAATAATGGCCCTTTTTCAGTTGTTGATGATTGAAAAACAGCAGCAATAAGGTACAAAACCTGTCCGTGAGCTTCTAAATAATTACTAGGCACAAGCTCGTCAATGCTATATTAAAACATTATTAAAGTTAGGGGAATAGAATCAGCAAGAGTTGTTTATCAGCTTGCTTATGTATCTGGAACAAGTTGAAACAGACTGTTAAGGGGTTTTCACAGCATGTGGGAAAAGGCTACAGCTCTTTCTTTGGGTGGATTGTCCTTAGTAGAATTGCTTCAGCAGAGCCGTGCAGGTCTTTCCATTCTCTGGTTCTGCGTCCTTGTCCCCAAAATCACAAGCAGAATGGGGCAGGCTTTCACAAAGGGGAGGAGGTGTTCTGGTAGGACCAGCTTTGAAGCACCATGTTTCTGCAAAGGTTACTTCTCTTCTAAGTAAAAAAATAAAAAAAAAATGTTCTAGTTATATTGCCATCCAGACCATAATGGATGTGAAAAAGAGAGAGCTCAGCCGGAGAGTGAGGAAATACTGGGAGACAAGGTTCCAAGGTGGTTTGAAGTATTTTCTATCCCATGAAGAACACTCTATTTATTTAGGTTTGGAAAGCTATAGCACATTTAATATACCTGAATATGTAAGTCAAACAATCCAAAGCTGAAGTATGTGAGACAGAATTATTATAATGTGTAATAGAAATTATTATTATTTTGTTATGTCTTCAATTTCTTATTCCCTTAATTGGGCTAAATAATCCTTAGAGTGACAGAAATTATACTTTTCAGTACAGTTCATGTACAGGTTCATATACAGGTTTTGGTAAATAAAGTCTAGTTCCCTTTCTTTTCCTTTGAAAATCTGGAGTCAGAAGAATCTGGGAATGCTGTTATAATTAAATATGGGATATGTAGTGCAGTGGCCTTATCTCCTTGGTGTCTGCCACAAGGAAGGCTCTGGGGTGGGATGTGTTTTTACAGAAAAGACAATGGTTATCACCCTCATGAGAGAAGATGGGGCACAGTGAGCTGCTCAGAGATGGCTGCACACAGCTGATGCTCCCTAAAGAGAGGTGGACTGATGTCTCTTATCTCATGTTATTTACAAAATCAACGGTGCAATTTATTCATAATGATGTTTTTCTGATTGCTTATCTGAGAACTAAGCTTTCCTAATGGGAGGACATAAAATTGATTTGATCATCTGTTCCTTCTGAAATCCTGAGGGAGGGGAGGAGAGGAGAGGAGAGGAGAGGAGAGGAGAGGAGA
>PYHW01010540.1:2189906-2210699 GCA_013186435.1 Turdus rufiventris
AAGAATAAGAATAAGAATAAGAATAAGAATAAGAATAATTATTAGAATTAATTAGAATACCCTTCTCTGTATCATTCCTATATCAGGCCTTAAAATTTTTCCCACTATCCAGTATTTTCCATCTTCATAGTCACCTGAATTGCTTTTTTTACCCCTCTGTGCATCCCTAGTGATTGAACATGATCCTAATGTCAGTTCCAGGGCATGTTCCCCTCTCTCCTGCCTGGCACTCCCCTTCCACGATGCAATACATTGTGCAACTCCAGGAGAGACCACTGCTGCTGGGTGTGATGGAACAGGCAATACAAGGGGTTAGGTATGGTGGTACCTTGGCAATAAATGAATAATTGGGTCAGAAGGGATGCCAGGAGGTCTCCTAGACCACAGCACACCTGACAGGCACAGAACAGAGGGGAAGGATGGCTTCCCTTAACTCGGTGACTTTTCTTGGTTGTTCTTTTTTGAACATTAACTATAGCAAGGTTTGCCCTCGAGGGAGGCTGCAGATGGAAAGAAACACCAAGCACTTCTCTCTTCCCCAGAAATTTTCTGTTGCACAGAGCCCCAAGTGAGAGTGATAGCCAGGATGGGGTGTGACAGCAGCAATGCTGAGGAAGTTTATTCAGTGCTTCCTTTGGTGTGGGCTAGAGCTGTGGATGCAGCAGGACAGGGTGAAGGGTCACACCCTGTGTGTCCTCCCCATGGGCTGCAGCCCTTGAGAGCCCTCACATCCTCAGGGAATTGACTTTTGTACCTCTCTGCACCAGAAATCCATAATGTAAATCCAAGAGAGGCTGTTTAATGCTTCATTCTAAACCTCTGCCTAACACAGGCCAGAGAATTCCTCCCAGTAATTCCTGCCCTGTGCGTTGCATCCCAGCCTCTGTTTCAGCTAGAACAGACCCCTCAGATACAGATTTATTCACGTTGTAACAACACTGGGAGCTGCAGAATTTGCCGCGTCCCTTGATAAATTTTTTAATCTAAACAAGCCCCTGAGTGGGAGAATAGGCTTCAGACTATTCCAGAATAAATTAGAATTTTAAAATATTCTATGAAATATTTTAAAAGAGATTTGATAACTATTTGGAGCTTAATCCTACAATTCTTTATCTGGAAAAAGGTGTCTTGACATCAGCAGCAGACATGGCAGGCACTGTAAGACCATTTCATTTCACTAAGGAACACTACAATTGCTCCATTATCTAAAGGTTATTCTTATAAACCTTAGCCTTTACAGTAGTGCAAACATGTTACTGGCATAAATGCTATTACTTAATAATATTAATTAATTTAATCTCATTTGGTAACATGCTGACCCAGCATGCAGATGCCGGTCAGGCAAAAAAAAAACCAATCAAACCCCAAATCCAGATAACAAAATCTTGATGGGTGATGCTTTTGTCATGAGCACTCATTGTCCATGCAGCTGAGAAATCCAATGATTTTCCTGTATCACTGACCAGCAGCATCAGAGTCCTGTTCTGTCATGTAGTAGTTTGTAAAATGTCATTTGAACATCCCTTCTTTTGCTAAATGCAGCCTGAGATCTGGGAGACACCTGGATGGGGGCTGGACTTTGGGAATACCTGAGCAACCTGATCCAGTGCAAGGTGTCCCTGCCCTGGCAGGGAGTTTGGGATGAAAAGGTCTTTAAGGTCCCTTCCAACCTTTCTGTGGTTCTGTGGTATTTGTGCAGCCATTTGGAGACCAGCTGTTCTGCAAACAGTGGTTGCCTCAAAAATTTGGGGAAAGCTATTCCCTGGACAATTTGCTCAAAATCTGTTGTGTTGGTTTACATAATAGGGATGTCCTTTATTCCTCAGGGTATCAAATCAATCTCACATCTCTTTCTGACGCAGGGCTGAAGTTCTAGGCTCCGTGGGGCTGTGGCACTAGCTAATTGCAAAATCTCAGAAGTGTTTGAGCTATGTAAGCAAACAGGAGAAAAGGGGTAGAAGGAAATCAGGAAATTTCTGCACAAACGTCAATCAGAGACAGAGAAACCAGGGTAATTGCTCTTTTTGAGAGATTATTAAGACCTCTGTAGTGGAGTCATTGCTGTATTTCATTCCCATGACTGGAACTTCATCACAAACTGCTCTGTGTGGTGACTCCAAGCTGTTCTCTGTGTCCCCCTGGCAGCAGAGTACTGGCTGCAGCACAGCTGGATTCCATCTGGGAATGTGATGTTGGTACCTGCAAGGATCCTTCTACTTGAGTTAATTTAATTGTTATAAACTCCTGACCTTTACTTCTGGGAATTGCTCACACAATTAAGATGTGCCCTGCAAGATTGTTAGTGTGATCACAGCTTTAAATCGAGGGGCTGATGGTGAGTGCACCCCGTGTCCCTTTTTTGTTTTGTTCACCATTTTTTAGAAAGTAAAATATTTGAGCCCTTTCCCAGCACAGACAGGTGGCACACCTGGTTACAAAGCACACCCCTGGCAAACTCCATGTGGAAACATTTCTGGTCAATCCCAAGGAGACAGCACATTCTCTGTTTCACTGTTAAGAGTCTCTAGTGATGGAGATACCAGGGCAAAACGTTTTTTATTACAATAATCCAGAACTGGATTACAGTACCAGAATTAGCTAAAAGTCATGCCATGATACTTCCCAGAGCCTCTGTCACTCCTGTGAGCCTGCTTTGTTCTCCAGGTTTTTACAGTGTAGTAACCCTCCCCAAAAAATGTTTCTTATGAACACATTGAAACTATTTTAGGGACAAGCAGTTTGATCAAATAAGTGCATTCAAACTTGCCCTTTGCAGTGCTCACTGAGCTGGGCTGACACACAGCTGGCCCATCTGCATGGTGAGAGAAAAGGAACCATTCCAGCTGCAAAACCACTGTAGCTGGGTTTGTAAGCTGCAGAGTAGGACTGATCTTTGCAGTGAGTATGGTGCAAAGAAAACCTCCCAAAACTTTTTATACCCACTCATTTGTGAACCCAGAAACAATTCTCCACTCACAGTATGAAATTCAATCCCTTCTTGACCCAGATGAAATTCTCATCCTCTCCAGCATGCCAAAATGGCCCAGCAAAGAGATGCTACCACCTAAACGTACCATCCTGCTACCATATTCCACTGAGCTCAAGCTGTTGGAATCACCTGGTTTCATCTCCTGCACAGAAAAGTTTCTTTTTCTTGGAGTCAGCTCCTTCATGATTGAAATGGAGCATAAATTTTATTGAAATATCTTCAGTTAAAAAGGTCAGATGATTGTATACTATATCATAGTGAAATATTCCGCTCCAATGCTCAGTTATTGTCACCATTCAAAATGTCTTATTCTATACTTGGAATTTGCAGATTCAATCTCCAAGGATTGCTACATTTTCTAGTTTGAAGTGTCCTTTGTGTGAGGCCTGTTTCCACTCTTCTTCTCTCTTCACTTCATTTAGATCACACCTTAATTTTCTCTCCAATAAAGAAAATAGCATAAATGGAAATCAAAAGTTCTGTTCCATGAATGGTAATGGGTTGGGATATTTACATTAATTGGGTCAGAGCACAACTTCTATCAAACTACTGCAAAATGCAGGTAACCTGTTGGAGCAACATGAAACTGCACTGTTTTAATGTCACTCAAATATTTCAGTTGGTGTGTTTCCGAGGGAAATTTCATTTAAATAGATGATTTTTGTATTGAAAACTTATCTTATGAAAAGATAGCTTCAGGTGTGAAATCATGCTGTTGGCAAATTACTGCTTTGCTTGGGCTTATTTTTCCTTTCAAGATGTGTCTTTAAGACAATGCAGTTTCTCAACATCCTTTTAGAAGATTATCCCTCAATGGCTTTATTATTCCATATGTGAAGGCATAAACAGAGTCTCTGACACCCCTTTATAAAAACAAAGACCTTGTAAAAAACCTCTTTATGTTTTGTTCTGCTTAGTTAATTTTCTTGCAACAGCTTCTTTTTCGATAGTTCCCCACATCTTCTTGGTCAATTACACAAATGAATTGCTGGGGAAGTAATTTGCTGTCTGCTCGTGTCATTGCTGTGCATAGTTTGACTTGATTAGACTTGCCATGCCACCTTGCTTCGAGTCTTTCTGCCACTTACTCTGCCAAATGCAATGTTAATCCATCTCTCATAAATGCAGCTCAGTGGTTTCCTTGTCAATGATTTTATTAACCAACAAACCACCTCACAGCCACTTGTTGCCCTCAGCTCCACAATGTGACCCTCTTGGGATCCAGATAATCTGAGTAACTGCTGCTTCATGAACAATTCTCATTTCTTTTACAAATTTTAGCCATCTGTGTATCCCAGCTCTCTGCATATTTTCACAAGTGCTTTTCTACCCTTCTCACTTGGTACACAGCTGATTGCCAACACTCATATAAATCCATGAAAGTTGTTGTGGATGAGCTCCACCCAACTGCTGAGAATTTGGCCCCAGACAATTTCTCCTTCAAATTACATCCACTTTCTTTTCTATTAGTCTGGCTTTAGCAGTGACTTCATCCTAAGAATGCCCAGGAATGAGTTTATTTTGTGTCTCCCTGATAAGCCTCTCCTGGGGATGGAGGAGCCCCGTGGGAATGGGATCCCTTTCAAGGTGTGGATATGAGGGATGATGGGGCCAATGCAGTTTTTAGGGAAGGTGAGGTGCAGACCAAGTCCTGGGGGTCCCACATCTGCCTTATACACAGGGGCTACTCTGGCATCTTTGGTGGGAAAACTTTACCATTTCCTTTGATTGTCATGTGTTATTTTTGTATTTATAACCCAGGAGCAGGGTCTGAGGGCTGGGGCTGTGCTGCCCTACTTAGTCTGTAGTCCTGGTGGTTTTCATCCCAGACAGGGCTGATGTGTATTTTGTGGGGAAACTCCATTCTTAGGAGATCAGAAGCTTTTGATCTTCCATGGCAGATGGGAACTGTGAAATGCCTGATCAAAGGGAGAAGGACCTGAGATACTCCAGATAAAGCCATGTCTGTGAGATGAGATTCAGCCCAAGTGTGCTTCCAGCTCCAGAATATATTTCTCCCTCTATTTTTATTCCTAGGGTGAGTTTGTCCAGTTTCTAAGCGACAAATGGCTACTTCAGCACAATTTCTGGTTTCTTTTGCATGTCTGCTGTTCTGCTGACACACAAACTCCTCCCTGTTCTTGTGGAGAGTGTCCTAGATCTGAGTCTCCAGAACTGCTGCTTTCCCCACTACGTTTTCTGTACAATACAGAAGGGAACAGCTCCAACAGGAGAATTGTGGAAAAGAGTCACAAGTGCTTGGATATCAGGACTTTTCCCTAGATTGCAGGAGGTCTGCAGGTTCTGAATCTTTGTTGATACCTTATGCACCTTAAAGTGGCACACTCACATTGAGAAAGAATAATTTTTTGTTTGGGTTAAGCAAAACTTTGAATTCTGCACTTATGATAACAAACCTTCCATCAAAATCAATATATTTCCCTGAAAGGGTTTGGTTTCAGCCAGCGAGAAGTTTTTTGACAAACAATCACGGTAATTTTATTTCCCTCCCTCAAAAAATTCCCAAAATGTTTCCTAATTACATGTCCAACGAAAGATTGCAAAAGATGGTTTAAGACCCAGTTGTAGCAGGTGTGGTGTGAATCTTCCAAAGATCATCCAGGCATGAGGATGCATAACCCAGGATATTGCATAAGTATGTAGGCTATTGATGACAAAGAGAGCACAAGATTGTGCCTAAAATAACCAGAAAAATATAGAAAATTATCTGTCAGCAAAATCACCTCCAAGCATGTTTCAGAATTTTCCATGAGGCATCAGGAGGGATCTCTGACCCAAGCTCAAAAAAAAATATTCTGCCTTTCCTTATGTATCTCAGTCACAGACTGACACTTTAGGTTCATCTCAGCAGTGTTTGTGCCATCAGGATCCAGTGTGAATTCTCCTGTGACAGCATTAGATCAATCATGTTTTAAGGAATGCAAGTAATTGCATCTACTCTATCTTCTGAGAGAGTCCAAATCTGACACTTTGGGTTCACGGCAACCTGAGTTGTTAACACGGGTTGGAAGGTGAGAGAAAAGTATCACAAAGCTGTATTTTTAATATTCTTATGTAAAACAAGTTGATTTCAAGTTAAAAAAAAAAAAAGAATATGAGCAAAATGCCTAAAATCAGTTTTTGAAAACTGGGATAAAATTATAAAAGTTGAGGACTTCACTGAACTCAAAGCTCTGTTAGCACTTATTGAACACACACTGAGGTTATCATTTTAATGGGTAGGTCAGGGTATTTGAAATACTGATGTCTGCAATAACCTCTGTGATCAAGGTCTTTAAAGGAATCTTTGCTACAGAGACAGACCTAAATGGAGAGTAAAAAATGCCACTTGGGTCTAATATCTTGGTGAAGGACTGGTACTTGTGGTCTTTGAAAAAAAATTGGTTACCAACCCAGTGAAAGAGCTTTTCTTCATGCTGTAGATGTTCTAAAAGGCTATCACATTTTGTGTATCTTTGCTAAACCTGCAATTCCTTTTCAGAGCTTTGTATGCAGGCACTGGGACTCCCAGACAAGCCAAAACTAGACTAGGACCAGACTGTACTTTTCATGGCAGTGACACATAATCAGTGGAGCACATGTGGAATATTCTTGTCATCTCTCTGTTGCTGGCATGTTTTAAAATGACATTAGGGGTTTTTCAAAACTCAGCTTCAAATGGGGAAAAGCCCCAGGAAATTCTCAGGTATATATTACACAGAAAGTCAGTCTATATATTGTATATATTCTGTATATTCTATATATTCTGTATATTCTATACCACCTGGCAAGGCCATGCCACAGGAGAGGAAGGGCAGTGGAATTTAGAGATTTTCACTGTGATGAATTTGCACCCAGAGAGATTCCCTCTGGCTTTATTGCTGCTGTCCTGCTAAGAGAAAAGCCCTACTCACTTCTGCTCTTCCCAAGCGCCTCAAGGGGCCACCCCTGGCTGGGAAGGTTCTCTAAGGGCATCCTGCATCTGCACCTCCTGAAGGCTTGCCTGAGAGGGATGAGAGACACTGGAAAAGCTGTTCCCTTCCCTTCCCTTCCCTTTCCTCATATCTAGATGGAGCTTAGACCTGGCATTTTGTTCAGGTGGAAGGAGGGTGAGCATTGGAAGCAGCTGGGGTTACAGTTCCATTTCTCAGGATTTCTGATCAGGATGGACCAGGAAAATTCTTCCAGATAGCAACAGAGAAACAAAGGCCAGGGGAATGGCACAGGAATTGCACAGGTATGAAACTTTCTCCTTCTCACTTCAGTGTTTTCATTAGTCCTTCTCAGGCTTCACCCCCAGGTAAAAATGGGAATTTGATAGTCACTGGTTGTGTCTGGGCCATGGGTGTAAGACCAGTGATGAGGCTCAAGGTAATGAGGACACATCACGACAGTTTTGTCTCTTCTTGTTGCCTTAAGCTATCCAGTTTTCTACAAAGAAATGAGAATCAAAAGATTTTATTGATTAACTTAATCATCTGAATCTGTTTTTCATGTTCCCTTGATGCTGTGAAATCAAAGCATTGCACTAAAAGGTCACATTCCAAGGCCATTGAAAGCAGCAGCGTGCTTATTCGGGAGCCCTTGCAGAGCAGCACAAAGACACCCCTCCCTTTCTGTACAGGATTTATTTTTTAATAAAAATGACCAAGATGGCAGCCCATGTAACACCCTGTGCTGTGCTGGCTGCTCTGCAGCAGGGCCTGGTGATTTGCAAATTCTCTGTGCAGTGTTAATGTCTGTGGGAGCAACCTGGAGCAAGCAGAGCTGCGTTATTGCTCTGAAAGCTCTGCCCAGTCGTGTGGGTCTGACTCACTCTGGGTACAGTTGGAGCACTCATTATGCAGATATGAATTTTTAAATGGTGTGTTTTTATTACCTTCTGTTTTCCTACACAGACTCCACTGCTGGGGAGCCCAAGGCTTTTATGGGCTATCCAGCCCTCATCAGAAGAATCTGCCTGGCTGTTTTGGTAGACTTGGTTTATTAGCTCCAAACAGCAAGGAGGATGGGTGTGGGACTAGACAAACCTTCAGCTGAGGTTTTGTGAGTGTAAAATGCAACAGAGGGAGTTGAAGGTTAATATTTTGTCCCACTTTGTTGTAGTGCCAGGAATCCCCTAGTGTGGGATTCATCACTCGAGTTAGGCACAGGGCTTCCTTGAGAAGTGGCATGGACCTCACAGCATCATCTTCTTCAGAGTGGTTTAGAAGGCAGAGTGTCTGCACCAGCCATCTACACATTTTATACAGAAAGAATGTGTCCTTGTGCGTTCACACCCTGAAGAGAGGCACCACTCTGCCCTGCACGGTCTGCTGCCTCTCCTTCATCCCCTCAGGTGAGACTCAGTGCCCCATCTCCAGGGGGCTGTGTGGACCTCCCCTCTCCTGTCCAGCTCTGCCAGCTCCACCTGGAGCCCAGCAGCAGGTCCTGGCAGTGCTGAGGGACCTGGGGTTTGCAGTCAGCCCTGGCAGTACAGGTGTGTACCCAGCCTCACTCCTCCTCTGGCTGTAATTGGAGCACCTCAGAGCACAGAGATCAGGCTGCGGAACAGGGAGATGTACCAGCGAACTGCACCTCCTCCCTTCCCACCTTTCCCCCTCTGGGATACATGACTATTGTGCTAATTTTATAGAAAGGAGAGGGTTTAAAGTGGGAGAGGGCAGGCAGAGGGTGATGGCTTGTGAAAAATACTCGAGTGACAGAGGCACCTGCTGTCCTAAAGCATTTTCAAATGTTAAAAAACATATAATTGAGGGCAGTTGAAAGTTGAAAGAGTGCATGGGGAGCTTTTAAAGTGGAGGTCTGGTGCTTACATGAAGGACTGCCCTTTCATCTCTCTGATCCTGGCAGCCTCCAGGAGCAGTCATATTCAAATGGTGAAGGATTAGGAAAAGAGGTTCCATGTGGTGGACAAAATAAGAATCACATTTGCCCTTTCCTTTCAAGCTGTCCTTTTTCATTCTGAGACTTTGCTAAATAAATAAATCTTCACACGGAGAGCTACCATTTATTGTCTGCATTTCTGACATAAACCTGCCTCTTTCATGCTCTGTGCTGTGAGCCACAGAGACCATTCCAAAACCCTGGGGAAATGCAATTGTGCATCTAATTTCCTACTGGTGAAAGCAAAGGTTTTCAAGCAGATCCGATGACTGTGGGCAACCACTTTGTGAGAAATCCAAAGGGAACCTGCAACTCAGAAAATGCTGAGCCTTCTGAAAGCTGTCTGCTCAGACAGAATCTGATAGGGGGAGGAAAAAAAAAAGTTTGCTTGGGTTTTTTTTTCCATTTTTAAGTTTGCAGATGGAGCTCAGCTCTTATGGGAGCAAGGCTGAGCAGTGTGAGGATGAGCCAGACATAGGACTGTGGGCTGTGTTGCGACTGCTCCAGATAGATGTGTTGATCCCTTGGCGTGAAGCATCCTCTGCTGTTCCCATCCCAAACAGCTCCTGATCACACACGAACAGCTGAGCTGTGCTGCTGGTTATCAAAACACTCGGGGAAGGTTAGAGAGGAGCCTGCTTTTTATCAAAGACTGAATCAGGAGAGTTCATCTCCCTCTAATTAAACCAAAGTTTTCAGATCAGTGGGGTATATTTTACTGATCTTGTTGCACAAACTTATCCCACTTGTGTGGCCTGAGAGAGAAATATTTGAATATTCCTCTGTGTTTGCTATGTGTGCACAAGCTGGTTCAAAGAGCACTGAAGGCAGAAGCCTCAAATTCCTCTGTCTTTCATTATTGTAAATACCCTACACCAATGAAGTGTCACCATTTTTAGTAGTGACACATGAAGTGTAGCTGTGGGTACATGGGTAAGTATCACAGAATCACAGAATGGTCTGGGTTGGAAGGGGCCTTTAAGATCACCCTCATTCCATCCCCCAGCCATGGGCAGGGACAACTTCCACCATACCAGGTTCCTCAAAAATCCCTCTAACCTGGCCTTGAACACTTTCTGAGATGGGGCATCCACAGCTTCTCTGGTAAACCTGTGCCAGGGCCTCAGCACCCTCACAGGGAAGAATTTCTTCCTAATATCTTGTCTAAATCTACCTTCTTCTTCTTCTGCAGTCACTCCATGCCTCTGTAAAAAATTCCTCTCCAGCTCTCCTGCAGCCCTTTCAGGTACTGGAAGGTGCTCTAGGGTTTCCCCAGGCTGAACTGCCCCAGGTCCCTCCACCTTTGTAGGAGAGGTTCCAAATCATGAATGCAATCCCATCCTGAGGACACGATGTTCCACGACCTTCTGAATAACTGTGCAGCACAAGAAGGATGTTGCTCTCATCTGAAGGACCTAGGCTGGTTAAACACTGCTTCTGCATTCCAGAATCCTGAAGCGCTGAATGGACTGTGCCAGGATTTGAACTTCTTCTGAAAGTCACTGATTCACTTCAGACAAAGTGTTTGAATGACACCAGGGGGTTTGCTATGTGTGTCCTGATGTAACTGAAAGAAGGATCTCATGTTTGCAAACCACACTAGTTCTTCACCTGCCTCCTGCTTTTTGAGAAGAAACCTATCCTGCCCCAAAATCAACCCCAGATGTCCAGCAGGCAGCACTGCTCACAGCACATGAAAAGCCTACGAGGGAAATATTTTGAAAATGTTGCAACTTGCTATTGCTAAAATTATATTCACTGTGCTTCTGCCAAGCGAGTTTGGCTTGGCTTGGCTGTACTTCTCCTTTGTGTGCTGGTCCAGAACCTGAGAAAGAAATGGGCACCAGGCAACCCAAGTGTTCCCTTCCCCATGATCCCAGTGCAGGGACAGTCTGGGGACACTGATGGCAGCACAGGCTGGGAGGGCTGTGTGTCATTCTCCAGAGCCATCACCAATTTATCGCATTGCTGCTGTCGTGGAGCCCTCCTCTCTGCCTGCATTGCCCTATTGGAGCAGGGCGGGCAGTGCAGTTTGCATGTGGAGTGGTCTGAACTCAGAATATTTCATTTTACTCGTGGAAAGGGTAACTGTCTCCTATGCTAGACATGAAGCTCAAGGCTGCAGAGAGATAACAAGGAGATAACACAAGCTATGCCTGGCTCTGGCAGCCTCTCCTTGAGGAGTGTGTGAGGAGGATAGCCATGTTCATCTGTCATGAGAAAGTGATTTTGGAAGGTTTGAAGCCCTTTGGAAATTCTGAGGTCATTAATTTATCAGAATTTTCATATCTTTTGATTATTATCCTGCATTGTTATTATTTCCAATGTGTGGTGTTTTTATTTTTCTGGTAAACCCTGTTGGTAACATTTGATAAAAGAATTTCAACTGACTGTGTCTCAGGTGGAAAATTTAAAATTTCTTTGGAACTATATTTTCATTTTGTGAACTGGACCACCCATCCTTGGAACATGAATGCTCATAAAAGCCAGCAGAGCTGTGATGTGACCACAGGAAAGATTTTCTTTGAATCAGTGCTGTTGCGTGGCCTGAAGCAACACAAGCTTTGTGTGCTTCATGCTTCAGACATGAAATATCAGCAGGGAATACAAACAGAGCAGAGTTTGACCTAATGACATGGAAGATACACATATTTCCTGCAAGAAAATCTCCCAGCAGGGTGTGGACGTGTATCACAAGTTCTGGCCTTTTGGACAACTGTTCGTTTGTCCTAGACATGCTGTCCCCTAAAAAAAATGCTGCTTTTTAAAGAGCCTTCTTCATGCTGCTGAGACCCTTCCAAACTGCAGCGCACTAGCTGGCCAACTTAATGAATATTCATCATTAATGCATAAACCATAATTTGTATTCAGGCAGCTATTGCTTCCCCCTCTATGGTGGCATCAAAGTAGTTACAGGGGTTTTAAATGTGAAGGGCTGATTAAGAGGAGAGGGGAAGGCAAATTTCACACTTCAATTAATGCTTTTGAGTCAGCCCCTCTGGTTGCAGATTGCCTAAACGCCATCGGCTGCTCCCCACAGCTGCTGCTGAGGATGAGAAGCAATCCAGCTTGCCCTCAAGTCTCTGGCTAACAGCAAAGGTCAGGAAAAGCAGTGTTGTGGTATTCCACAAGCTAACACTGCAATTAAAGAGAGGCTAGGAAACAAAACCCTGCTGATGGCTGGCTTGTCAGCGTCCTGTCTCTACATGCTGGCTGATGCTCGGGACAGCTGCCCATGAAAAGCAAATTAAATCCATCCCTACTGCTCAGCCTGCAGCAGGAGCGTGTCTTTCACACCAGGAAAGGCAGAGGCAGGACCCAGAAGTGCTCAGATATGTGTGCCCCAGCCACGTCCCAGCAAGTGCCCCTCTGCTGAGAGCAGTGCCTGGTGCAGTGCAGCCAGCTCTGCAGCCTCCCCATAAAGGCTTTGGGCTGTGTGCTGGTTCCTCTTATCCCCAGGTTCGTGCCTGTGGCCTCTTTCAGACCCTTTGCCTTTACACCCCCTGCTTTTCCAACCTATTTCAGCTGTTGTGTCTCAGGGAGGAGATGGAAAGCGCAGGAAATGGGGGATGCTGTAGATAAACCCCAGAACTTGCTCCCAGCACAAGGATCTCCAGAAGATCAGGCTGAAGGACCTGGATCCTTGCTGGATGGAAGGCATGGTTTGACATGGAGGCAGAGTGCAGACAGAAGGACATGTGTGTGCTTGTAAAGGTCCCATCATCAGACTCTTGGTTGTAAACCACATCTCTGGTCACCCCCAAACTTGGTGTTTTGACTTCGTGGCATACAGCCCACTTGAGGGGCCAGGCAGCAAACTGAGGGGTCTCTCTGGAGTGCCAAAAGTGATCCTACAGTGGTTTTTGGCCTTTTTACCACATGGAAGAAGAAAGAGAGGAGGAGCAGCCTGGACATCCCTTCTGTGCCTCTCTCCCTGCTCAGGGCTGTGCAGGACACTGAGGGCACCCATTTGAGTCCCAGCCCCAAAGAATCCAGGCTGGTTTCTCCAGGATACCCCGTGCTGGGGTGGAACAACACACCATGTCACTGCCCCAGGGCAGAGCTGTGCATCCCACCATGTACCTGCTGCCTTCTCCCCTTTCTCTTGGGCAAACGTGCTCTGCAGAATGCAATGCTCACTTCTGTAACCCTCCGTGCTATCCCTCAGCTATTTAAAGATATGAAATATATCAGTACGTGAAAAAAAAAACCCAACTAAAGCATTTAAATGTCTTCAAACTGTGCAAATCCTTGAGCACGTTGGATGGGAAGAGGTTCTTCAGTTAAACTCCTCTGTGTGGTTCCTCCAGGATGTTTCATCTCCACTGCTCCCCCTGTCCTGATGTGGGGCATGAGCACGTGCAGGACAGAAGGAACCACAGAAATACCTGTCTGGTCTGTACCCCACAGAAAAAACCTTTCCAAAGGGCCTTTTCATAAGGCATTCACCATCCTAGAAAAGCAGAGAGGTGCACACCAAATACATGGGAAAAGGAAATGCAAACAAACCTTAGGGGTGTCTCCCTCCACTTTTCCTCAGATACAAATAACTGTAAAAATATATATATAGGAAAGTCTGAGTTATTTATCAAACCCAGAGAACAAACATTTCCATCCCATTCTATCTCGGCAAATTATGAGAGAGACCCACTTTCAATCCTGCGATGGGTAAATGGGTTCTTTTAACTCTATTTCCTCTCCTTCCCTTCTAGTGCTCTCTAAAATGGGTTTCCTTTCCCTTGGTTTATTATATTTGTCTGAATTTGGCTTTGCAATATTTTAAAGTGATGAAGACCCCTCCTGGCTAGTTTTGCAGGCTGATGGACTGTGTGCAGCTCACTGCTGCTCTCCATGAAACATTATTTGATGCTCTGTGAGAAGAGGAGGAGGTTCTTGACTGACCAAGAGACAACTGGAACAGTGTCCCATAGCAGTGTGTGGAAATAAATCCATTTTATTCCTCTAAATTATATTTGAAATATCTTTACTGAATGTGGCAGGTCAGAAAATGAAATATTCATTCTGCAGGAAACTTTCTATTTTATTTTCAAACAAGAACTAGAAGTCAAAATTAAATATCAAGTGAAGTTGGGGAATTTTTTTGTTCCTGCAACATTGAAATGTCTTGATTGAAATGCTTCGTAATGGTAATTTAGAACATTTTGCTCTTGTTTCTGCTCGTCACAATGGTAGCTGAAATTATTTTATTGAAACAAAATTATTGAATCTATCACAGTGAAATGTACTTTCTGTTGAAAGAACTGATGGAATTTGATACCTTGCTGCAGAATTTTCCAATTTTGCCCAAAAAACCCCACTTATTGTTGTAAAACTTGATCAAGCAGCCCTTTTGGACTAGTTATTCACTGTCATCTGTGGTATTTTGTGTGAAAACAGTGCCAATGGACAGAAAGGCAGATTTTGATAACCAGCATGGAGAAAGGCATCATACAGGTTTAGGTCTCTTTTCCGTCTGATTTTCTGTTCAGTTGACCTAAGTATTTAATCTCAGAGTTCCCTTCATCCCTTCAAGTATTTGTCTCAGTAGGGGGATGAACATCTAGCCCACAAGGACAGGAAAACCCATCCAAGCTCTGTGATGATCATCTTCCTTCTCTGGAGTTCCTGCAGCACCACACCTGAGGAGATTTTCTCTTTCCACTCAGACTGGACCAGCCACGTCTGCTAAACTCAAACATTTTCTGGCAGCCCCTTAGAGCCTGCCTTTGCACAGGACGCCTCCAGTCCCACTCTGGATGTGCTCCACTTTTCCTGATGGAGGCTGTGATTTATTTATTTCTTATGGGGCTGATCTCAGGGGGCTGTAGCAGCCAGACAGGGTCGTGTGTAGGGGTGGAGGAGGTGAGAGCTATTAAATGCTGCTTCACAAAGTGCTTCTCTTGCTGGTTAACCTCCTTCTCATCCGTGCTTTTCGAAGACCAACCAATCCTTTGAACCGCTTGGGAGCTATAAATGTTGAATTTTTGCATCAGGTAGGCAGAGGGGCACTGTGAGTGCTCACAGGGGCTCTTGGAGAGGAAGATCCTTCCCACAGGGAGCCTTTGCAAGTGTGACAGCTCTCTAACACTAATACTGCTATTACCTCCAACATCTCAGCTTTGCTAGGCAGGAGCACAAAGCCCACAATATTAGCATCCAAGATACGTGTCTATTAATAGCTGCTCACAAGTTCTTAATTAGATTGGCATGTATTGAAGATATGTAGCTAAATTAAACCAGACTGATTGCAGAGCTACTATCAGAATTTCCAGACTTTTAACCAGATTTTCCATTGTCTTTATGAGCACAGTGAAATTTTCTTTAGGATGCTGCCTGGACAAAATGCAGGGCACCTATAGGAAGATAATAAATAACCTGGTGCTCATTCCCCCCCACCCCTCTCCCTTCTGCATGATTGAATTTCTCAGCACCTAATAACAGTTCCTGCCAGCAAAACATCAATTCTAAATCTCAACACACAGGGAAAAAAGTAAGTTTAGACAATATTGAAGTGGAGCAGCTGAAAGTTGGAATTGAAGTCTTGGCACTGAGTACAAAGTCTGAAATTTATTCTACTTCTGAAACATCCCAGGCTCCACTTTGGAAGAGCCTATTGTGGATATCTTAATTCAGTGTCTGAGGACTTCATGACTTCATTCAGGGCTTTTGAAAAGTCTATTAAACGTTCCAATTGCTTTCTCAGAATTCACAATTGTCCTCTGTGACTGACTGGTTTTTTGTTATTGGGTTTGGTTTGTTTTTTTTTTACCTCCAGCCTCAATAATTCAGACCTGTTAAGTGTTGGCTGATTTTTTTCGATGCCTTAAAGAGCACTAAAATTTCAGCCGGGTGCTGTAGCTAACAGGTTCAGGCTATGAAAATTCATAGGATTTCCAAAGACCTGGCTTGTTCCCACTCATGATGCAGCTGTGCCAACCAATTCTAAGATTTTTGTCAGACGTGCAGTGATTGGTGAAGGCAGGCAAGGGAGAGTAATATATCACCAGAGTAAAGGATCAGTCAGCTAGAGCAACAACAACAAAACAGCAACACTCTCCAAAGTGAAATAGAAAGTAATGTCTTCAAACATAGACACTCACTCCTCCAGTGGGAGTCTCTTGCCCAGGTTGTCAGGCACCCACGCTTTCTGTACCCTATAGGGATATTGAAAATCAGCTCCACAGCCATGAAATATTTGTGCTGTTATAACACTTAATGTTCTGCAAACTCTCTGCCAGACCATGCCTCAGAAATGCATGTATGACCTCTAACTCTGCTTATGTCAAAGGAGTATTTTTGCTTTTGTGACACAAGCCAGTAGTTAAATTCACCTAAATGTGTCCAATCAGAAATGCTGGAGTGAGTTTTCTGCAAAAACTTTGGATCTCTTTGAGAGGTGGCACAGCAAGTTGGGGTTAGCATGGAGGTTTGATGGATCATCTGTGTTAGTGAGGAGGGAAGTGAAGAACAGAATGGAATGACTCAATGAATTTACTCAGTGGATTTAAACACTGTGATCAGAAATTGAAAGTGCTGGAAGTGGAAAGACAGTTGAGGAAATGAGAAACAGCATGAAAAGAAAATCTGTTGTTTAGACCATAGGAATTAACTTTGGGAGAGGCTGGCTAGGGGAAGTAAGGCAGGCATTCTAATGATGAATCAGCAGACACCTTCATCTCGTACACAACCTCTTCACTCAAGTCTTCAGTGAAATATGTTTTAATTCCTGTCATTTATCCTTAATAATGCAGCCTTCCACCTGAAGTTACCCTACAAAGAAAAGGACTTGTTACAAAAGCATATAGTGTCAGGACAAGGGGGAGTGGCTTTGACCAGAAGATTTAGGTGAAATATTAAGAAAATGTTCTTTGCTGTGAGTTTGGTGAAGCCCTGGCCCACACTGTCCAGAGGAGCTGTGAATTCCCCATCCCTGGAAGTGTTCCAGGCCAGGCTGGATGGGGCTTGGAGCAACCTGGTCTGGTGGGAGGTGTCCCTGCCCATGGTAGGGGATTGGGAATAGATCTCTGAGGTCCCTTCCAAGCCAAACCCTGCTGTGATCTGTGTTTCTCTGATAATGCAGATAGGTGGGTTCCACAGGGCTGAGCAGGAGGCTCGGCTGTCCTTGTGCTGCTGCCAAACATAAGGGAGAGGCAGGACTTTCTCTGAAACCACAGAGCAGATCTTCTCTTTGTGTCTCTAACCATTAGGAACTGATTTTTTCTTTCACTGTTCGTGTCTTGGGAGGTTACAAATGAAAACACTAAGAAATAATATCACAACAAATGTACATGTTGCTATTATGTGGAATTACACAATGAGTCTTTTAAGACAACAAAGCTGATTATAATTAAAGTAGCATTATAAAGACATTCCATGGCTTTTGGACTCTCAATGCCTGTCTGGGTTAATTGACCATATGAGAGAATTGGCCTCCAATTTATACTGTTTTAATCAAGATTGAGAACTATGCAGTAATGCTGCATCCTTGCCTGGGTTTGCAGTGTTTGAAATACAGTTTTACTCTGAAATAGACAGCTGCATGCTGGTAGAGATTTAGCAATTTAATAAAAAATCTGCAGACTTTCAGTTGGTATGTGCTATCTTTTGAACAAGATACAAAACCAGGAGCTTTGATCTAGTTATTATTTGTTGTTAGCCATGCCTTGGTTCATATCTTGATGAAAAGAAAATAGCTGGGGTTGACTGCCCACTCAGGCTATCTCTGTGGACAGCTAACAAATGCTCTTCTTCAGCATCTTTTCTTCAAAATCACAGATGTGCACTGGTGGAAAAGTGCTTTTTTTGGGGGGAAAGGGCAACTGTGTTTCTATTATAAGAACAGAATTTGTTCAGAAGCTGCATTACCTTTGTTTAACAGGACCCTCTCTGCTAGGCAACATTTTGGTGATCTTTCAGAAGGATCTAAATGTTAATCACAGACATCATGTCAAGTTTGGTTGGACCTCAACCACTTGTTGTGATAGGACATTTGTATTGAGGTAGTGATAAAATCCAGGAATGTACAAAACAGTGATGTAGGTGTAGTGGTGTTCAGTCAGACTATAAACTTTGCAATCCAAATAAATTGGTGCCTGTTTAAAGTGGGCTCAGTTTAAGAAAGGTTTTGCGTTATGCTACACAGACACTGAAATTCCTGCATGTAGAGCATAATGATCTAATAATCACTAAGCTTTAAGATCTTTAAATCCTGGGAATTCATAGCACTTGGATGGAAACTGGAGCTTTGCTAAAGGAAGCCACATTGTGCTGAGACCTTCACTGATTTTAGGCCTGAACTAACTAACTAACTAAATAAATAAAATTAAAAGTTCTGCAGATGTTATTTCACAAGCAACAAGCTCACCCCAACACACAGAGGTCAGAATGTGCTGGTGAGGGCTGCTGAAGCTTCTTAATTCCTTTTCTGCTGGCCTTTGATTAACAGACTGTCAAGGCTGTTCTTTGCTTGCAGCCCTGCAGCACTGGCAGGTATAAGTGAAAAAAATGTTGCTTTGGATGAACTTGACTGGGCCAGTGCAGTCGGTGGTGACTCCAAGGACAGAGTGGATGTGTCATTGTCAGAGGAGGTGCTCAGAGCACTTCAATCCATCGGGATGTAGCCCCTATCCAAAGGAAGCAGAAGGCCACAGCGTATTTCCAGACTGGTGCTCAAATACTGAATTTCTTGTTCACTCTGTCTTGAGACTGGTAATCCTTGAAAACACCTGAGATTTGTCACCTAGTGTGAGAAAAACAAGCTCCTTGCTGACCACAGGGCCAGATGGCTGCAATGATTTTTGGAGTGCTTTGCAGCTTCTCAGCTTTGGACAAAATTTTGTGTCATTTTTTAAAGGATCTAATAATGCTCCCTGGTCAGAGTGGATGGTGTGCTTGCAGGGCACAGCCTGTGCATGCTGTGACTACTTTCAGTTGAATTATTTGTTTTTTTCCTTTCCACAGAGCTTGGTACTGCTGATGAGAAAGGCAGAGGCTGGGGAAAGCGAAGGCAGGGAGAGCCCAAAATGACACATTGGCTGGTGAGAATGGCCCAAGTGAAAGGAGAAGAAGAAATGGCCAGAAGTACCCAGGGGAAGTTCAGATTAGATATAAGAAAAATAAAAAATAACTGAAAGACTGGTTAGGAATTGGAATAAGTTGCCATGGGAGGTGGTGGTGTCACCACCTCTGAAAGTGTTCAAGAACAATCCAGAGGCTCTTGGGGATGTGGTTTAGGGGTGATTAAGCTGACAGCTGGACTGGATGGTCTTGAAGATCTCTTCCAACCTTGATTACTCTGTGATTCTGTGAAATTCGTGTCCTGCCCTTGTGGGTGCCATATCATTCAAATATGAAACACAAGCAATAGAAATGATCAGAATAGAAAGGCAGCACACTCACTACTGTGTCTCTTAGGGAAAAACAAGCAAGGTATTTTTCCATACCATTTTTATTTTCAGAGGCTGAAACTGAATTGCCTGTAAAGTATGTTATATAAACTGGCACTGTAACATTAGCCATTGCTCTAGAGAATCTGCAAGGTGGGAGGTGGTAATCAGGATGAGTGGCAAATAAAATCCTCATAAAAGACTGAGGCTCCTAAAAGACTGGCCTTTTTAACTGTGTGGTTAAAGTGCTGCTTGAAAGTGCTCTTGTACTAAGGGAAACCTAATGTTGGTATCATAGCCTGAAGCAGCCAATATCTGGATATTTTTAGCAAAGGTTTGGTCTCCCTCTTCTTTTTTCAAGCCTTTATGTTCATGACACTGTCAGAATAGAATGATAGCAGGAAAGCATAGATATTATGGAGCTTTCTTCTTCTTCTTTTTAATCCTTAGAATCCAGTTTTTAGGTAGGTTCAGGTGATACTCTAGAACTTAGAGGTTCATGTATAGTTGTAGTACAATTTCAGCAGCCTGGTAATATTTAATCTCATTCATGTGACTTGTGTTTTGCATTTAATGAAAGGTAAATGAAATATAAAAGCACAGGCTTGGAAGAGGGACCCCAGGGCATTGATTTCAGTCCTTTGCAAGAGCAGGACACCAAGTACTCAAAAAATCCACAGGCTAATCCTCACACCAAGCATCGTTGAAATCATGTCCCATTTGAGCCTGTAGTAAGTAAGTAAATACCTTAAATATGTGACAGAAAGAGAACAGAAGAGATTGAGAGAATCACAAATGTCTTTACACTCCATTAATAACAGAGAATTTGATAAACAGATTTTCCTTGAGATTATGGAAGCTAGAAAAAGCACATGAAGAGGGCAAGCCAGAAATGCCTCAGAATTCCTGCTTATCTCACCTAGGGGGGAAAATTCCCTCCTAGGACCTGTTGGAGGGCAAGCCCTGCACACTTCAGAGAACAGAATTTCATTGAGAGCCCCAGAAAATCAACCTCTCTGTCATGTTGAAATTTGCCTGCTCTTTGGGGTCCAGACAAAGCAGGAAAAAAATTCCACCCATCAGAAATTAAATTATGCAGTAAGATAAGAGAGAAATGTGAAATTCTTACTGACTACTGCACATACCAGCGGCAGCCCTGCAATCTGTGGATAAAAAAAGAAGTCACTGGCTACTGTCTCCCCTTACAAACCTGCCTGGGTGTGTAACAGATCATACAAAATGCCTTTTTCTCAGGGAAAATCTAGGATGATGAAAATAGAGTGTGAGAGAGTCTTAGAGAGGGTGTAAGGCAGAAACATTCTGGTCAGTATTTCCACAATGACTCTGCAAATGAGTGCTGGTTTTGCTCTCTTAGACAATCAGGTAATTTTCTTAATTGCTTTTAATTTTACCAAGACCTTGACACCCTCAGTGTATCTGTAATTATGTCGAATTATGTCGTTGTTTTGCTGACTGTGAGTGTCTGTCATTTTCTAGGCTGGGTTTGTTTTTTTGGGTTTTTTTTAGGTTTTT
>PYHW01010540.1:2210749-2222983 GCA_013186435.1 Turdus rufiventris
GAGAGAGTCTTAGAGAGGGTGTAAGGCAGAAACATTCTGGTCAGTATTTCCACAATGACTCTGCAAATGAGTGCTGGTTTTGCTCTCTAAGACAATCAGGTAATTTTCTTAATTGCTTTTAATTTTACCAAGACCTTGACTCCCTCAGTGTATCTGTAATTATGTCGAATTATGTCGTTGTTTTGCTGACTGTGAGTGTCTGTCATTTTCTAGGCTGGTTTTTTTTTGTTGTTGTTGTTGGTTTTTTTGGGGTTTTTTTTTTGTTTTGTTTTTTTTTTTGTTTTTTTTTAGTTTTTCCACATATCCAAGCAAATTCTCTCTGCTGGACATATTATTAAAAAAAAAATTAGTAAAATGTTGGTGATGGTCAACCAGAACTTCTGAAAAAAAATCCTTCAGTGAGTAAGCCTTCAAGTAGCTGCTTAGAGCTGATTTTAATCTGAGGATTATAAACATATACAGGCAGCTTTGAGCAACAAATGCTGTTAGAATCTAGTCAGACTCCCTGGAGAGGATGTCTCCCTTTAGCTGCACTGCAGGAAGTGCTTCTTCTTTGTCTCTCATAAACAAAAGAGTGAGGTTAATGTGGAAAACAGCACTGCAGCGTGTGTCCCCTGGACTCACGATTTCACTTTCACACCACAGCAATAAAACTGTTTCTCTTTGAGCCAGGTCCCCCCACTCCCCCAGCAACCACTCCACAGGGAATGGCTTTGTTTTGTCACTGCTGTCCTCTTTTCACCCCTTGTACATCTTTGTCTGCACAAAGCTCCTGCTCCTTTAGCAGCTTCAGGCAGACCAGGGGCTGCATCAGCCCAGCTTCCAGAGCTCAGGTACCTTGGCAGGTGCTGATCCTTGGATTTGGGGATAGGCACCAACAGCCCTCACTTTCTTCTGGTCTTCCTATCTGTGACAAACCTGTCTGAAGACATTTTTGGTGGGCAGCTGTGGATAAGTGGTCTGGTTTGGGCATCTGAGGTCACAAATGTTTCCTTCAAGTAAGGCACATTTGGGGTGAATGGGGCAAGAAATTGTCAAAGGGCCATCCAGTAGAGCCAAGGAGCCTGGTAGAACCTCTGTCTCAGTATTTCAGCCCCACAGGTGATTTCTCATGGGAACCTCCCTAACACCTCTCCCTCCTTGTTTCCCCACAGGAGCAGAGCCCTGTGAAGGATAACATCACTTCTGTCAGCTTTACCTGTAAGAATGAAGCAAAAATGGGAGCAAACCATCCCATTTGTGCAGCCCCAGCTCTTCCCGTGTCAGAGACTGCAGCTGGCAGGCTGAGGACCAGTCTCATCAGAGCAGCAACTGAATGCATGGAGGGTTCAAAGTCTCCAGGACTCTTTTTCCTGCCACCTCCTCAGCAGGAGAGCTGTGCAGTTATTCACTTTATTTAGCAAAGTGAGGTAGCTCCCCACTGAACAGACTTGTCCTCTGCCCTCCAGCTCCAGGGAGCCTGGGTTGTGCTCTGGAGGAGTCTTCATGGACACCTCTCTTTTGGATACCCCAGCTGTGTGAGAGGCTGCAGGGCATTGTCTAGAGATGCAGTAGATGGTGACCTTTACAAACATTGATTTCATCTAAAACTTATTCCTAAGATATTTTTTTCTTGCAGTCCAGGATTAATCCCTGTTAAAATAGCTTGCTTGTTTTAAAATGAAAAATACATCTGCTGGTGTCACCTTATAGAAATTGCTTTGGAAAAGGCCTGAACTCAGCTTGGAGGCCTCTGGCCAAATTCATCAGTGTCCAGCCTGACCCTGTGCCCACCACTGGCAGAGAGCCAAGGCAATATGAAATGCTCCTCATTTTGTGCAGGAGGGCTCAAAAAGGGGCTGATGCTGTACCAGGCACATTCAATCTGCTTTCATCTGAGGAGATACAGCCTGTCAGTGGTGCTCCTACTCCACTGCCTTTTCTTCTTTCTCTTCCTTCTTTTTTCCCCTCTCACACCTTGCTGTGAGATCTCACCTCCTCCCACCGTCTCACTGGTGTCATAATGCACACTTGGCATCAGGCTGAGTCTCCAAAAGTGGCTGCAAGGCAGCAGGGTGGCTGCTGGATCAGGCATTTGCTTGCACGGTGGATCTGTAGAAGGGAAGAGAGCAACTGAATGGCGCAGCAATCAGCCCTATTTCTCTCTCACTTGGAGGTGGATTTTCCTTAATGAAAATCCAAGTTCTCCACCCTAAGATTTTTAAATGCCTTTTCCCTTTACATAAGCAATGGATTAAGTCTTGCCAGCGAATTATTTTGCTGAAGGTAACAAAAAGAACCAGCAGCTAAGGTCTGGAAGTCATGCTTGGTTACTGGGAAAGGGATGGCTGGTGAGTGGTTGGAACAAAAATGAGGGATCATTGGAGTTTCCATACCCAGCTCTGATTCAGTTGGTAATACATGAAAAGTTTCTTGCTCTCTTTATGCCTTGGGTTATCACAGTGGTACACAGTGGCACTTGTTTATCTCCAGGGCATTTAGGAGATTTATGAATATGAGGCTTGAAAAGTACATTGCCATCAGACAATGAGAGATATTACTGTCTACAGATGCCAAAAAGCATTTGTAGCCCTAGCACTCCCGGTGAAGGCTGAACACAGAAAATGTTTAGAAATAATAATAATAATGAAAAAGGAAGCTGTTAGATTTTCTCAAACCTGCAGTTTGGTGCAGTTGTTTTTGAAGGCTTTGGCCATAGTTTAGAACAGTTTAGCCACTGCTAATCTTATCCTTGTAGAATAATCTTTCTGCTGCTGGAGAAAAACAACCATATGTTATTCATTGCTTCTTATATGGCATTTACAACAGAGTTACTGTACACAGAAAAGAAGTGCAAAGTAAGGTGTCAGGAAAATCCAGGTTTCAGACCCCAGAAGGAGAAATTGGGAAGCAGCACAGCTTTCTTCATAAGACAAGATGCTCCCTCGGCAAGCTGGGAGAAAAGTGTTCAAATCAAAAAATCTTCAAGTGGAAAATCATCCCCTTAAATGCTAGAATTGTAGGCTCTAATTTTAGGATTTTTAGGTTTAACTGGCTGACTGTAGTCATTACAATACTCCATTTTTAGGCACTGCAGGTATTGTAAGTCTGATCCTCTTCTAACACCCTGTTGCTAGGAAAGGCTGCTTTTGATTCCTTTTCAGGCAGTTCAGATGGCAGTGAACAAAGTCAAGCAGGCTTACAAAGCAGAACTTATCTGCAAAACATTCCCCAAGTTGAACTTGTGCTCTCTGTCCCTTTTTTTTGACTCACAGGAGTGGAGAACAAGCCTGGCTAGGGCTGTGATGGAGAAGTGAAGTGGCAAAGAATAGTGTGTGGCTTTGATTGCTGCTGGCTGAGTGCTACAGATGTTGGGGTCTGACTCTCTGCAGGGTAGCAGGCTGAAAACTGGGAACAGTTTTTCCTCCAAAGTGAGCAGCAGGATTTACTCACAGGCTTGGAGGCAGGTAGAGTGCCGTGGTTTGGGGACAGGTGTCTGCTAAGAAAGGTGGGAGCCTCTCTTTGAAATGGAGAATGTAAACCCCCTCCCTCCAAATTATTAGAATTTTGAAATGAATTGTTCTCAGGCAAAGATATGGGAATTAGGAATAACAGTTATTTACTAGGAAAATTAAAATAGAAATACAATGCTACAAAGAAACAAACCCCAAGCCCTGACAAAGTCAGAGTACAACCTGACACCCCTTCAGGCAGGGTGTTGGCAGCAGTGCCATTCCATGGTGGCTGCATCCTCCTGCAGTGAAATTTAAGCAGTGGTCCTGTAGAAGGGTGTAGTTTTCCTCCAAAGGTCCAGTGATGGTGTGGAAAGGTCCAGTCTTCCTCTGGGATCCAGTGGAAAAAAGGCTGCCTTGATGTTCCAAATCTCAGTTTTTATTTAGGAAGGAAATGCTTGGCTCTTCCCCCTGGCTGGAGCATCTCCCAATGGGATGCAGTAATTTTATCAGTCCCACAGTGGGACTCAATGGCCTATTAACAGGAGAGATCTCCTGGAGGAAGGATGGGTTGTGAAAATATAAAGAACACTGCCCCATCTGGTTTCAATGGATGGCCCATTAGCAGAATATCTCCCATGGAGATCAGGATCACTGCCCCCACCTGGTTTCAACAGATGGTGATAGAATAGATACCTTTGGTCACATCCTGTGTTGCAACCTAAGACACAGAGGTGTTACAGACAAATTCACTGCTGTAATAGCCCTGCAGTTTGGGAAAACAGGACTGCTCATGCTGCTGGCATCAGTGACACAAGGTTTGTGGCAGTGGGGAAGTGCCACAGCACAGTCTGTGAATCTTCCCATCCTTCCTGATTATTCTTCATTTCTGGAAGACCACCTGAGCTAATTATTCTCTTAGTTTAGATTGACTGTCCAGTGAAAATTTGATGCAGCATGATGGGAGCGGGCCAAATGAGGGAGCAGGAGATACAGGAGATATGAGACTGGGTGGTGTGTCCTCAGAAGGGACTGCCGCAGGAAGATTTTTATTTTGAGACACAGACAACTGAGGCCAGATCCCTTCATGCTGCTGAGGACTCCCCAGTTCCCACGTGGCTCCTCCTGAGGGAAGATTCTCTTGCCCAGGTTCAGACAAGCATCTCAGGGAGCCTGGCAGGCAGGATGCAAGCTACATGAGTTAAATAAGCATGGTGGAGCATCTGCTGGCTCTAATAATATAATTCAGACTTGAAATTCAGAGTAAAAGGAGGCTTTTGACATATTCCACATATTCCTCCTTTTAGGTAGCCACCAGAGACATGGAAATAAAAACACACATGAAAAAGTCAGAAATTTCTTGTTGTTCTAGGCTTATTTTAATTTGTCACTCAGTAGGAATGTATCAGCCCTTCACTTTGCTGATGTAACTAAAATTATTACTTCTTCAAGTCTGAGTTTTGGGTTTTTTTGTGGTGGCTCTGGAGCTGAGAAACTCAAAACTCCAGCAAGTCTAGCTATTATTGCTTGGGTTATAACCAATAAGTCCATGTGGGGAAAGGCATCAATCTTCCTAACAAAAGGAGGAAAGAGAGAATTTGAGCAGTTTAACAAAAGGAAATGGGACACAGACGTTGAGGATCCTCGGAGCATGGGGAAACAGTGAAGGTTCCAAACAAATGTAGTTGTTTGTTTTTCTCATTTATCATGGTGTGAGGAATTTGTCCCTGTCCTGTGTGATGGTTGCCTGCAGCTCCTGGTGTGTTGTAACTCAATCCATATCCCCCTGTGCCTCTCTTTCCAGTCTGTGCAGGGAAAATTGGTGTCTGTATTTCTTCTTTGTGTCATTGGAGGGGAGATTGCTTTGTGTGCCGCAATTGCAGAACATTTTTGGCTAAGCTGCAGAATACTGAGGTTGGCTTTCTACAGAGCAAGGTTCAGCCTTTGCCCCAAACTTTAGAACCAAGGATTACTTGGTGATTGTGCAGCCTTTTGCCCTCCTGTGTGTCCCATCATGTTCAGGACACAGAGACACTGATGGAAACACCTGGATCAAAGTGTCCCTTAGCATGTTGTTGGTGTTCAGGGTCATTAATGAGAAAAATTTTAGTGGGAAGCAGGGATTTGGTGGGCTGGTGTCCAAATCACCAGATGGTAGTTTGGGACCACTGTCCATGAGTTTTTCCAACAGTGACATCAGACTCTCAATCCTCACAGCATCTTTTCAATAGGAAAGGGTGATTTGACCTTGATGTAATTCTGTTTCACTGATAGTGTTTCACTTTCTGTAATCCTGGAGTAAGAACTGTCTGGTCTGGCTGCTGTGTGCTGCTCTTCAATGTCTCCTTGAGAAGCCTCATTCCTAAAAGTTGGGAATGTGAGTCTGGAATCAGAACTCAAACAAATCCTTGGCCTACTTTGGGCCTCCAGCTCACTCAAAACCAAGCCTAGGCTTGTAATCTCCCCTACTGTATCTTCTTGATTTGTAGAAGGAAAGATCAGGGAAATTTTATGTGTGCACTTGTCTGTTTATTCCTTGCTAAAGCCTTCCTCAAGTGACCATTCATTTTGTATTTGATGTGTTTGAGCATTTCCAGCACACTCACCATGGTTCCTCTTGTCTGAAACAGAATTTTCAAATTCTTCTACCGCTGCAATGATCTTTCGTAGTAAACATGGGGTTTGTGTCAATTTGGTGCACTGGCAAAGGGTGCATAATATCCACTCTCCTTTCCTCCCTCCAGCAGTGGTCATCCTCTGTTTATCCTAATGTGCTCCCTTCCCACGCTGCTGGCAGTCTGCAGTTGTGTGTCTGCTTATGGATTTGTGCTGTCACTTCAACACACAGATTTGTCTTTTTTTTCTTTTTTCCCGCTCCACTGTTCTACTGATTTTTGTAGTGCTGGGAATCCATCAAAGGAAATTAATTCAGTTTAATATATTCGATGTGTTTGCTAGAAGGCCCTTTGTTGAGTTTGAATAATTGGAAACAGTTCATTTTATCATCACTCTCAGGTCCTGGCTCCATCATTTTGAGTCAGATACAGAGATCTGAAGGTAAGTTGAAGCCAGTAGCTTATTGGACTGTATTCCTGCTGGAGCCAAAGCGTGGTGATAAATTGTTCATAAACCACATCACAGAATGCTCCTTATTTTGTCTTTGAATTACATTGCTGTCTCCCTAATTGGCTTTGATATTGCTGTGCTTATTTTAGGACACTTCTGATGAGCGAAGAATTTTCTTTCTTCCACTTCAATATAAATGTACTATCTGTAGTTCTGTTGCACTCTGTTCAAATTTTATTGCGATGCTGTGGAGGACATTAAACCAATTTCATTGCATTAGTTTCTGCCTGTCTGATTTCAGCCCCAAATCTGGGGGCATGAAGCAAATCATTAGTCAGAAGTAAACTGAAGAAATATAAAATATCTATTAAAATACTTTCTGAAAAGTGGATGTCAGGTCCATGGCTCATCCCTGCTGAGCAGTGAAGTTTGTCCTCACACCAACCACAGCTGTAGCTCAGCTGTCAGCATCTGACACGAGGCCCTCAAATCCAGGAGAAAATCCTGGATCAGCTCCAGGCCACACACAGGCATCTGAGCGTCCAAATTTGGGAGTCACAGGCGCTTTCTCTCCAAGTTGCTCTCCCACTGCCCTGTAATTCCTGTGCTTCTGGCTACTCCATGTCCCAGGAAAGGTAGTGAGTCCCCATCCTCCCCACCCCACAGGAGCCAGGTCTGGTCCTGTACAGAGCTAGCTGAGGTGGAATAGAACCCCTCTGAGCAAAGACCTGCAGCTCAGGTTATTCCATCCTTTGACTGTTGGTTGAGGCAACTGCTCCACTGAGTGTGTCTTCCACCAAACATAAAATTTTGAGGCTCTGGAGGCCCAAACAAAACAGTTTAGTCAGGGAAGTGTTGCCTTTTCTTATGGACACACAAGGAACCTTCTGGCTGCCTCAGAGCACACTGAGATCCAAGGGTTAAGCAGTGCTGGAGAGCAGGCAGGCTGCAGCAGTTCTGGGACTTGAGCAGAATTTAGGATGCCTGGATGTCACCTGCAGGATCTGACCAAGGAGGCAAAGAAATGTGTTCCCCACACATCCTCATTGCTTTCAGGATCATGTGCCCTCTGTTGGGGCTGGGAAGAATTTGTCTGAATTCTCACTCAGTTTCTGCACATTTAGGGATAACACACCATGTGGCAAGAGGATGAAGTATTCAGAAACTAATGTACCAAGTCATAAGAAAACAGTAATGAAACTATTGTGGTCAAAAAGAGACAGTTGCAGCCACAACTCCTTGGAAAGTTGTGGTAAAGTCAGAAAATTCCCTTTGTGTCTGGCTGAAAATGGGATACTGTGGGCTGACCTCATCCTGCTGAGCTTTGCTGACCAACAGAGAGCAAGGAGTCAGGAAACCACTGATCTCCTTAGTTTGTTAGGCATCTCTCCTCTCTCATTGCTTTCATCCCCATTTTCTGACCTCTGAAGGGCAGGATGCCTGACTTTTTAGTTTGTGGTGTCCACTGCCCTCACTGTTTTTATGATTCACTGCAGGATTTTACATTTGCTTTACGCCTTTTAAGGCAATTTGAGATCCTCATATGGGGAGCAGCCCTATTCTGAGCGTGAGACTTCCTTGCTCAGATGTTTTGTGAAAGGAAAGGAGCAGATTTTTCCATGGTTTCTCACTATCTTTACTCTTCTTGCACTGCAGATGTTGCAGCTCATGAAAGGCCTCAAGAAATGATCACTTTTTTTAGGAACAAATATGCAGCCCACACATGGTCTTGTGGGTATTAAACAGGGTTAAGGAAATCTGAGGAGTATTTGGAGTCCAAGAAGAGGAGCACTGGAAAGGTGAGGAGCAAAGGAGGTACAAAGCAGATTGTCCCCAGAGGGACCAGGAAGAATATGTAATCCTTTTACAAAATAGCAGGTCTGTTACCTTCACAGTGCTTCACTTTAGAGTGGTATGCTGGCTTTCAAAAATCCTTTGTAAATTGAATCTGTGCAGATGTGTGGCCTAGGGAACCTCTCAGAAAAACAAATAGGTGGTTTTCTGTGCTTTCTGTCCTGTAAATAGAGTCAGCCTGCATTTTCCTTCTGAAAATGATGCAGAGTTCAATAGTTAAATGAATCAGAGTGGCACTCACATTATTTATTTCAGCCCTGTAAGAAGAGCTTGACACAAGATATTAATTACTGAGATCTGTCTCTGTGTCAAACACATAATTGACACAGAAATCTGATTCTGACAAGTGAAAAGGGAAACCATTATTTGCAAATTTATCTCAAAAGCTACCTCCTTTCAGGGGTGACTTCTGGATGTCACTTCCAGCCTGTGTTTGTCACAGACTGCAGGGATTTATGGTCCAAAATTTTTGAGTATAAAGAGATTTTAGTAAAGGTGTATCTCAGCCCAGAACAATTTGTCACTCTGAGGATGGAGGGACTCTTGGCTCACACAGAACCATGGTGAGGGCCATTTCAGGATGACAGACACCCCACTGCACTGCCAGCTGTACAGAACATCACAGTCCCTCTGCTCCATCCATTCTTTCACAGACCTAAGGCATGACTCCTGTATATGTGCAATGTGATGGATATTGTGCAGGTCACCTCTTGAGCTACAGAGAAGGGAGGCACTTGAGTTAGCTATTTGTTTCAGGTTTCCTTTTTGAGCTCCTATGTCAATGTAGAGACAGCCAAGAGATCCTTTGATAACTCCTTGCGAGGCATTACCTTCAGCACACTGCAGGTCTGTGCTGTGCCATCCCAGGCTGATTAATGTGGCTCTTGGGCACATCCAGCTCTGAAATTCTAGCAGAGTTTTGCTTGTATGGGGGAATTGTGCGCAGCAATACTCGGTTGAGTTTGATCAATGCAGGGAGAACTCTGGATGGCATTTCCTGCTCTCCATCTCCACTAATTGACTTTGTGTGTTGATATGAAGTTTTGGCAAGAATTTGATACAAGAAGTTATAAGTTTAATATTTGCAACTGAGTTGCCATGTATCCTCAACCCTAATGAACTACCTGTGTGCCTTCCTGATGCCTTTGGGTGGAAAGCCAGAGCACATCGAGTAAATAAATTGCTTTCCACCACTGCCTTCAAGTCTGCTTCCTTCAAACGAGCACAGACATGAAACACAGCTGTGAACCTAGGCCACAATCTTTCACTTTAATTTGTGATTTTAACCAAAGCAATAGTCTTCCCAAGGCTTGCTTCATCACAGTTCAAAGGTGTTCAATAGAACATTAACTATTGCTAGTGCAGCTCCTCAGATTTTGGGCTTGCTGGGAGAGCTGCTTGTGGCTGCTTTGCATTCAGAGCTCGCTGTGTGCTGCTTGGGCTCATTCCACTTCCTCACAGATTCATATTTAAGCGTGGTCATCTCTCAGAAGGAAGGCTAAGTTAACTTGCTGAAAAAGCAAAGAGCTTTCTCTGCACAGAATGAAATTGCAAGTCTCTTCCAATCTCATTTAGGTGGCTGTTATACCAGTGTGGACACCTGATTTACAGCTCTCCAAGACCAGATTTAGCCCTAAGAGCTTTTTGAATTAATGCAAGTGGAAACATAGCTGGGGGAAAAAATTGGGAAGGAAAATGCACTATAATGATTGCTAATGAGAGGAATAATTTCGGGTAACTGGTGATCCCATACACGACATTACTGAGCTGAAGTGGTGACATTTGGATTTATGTTCAGGTCATTAGGGCACTGCAGCACCTCTCTCATGGGGAGAGGCTGAAAAACTCATCAGGCAAGTGCCAACCCCCTTCCTTTTGGGTTGCCAGCCTGGTGGGTGGAAAGAGAGCACTGGCATGCTGTGGTTCTGAAGATGCTGGCTCCAGCTTTACACTGCCTGGCTGTCTCTTGCTTTTCATTTCTTATTAAGATCTCAGTGCATTGTCACCTAGCCCATTAAGTCAGGAGTCCCAAGTTAAGTAAATAAATTTTCACATCTACTTTTAACAAAAAATATCTGCAGATATGCCTTTCTGTGGGAACAGATGGTTTGATCATTTCTGTGTCTGCACAATGTCTTTTTTTCGGTAGATATGGTCATTATCTCTGTTGTTTTTGTTAAGCTTTTGCTTTCTGTCAGTTTTCACCATTATCACATCTCGGGTTGCATTGGAACCCAACTCTCTGATTGCGACAAAGTGGCTTTACCAATTATTTTCATGATTTCTTAAAATACTCACAGCTTTCATTCCAATTTGTAATGAAATAGCGAAATTTCCTGGGCCTAGAAATTGTCATAAGCTCTCATTTTAAAGCAATGGGCCAAGGGACACAATTTAAATCACAAGATAAATAGCTTGCACGCACTGCCTGCACTGGAAGAAGATGGATTGTGTGTTTCCTTCTCTCCTCTTTGTCTTGTAGACCATCTTGCTTGATGGACTGCCAAGCAAGGGCTGAAATGTGCTTTAGACATCCTTCAGTGGCGTTGCTTTTCTCCTTCCTGACCAGTGGGATTTGATGTTTAGCACAGAACTGCACACTCCATTTGGTACAGCTTCAAGAGCACAATAATTGCAGGAATAAATCACCAATATCTGCACAGTGTTTGTAGAAACTAAGATTATAAAGCACTAGAGAACTGCAAACACTGGCAGCTAGAGAGGGTGGTGCTGGGAGGTAGTGTGTCTCTAAAGTTACCTCCCTAAGGAACAGAGTTAATTATGATAATTATATAGTTATTATTTTATTTCTTTGGAAACGGGTCTGAGCTGGGGTACAGGCAAAAAAATCTAGAAATTATCCCAAACAGAAAAACTGTGGTGTTCAAGACACCATCTTCCAGAGATGAGAGCATGGAGGATACTTCTCCTCTCTCAAACATAATTATTTCTTGATGTTTGAAAATACTCCAGCTTACTGTTCCTATAGAAAGTAAAGGAATCTGAAATGTCCAAAAAGTGCTTATGTCTGCTATGTAAAGTTGTTTTTTATGATCTTGGTCCTCTTGAAAGAGTCACAGCCAGCCCAAATTTACAGACAAATTCAATATACTACAAATTTAATTTGGATTGCTTGAAAACCTTGTTCCAACCATGGCAATATCAGTGTTGGAGCAACGCGTATTTATGGGAGGTGTCTCCAAGTTGTGTCTCCATTCAGTGCCACCAAAGAGCTCTCCAGAAAATTCATGGGGTGTGTATAGACATTCAGCTTTGGGATTTTTTGGCTTGACATGCATTAAAGAAAAGGTAACCTCAGCTACTGAGTAGAGGTAAATTTGTTATGGACAGTTATGGACATTGCATGTATGACCTTGAAGGTTTATGGAAAGGTTCTGCATCTCCCTCATGTTTCCTCAAGGAGTTATAGAATCATAGAAACCGAGAATGATTTAGGTTGGGAGGAGCTTTAAAAATCATCCAGTTCTGCTCTCCTTGGATAAGAACACCTTCCATGAGAGCACGTTGCTCAAAGGCCCATCCAACGTGGCCTGGAACAGCACAGGTTGGGGCAGCCACAGCTGCTCTGGACAACTCTGCCAGGGTCTCACCATCCTCACTGTAAAGACTTTTTCCTAATATCCAATCTAAACCTGCTCTCTTTCAATTTGAAGTCCTGTCTCTCCACATCTCTCTCATAGGCTCCCTTCAGAATATGTAAGGCTGTTTTTGGGTCATCCCAAAGTCTTTTCTTTTCCAGGTTGAACAATCCCAGTTGTCTCAGCCTTTCCTCACAGCAGAGCTGCTCCATCCCTCTGATCATCCTGGTGGGCTCCTCTGGACTGGCTCCAGCAGTTCAGTGTCCTTCCTGTGCTGGGATCCC
>PYHW01010540.1:2237282-2267404 GCA_013186435.1 Turdus rufiventris
TTGCACCTAATTATCTTATCCCAAGGGTATTTCCTACAGACTGGGGTGGAAGAAATATTATTTGTGTACTTAAATAGAGATTTATTGGAAGTAGAGCACACAGCTAGTTTGCAGGAACAGGGATATCTGGGCACTCAGAGTACCTTGGCTGCTGCCTGCCTCTTGGCTGTGGCACCAAACTGGTGGGGATTTGTCTCCTTTTAAGTTGAAAAGTGGAAAGTTGCTCCAGCCATCTGTACGTTCAGAAGTACGGAGAAAATGTGAAGGAAAGTTCTTCTGATGAGATGCTCGTCTGCCTCCTTCCAAACACAGTGCAGCAGATCTTCTGCTGCTCCTGAGTTGGCTTTCACTTCACTGAAGATAGGGAGTTATTCCAGCTGACAGCAGGGCCTGAGCAACAGCACTTTAATGGTTTTTGCCTTATTTAACTATTAACATTTGTTATGGGATCGTTCATTAGATGAGGCATAAAGTACAAGTATTTTTATTAGGTTTTCATCTCTCCTCTCCCATTAGGGAAAGGTTCCACTCTCAAATTAATGTTAGAAGGACTTTAAAGTCTTAGCTATCCCTAATCTTTATGGTTTTATTCGAGTCCCTAATATATCATTTGGTTTATCCTGTGAGCTGGGAGCTATATATTTGAGGGACTTAGTCCAAAGATACAGTATAAGCAGATAGTTTGGTTAAGCTGATTTTTGCAGTTTAAGTGGGTCTAAAGCCCATCATGCCCAGGATTATATTTATACTTGTGGTTGAATTTGACAGAATTTGAGCATTCTATGTGTATGGCAGTGTACAGCCAGGAAAGTAGAAGGCAGCAAGGTTAGTAGTTTGTATGTAAAGTAGAGCTTGAAGGAGCACGTAGACAATTTACATTTTCATTCTTTTGTACATCACTCAGGGAGAAAGTAAATATTTTGGCAGCCTAGATCATGTGATAGCGAAACAAGAGACTTCATTAATTCAGATATTTCAGATTCAGCAACAGCAGAAAGGAGGGATTATGAGTGCCCAATTTGAACCAGCTGGAAAAAACTAAATCTACACCAAGGTCAGGTATATCATAAATGAAGGAATGATATAAAATGCATTTAATTTCCTGAGAGCTGCGATAAAATTAAGATAAGAGCCCTGGGAAGAGAGTCTCATACACCACTCAGCCCTATCAAGCCTTACAGGTTTGCTAGGTGTGTCATAGCTGATTTGAAAGGATGATTCCTTAAAAAAAAAACCAACACCTGCAGAATGTTCTATTTTTGTTTTTTTAAGAGTTATTGTCTTTCTGAGTACTGCCATTGACAGAATTGAATGATATTTTAGTTCAATATTATTTAGGGAAAACACTGGTGCTTTGTCAGTAACTAGGGACTAGAGCAGCCTTTCAGTGCTGCAGCCAGCTCACAGCTCTGTGAAAAGCTTCAGCGTTTGCCCTTCACAGCACAGGCTTGCGCGTGGTGGAAAAGGCTGCTCCTCACAAGCAAAGCTAAGCCCTGGAGGAGTCCTGCATCACTGGGGCTGGGAAGCATTTCCTTAAGCTTAATTTATTTTGCAGAGGCCAAAAAGGAGGGAGCAGCACTAGCTAGGGGAGAAAGAGACTTTGGGAACAGCACTGCTTTATGCTGCTGTCTCCTCTAAAAACCAGTTACTCTAAAACCAGCTTTGGTTCCAGAGGGTGAAAACTTGTCACCTTCCTCTCTTTTTTCCTTCTCTCTTTAGTCCATGCCTTCAATAATTTTATTTGCATGCACATGGGAATATGTGAGTGCACAGGTATATGTTCATGTGTACAGCACACATTTTATATAGGTGTGTGTATATTTTGGTTTGAACTGAAATCATGTTGCTGCTTATCTCTCACGGGCTAAGTGCCCTGTTCTAAATGGTAAATTTTCATACATATTCACTTCTTGAAAATCACACCCAACATTTTCTCATTAGACCAGACCTAGGCTACAGGGGGAAGGAATTTACATTGCCCCCTAACCCAAACCCATTTTTAATTCCTGGCATCGCAAAGGTTGGACACATCTGGGGAAGATCCTCTCTGTGCTCTGCCACTTCTTTGTTCACTCAGGTAACAAAAGCCCTCTGACCAGAGTGTAACAGCTGGCTCTGCAGCTCGAGTCACAGCAGTCAGGAGCACTGAAAGCCAGCAATGAAAGGGGAGGATGGCAAAATACCTGCGGGCCACTGAACATTTCCCAGCAGCTCAGCAATGGCCAGCTGTGAGTGCCAATTAGAGGCATTTCCTTACTGACCTGCTGGTAGAAGGGAAGGGAAATGGGGCTGTTTACCTTTGTTGCCTCCAGCTCTGCTTACAAAGGAGTGGCTGCTGCTCCTGGCTTTGCCAAACACATCTGATGCTGTACCCAGCGCACAGCTCCAGCAGCAACTGAGAGGCTACAGCAGGGCAGGGGAGCAGTGAGGGCTCAGCAGGGAGCTGAACATGCTGCTGGACTCATAAAAAAATCTGCATCACTGTGAAATTCAGTTGTGCACAGTCTCCCTCCATACCAAAGTCAGATTAAATTTATATTTAAACAGGAATGATATCAAAGGTGCTTTCAGAGCACCAAGTTTAGTGTCAATCCATGGTAGCCAGCATGGTGAGCACTGCACAGCCAAAATCCAGAGCCTGGATCCAGGTGGTGCACACAGAGGTCATAACTTCCTCTGATGTTTGCATGTTATTCCCAAGGGTTGGTGAGCATTCATGTTCCTTGAAAACCTGTAAATGATGGCTCTGGTGTGTTCATATAGCTGTAGGGTCTAATGCTTGTACAGCTGCCATGTGTCAAGAAATATTCCATAAAAATAGGAATAAAACCATAAGATTATTAGTTTCTGTAAGCCTCAGCCTAAGCAGGCCTTGTGCTAGATTAAACCCCTCCTCTCCTCTGAACACCTCTGTGTTACCTGCTTGTTCCTGGTGTGCTGCTCTCCTGATAATCAGCTCCTAGTTGCAATTGTCTGAAGCCTACACTTTGCTTCATTTATTTGGGATTTTATTGCTCAGCGTGAAAAGATGTGATTAGATAAAGGGAACATGAGCTGATTGTTGTAGCCCTGTACCAGGAGCTTGTTTTGGCTTGACACCAGGGTTTAAATGGAACATACAACTGCAAGCCTGAGGAGGCAAGGTCTGAATACTCACAGCACAGGGGCCACTGAGGTGTTTCTGCAGACAGGGCAATGTGCTGCCCGGAGCTGCATCCCGCTGGGCAGGCAGCTGGCGTGGACCATCAATTAGCAGAGCCAAAACTGGTGTGCAGCCCCTCTGGTGACGGAGAAGCTCAGGCTGGAAGCCTGGATTGCAGTGTAGGCTGAATTACTTTCTCAGGATAAGGCTGGAGACTTCCACTGCAGGGGAGGAGTTACCAAGACACCTTAGCCACCTCTGAGGAGAAGTTACACAAGTATTGAGTCCTCAGTGGGTTTGCAATAAACAACCCAACAAGCTCATCTTCCTTTGGAGGATCCCAGGTGGATCCCCAGCCACAAGGGTGAGGAATTTGCTGTTTGCTGCAGTGAGCACAGAACAGCCTGCACCTCCCAGCAATGCCAGAGCAATGCTGAGTTCATGCACACAGGACCAGCTGAGTGCTGTATGCTGCCTGTTTGGAAAGCAGGTTTCCACATGGCAAATGAGCCCTGGGATTGCTCAGGACCTTGTAGGTGAGTTTTACCCTGCCCTGGGAGAAGTGGAGGGGCTGGTTCACCCACCCAGGCTGGCACAGTGCTCTGGCAACGCGGCAAATAAAAGCAACTCCACAGAGACATTATGCAAACTGCTTCAAGATGGGTTAGAAATGGGAGCTGGAAATGTCAAACCAGGGGTTAATCACATGAAGCAGGCAAAGGGAAGAGACATTCACAAAGCAGCAGTTCTGAGAAAGCCCTATTGAGCACCATGTTTAAACCCCAATGAGCCCACCAGAGTTTCAAAGTGATAATCTGAGTAATAAAAGTTCTTGAAGCCAAAACATGGAGCTGAAACGAGAAAGCAGGAGGGCAGTAGCCAGGCTGCTGTAGCCAGAAGCTGGGAGCACTGCTGCACCCTGAGGGCCCTGGGACCAAAAGTTTGTAGTGATCTGCTGGTCACAGTGGGATGCTTTGCCACAACAGAGCCTCAAAGAACAGATGGGATTTATCCATGAAAAAGCATGAACCTGCCTCTCTGGGAGGCCTGATTTAAAATAAGAGAGGAAGAGATGTTCATACAGCATGGCTCATCTGTCCTATCTAAATGTTTTATTTTGGGAAAAAGTTTTTTTTTTATTTTTCTGGGACAAGATCATCTTCTTCTCTCTTCTCCCTTTCTGTGGGTGTTGCACAAATCTTTTGTCTGTGACGTGGGCCCCAGGTGCTCAATGGGCAGTCCCTGTGTTACTGAGCACTACTGGGCACAGGTGGGCAGGGCAGGGCTGGAGAGCCCTGGCTGGAGCTGGACATTGCCTGAAACACTCATGGAAACACAGAGGAGCCTTTTGGGGTGAAACCCCAGTTGAGCAGGTCACCAGGACACCAGCACCGGCAGCATGTTGGGCTGGGTGGTGTCCCCTCTGTGACTCCAGCCCAAAGGCTTGGCATCGATTTTTAAAGTATTTGAAAGCCCTGAAAGGTTCTCTGCACCTTGCTGCTAATGAGATTTCAATGTAAAATAAAAGGAACATTGTCTAACCCAGATTAAACTTGCTCCTGAGTTATTTTTAGCTTGCCCAAACTCTTTCAACCCCTTTGGTAAAACTCATCAAAATTCATCTCTGCTAAAAGGATGTAACTTCAAAGAAGGCATATGCATTAAATGTCAACATGCTTTACTCATTATAAATTACAGTATCATTAAATCTAACATGAGTTAAATAGGAAAGATTTAATTTCACTATCTTTAAAATGAAGGCATTTTAGCATGGGAATAAAATTTTCTTTTAAAAATGTTTTTAAAGTAAAAGGGGGCACAGAAGATTTATTTTCTATGTTATCATATTTGTACATAAAAACAAAAGCAAAAATGCAACGCTCCATTGTTCTCAGGAAGACGTGGCAATAGTAGCTTACTTCTGCTCATTTTACAACCCTCTTTTTGGATACACTTCTAATTTAAACTGTGGAAACTGAAAACGTTCCTTTAAAACTGGTTGTCATGGTTATAAAATCCCAAAAGAAATTATGTGCGTCTGCATCTGCTGAGGGAAACATTTATGGCATGATTTAGCAGAGGGGGGGCAAGCAACCACCCACCACAACCCATTTTCAGACTCACTTATTACATTACTCAAATTAATTTATCACCCTCCCCAAAAAGCCACGGGAAGGATTCTCACACGTTTTTCACTGCATGCAGCTCATTAGCAAATATCATATGGTGAGGGGTTAGTTCTGTCAAGTTCTAACAGGTTGGGGGGGTTTTGTTTGTTTGTTTTCTTTAGTTGTCTTTGTTTCAAGCAAGCTTATCTAGAAATACAGAGTGTGCTAGACTGCCAGCATACAGTTGCTGTCACAATTGATGTCTTGGATCTCTTCCATGATTTTTCCTTTCCCTGATGCAGCTAGGAAATCATCTGGTCAGAATAAAAAAGCCAAGCTGAATGCTGCAGGTCAGATTGGCCTGAACAAAAGTCTGCATTTCTTCATGGAGCTCGAAAGGAAAAAGCCAAGCACAAGAGGAAAAGAAAGCTAAAGAAAAAGGAAAAAAAGAGAGGAAAGGAAAGAATAAAGGGGAAGAAAAGAGAAAAGGGAAATGGGAAAGGGAAATGGAGAGAGGCATCACCTTACTGAAGGAAAATTAAGATTTCAGTGAAGCCACTGCACTTTCATATGCTCCCAGGACAAAGTTTAGCAACCTGTTGAAACTGAAGGTTTATTAGAAATTTAGAGTTTGTGTTGTCAGGCCTCCTCTCTTACAGGGATGCAGAAGTCTGCACACGATTTAGAAACCATGGTTTGGCACATTTAATTTTTCATTAAAAAAAGCTGACTGCATGACAATTAAAAAAATTACACTGTGAAAGGCTGAGGTAGCATTTTTTAATCTTTAGAGTGAATGATCTGTTGACTGCAGGAAATCTGTGCTGCTCCTGGCCCTGTTGTAAAATGTAAATAGCGCATAAAGATGATGAAGGCATTTTAGATAAACAATATATTTTGTGCTATTGGATTGTGAGCCTCAAATGGAATTCTAAGGGTCTCCTTATGCCTGTTGATCCAGGGTTTTTCCAATTTAAAACATTCTGCTGGAGAAGGAAGTCCCAAGCACAAAGCAGAACCCTTGTGAGAAAGTTTGGAATAAAACAGGCTGAAAGGCTGTGGATGTTCTCAGACTCCTTGACTTTGTCTCACCCATGAAATCAGGGATGTCATTCTTCACTGTTCTGTTTCTGTGGAAGATTATTTCTTGTGAATATTTTCTACACTCCTGATGGAAGGCCTCAATTTATGGCACCTGAATGGAAGAATATAAGAAACTAGAGGAGGGAAAGCATCAGGGACAGAATTATGCTTCTCCAATCCTCCTTCCTTTACATCTCAACAAACAAAACCTTGCCATTGTTTTTGAATCCTTTATGTGACTTCTGAATGTTCATGTGCTTCGTGATCACAGATTTGGATTTTCTCTTGTTGCCTGTTAAGTAAGAGACACACTTTCCCATGTCTGCACTACCTAGCTCCTCACTCTGATACTTCCTAGTGCCTGGAATAAACCTGAATAAACCTGAATCCAGCTCCCTGCAGCTGCTCCCACTGGTACCTCCTGCCTCACCTGCAGAGTACTGCCAAGATGTGGAGGAGTGGGGCTGAGGTCTTTGAATGTTACAGCACACACACACAGATATATCTATACAGATTAGATAAAGATTAGATATAGATATAGACATAGATATAGATATAGATATAGATATAGATATAGATGATATAGATATAGATAGATATAGATACAGATATAGATTATAGATATAGAAGAAAAAGAGATAAATATGCCCAAATTCTCCTCCCATGTTGAATAGTGCCTGCTCTGCAGTCCTAGATCTCACACAGTGTTGTGCTTTTCTTTGAGTAGTGTCTATATTACTGATTTATAATCCTATAAGTAGATTGTAAAACAGATTAATCCCCCATTTCTGTCTGCCCATCTATTTCTCATCTCAGTTCTTTTCTTTCCCATGATTTGTTTACCTAGCAGGACATAAATTGATTCAATCTATTTCCTTACCCTGTCTTTTCCTATTTCTCTGCTAATTATTAGTAGAGAGACTCAGCACCCTGTGGGAGGGTCACCCTCTGCCCTTTGGGTACCTCTGGAGCAGCAGTCTCACCTGCTCTCAGCTGGGATGGATCACACCTTCTGTTCTCTCCAGGGGCTGATGACAGCCTGCTTCACTGCAATCAGATTAATTTGGAAGTATGTTACTTTCCCGGAGAAAATGTCGCAGGATTAGAGGGGAGAGATGGAAGAGGTTCATTAAATTGGTCGGTCCATCCTCCTACCAATCAGTGGCAGTTCCTGGCAGGGCACACTCCAGCTCTGCTCCAGCGATGTTTCCTAAGTGCCTGGAGGTGTGCTGCCAGCCCCTGTCCTTGGTGGTGCTCACAGCCAGGTCAGGAGCACTCAGAGCCACTCCTGTGCTCTGTGCTGCCGCCTGATCACCTTTCCTGCTCAGATATCCCCTCTGTGAGCACCACAAACAGCCCTTGCTAAAGGAGGTGTTGAGTAGCACTAATCCTGGCAGCAGCACTTGTGAAGGAATCCTCCCTGGGACAGCTTTGCTGCTCTTTGGGAAGGTCACCCCAATGCCTGTCCCACACACTTCAAACATCCCACTCTCAGGCTTGCAGGAACAGCCTGCTCATGCTTGAAAGCAATGATTTATAAACTTTCTTTAGTGCAAGCAAGTGAGCAAGAGGCTTTGCTCAGACAGACCTGGCTAGATGTAAATTATTGACCAGGAGAGGGTTTCAAGGTGGATAGAAAGATAGATAACACCAGTGGCATATCTCTCCTTATCCATTTCTGAGTTTGTGCCCTGAAGCAGCTGTTTTATTTCTGTGCAGACAAAGAATTTTCAATGCTGAAGAACTTGCTTGGTCCATCATAATCAGATGAGTAAGATGATCATTTTAGCCTCCTCTGCCAAATAACTGAATCACAGAATCAGAGAATGGTTTGGGTTGGAAGGGACCTTAGAGCTCATTCAGCTCCACCTCCTGCCATGGGCAGGGACATCTCTCACCAGACCAGGCTGCTCCAAGCCCCATCCAGCCCAGCCAGTTTAACATCACTGCAGACAATCAGGAAAAACTTCTGTCAGAAAGGTGCCTGTAAAGGGTGCACTGATGTAAGGAATGAGCTGGACTGAACCAAACCTCTGTCTCTGCCCTGTGCTGCTGCCCTGGGTTGACTTGTACATTATATGGATCCTAAATCAGGTGTAGCATCAGCTGTGGAGAATAAATCTTCATCCCAGTGTGTTGGATGATGTTCTCATGAAGGGAATGAGATGTGCATATATTAACTTGTTTCCCTGGATTCCACAGGCCTTGTTCAGGCAGAGGTTGTGTGCACAGGCAAAGCAATCTGCAAAGCAGAATGGGTGCTTTGTCTCCCCCAGGGCCTCAGCAATTTTGGTGACTGATGCTGCATTTTGGAGATCATCCTTACCACTTGCAGGGTACGATGCAAACCCTGTCTGTGGCCGTGGAAGGAGTTTGGGATCTGGTGAGGACTCATCCCATGGATAATGATGGAAGTTGCCACCTTATTCAGGCACAGATGCAAGACACACAGATCAGTGCTGTCAGCCAGTAACAAATCAGCTCCTGCAAATAAACCCATTCTTATTTCATACCCTATTCTGACAGTTCCCTTTCCAGCAAGGCTCCCAGGGCTGGGATGTACAACCTTGACGCTCTCCCAGATGCCCACTTGGAAGAAGCTGCTGTGCTGATGCTGCCAGCTCCCAACCTGGCAAAAGCCAACCCCAATTACAAAAGACAAGCAGCAGTAGCAGTCCCGGACACTGTTTTTTTCAGCAGTGGAAATTATGGCCTGTTCTACCAGCGTTTGCCATGAAGGCTTTAGTCTGTTCTCCCTCCTGTGCTGAGCCCAGTGTCTCCTTGCCCCAGCTGAGGATGCTGAGAGTAGGCTCAGAGAGTAAAAAAAATAAAATAAAAGTTCACCAATGAATATTTTACACCATAAATTGAAGAAGTTTTCTGCACCTGTCCCTACAGATGGCAAAACCTATCTGTGGACAGCTAGATTCAGATGCTTTACCCTCAAACTGAATTAATGCCGCTCTGTCTCTCACAGCTGTAATTAATTCACACCCAGTCACCATTCCTGGCTGGGACAAAAACTGTAGGGTTTGGTCAAAGCCACTTGTAAGGGAATGCAAAAACTCTACCAATTTTCACATGCTTTGGTTTCTGCACTGGAGGAGCACCAAAGCAATGGTGGTTTCAAGAACAGGTCAGCAACGTTGTGTGTGTTTATGTCCAAAAATCTCTCATACCCTGGCATGGGCAGTTCTTTCGGGAATGCCATTTGTAACCAAGCTGATGATGCAAGAAGCAAAGGGACCCTTGTCTTAGAAATTATTTAAATTTCCAAGTGAAACACTTCTGCCTCTATTCCACTGTCCTTCAAAATCTTCATTTGTATCTGAAGTATAATTTTTTTGAAGCAAGGTTACCCACTTGTGGCAAACAAAATGGAATATTTTATGAACAAAAAGTTGTAAGAAAATACTTATTACCTATTTAGATAAAGTATTCTCTCTTCAGCCTGAGTTGCTTGGGAGAGGGAATTAGATGCTACAGAAGTTTTATGGATGAGGAGTCTGTGACCAGCTCAGCTTGATTTATTTCCAATTGTCTTCAGGCTAATGAGGAGGAGGGTCAAGAACTGTTCCTATTGTCCTGTAGAGAAGCTCCATTCTAACAATAGATTTATGTATCTCCCTCGTCCCCAAACCACCTAAAAATAAGATTATGTTTTGCTCATTAATCTCAACAAATTGTGTTCTGCTTTGGTCAGGAAAACAAGAGCTTTTGTGGTGCTCAAGAAAAGTAAGGACACAAACACTCAAGCTCAATAAAATGCACTTTTTATTCTGTATCAATGAAAATATAGCCACATGTAAATAAAGACGTGTGGAAAAAAAAAAAATCAACATTGATCCTCCCTGAAGAAGTACAGTTCATTGTGCTAAAACCCATTTACCTTTGGGTTAGAAACAGTTGTCTGCCAATGCTTTAAAGTGACCCACGATTTTCCTTGTTGATGAATTTTAGCAAACAGAAAAGTGCAACAAGAAGCTTGCTACAGATAAACCAGTTTCACCCAACCACACACAGCAGTGTCCAGCAGTGACAGGAGAGTCTCGATTAACGAAAGCGCTCCCACGCCTTCCTCCTGGGCAGTCACACGGGTGGCCAAGGGAGCATCCTCTCTGTACAAAATGATGTGTGATTTTCAGTACAAGGATGGTCCTTCCTTGATGTAATTCCTGATTGCTTTGCAGGTTTCAGATATGGTAGCAGAGGTTGCGTTCCTTTCGTAGCTGTTCGGTTTCAAACGCTTTATTTTTAATTTTTTTTTTCTCTAGATTTTTATAAGCTTCGTGCTGTCAAAACACAGTTCTCAATTGCTTTTGTAGAAATAATCCTGAAAGGCAGAGGCATTTAAAATCCTCCCAAATCCTCAGTATATTAACAACAGCAAAAAAGATAGCTGGGCTGTTCAAAAATATTGTTGGGAACATGAATGTCATTTGCATTGGCTAGTGTACAAAGAGCAGCAAGTAGTAACAAAAGAAACATCACCCGAGCAATAACCCTTTTCCCCCAATTTCTTCCTTGCAAAAAAAAGATTTTTCTCAAAATACTTTTCCTCCCCACAGTCCAGTGTCTGTGAATCCCATACATTCAAAAGCCACAGTTACTCTGCAGATCGGCTTTTCCAACATGAGCTTTTAAAACCATTTGTTTTGCCCAACTTCTCCATGAGGGTTGCACAAACACAGTTATACCAGCTGGTGCTTTTTCAGCTAATGGGACACCTTGAAACTTGAACTCAAAAAGTAAGGACCTCCGGGTAAAAAAAGAAAAAGAGGATTTAAAGCTCATTATGCTTTTAAAGTCCTGCTAATGTTAATGGAAAGATTCCCACAAGCCAGGGATTAGTCCCTGTTAGGTGCTCAAGGGTGAGAGATACCAGAGTACAACTGCGGAGTGGGGAGTGCTGGGCTGGTGATACAAGGGAAGAAAAAAAAAATCACACTGGCATTTCAGCAGAAAAAGAAAAATAAATAGAAGGCAGGTTATGCTGAGGTTGGGTGCTCAGCACAGCCCTGTGGGTACCTTGTGAGGGCAGGCTGGTTTTTTAGGTTCAGCATCTCTGTGCAGGCTTGTACAGCAGCTCCTGCTCAGTTTAGTTTTCAGCTGTCATTTTGGGTGAGGGGGGGAAGCCTAAGGGAAAAAAAAAAAACTAGAAAAACAATACAATGTTTTGACTGTAATGAGGTCCCCTGTGATGACAATTCATTAAAAAATAATCTCCCCCTGCTAATAATTGTGGTTATTCTGTGACAATTGTGGTTTTTCTGCACAAGTACCAGGGTGCACAGACATGGGCAAGATCACGCCTACCCCTTGTCCCTCTTTCTTCCAGTATAAATTCCCTAGATTTCCTTTCATTTGGGAGCCTAGGATGACTAGTTACCTAAATGTGTGGGAGCTCATAAGCATATCAGAGGGATGGGGGAGGCAGGGGAAGAAGCCTGAAAGCCACGCCAAAGCTCCTGTGTCCCTCACAGAGCCAGGACTTCATCTTTCCAAGCCTGGTCTGGGGTGGGGGCTGCACTCCATGGAGCCTCACCCAAGCTGCCCCTTCCCTGCTCTGCCCTGCTCCAGGTGAGGACACAAACACGACCCAAAAGCCGAGCACATCTGCCTACATCTGGATCAGCAATGCTCAGATGGAGGGCTGCACGGCAGGATTCAGTCCCACAGCACCTGGTGCTCAGCCTCTTGTCTCTGTCATCATCTCTCTCTGTGGTAGCAATAATAGCTTTATTTTTAACTGTGCTTCTCCCCAGAGAGAGCTTGCACGGCTCATGTACATATCTGGCTTGTGCAAGGATATTCTAGAGAGTCATGAATTTTGAGCAGTTACTTTGGATGGAAATTACTGACACTTCAGACACCAAGAATGTGTCATTTGGATTCCAATATGTGTTAATTAGAAAGTGCCCTTTCCCTGATTGGTTCAGCTGATTTTCATCTCAATTCACCTTGCTGTCCCAATCTTCAAACACATCCTCTACATTTCTGCATTCAGCATGCAACATTTAGTAGGGCATGAAATCTTGGACCCATTTGCATTAGACAAGGGCCTGAAATTAAAATTCTAGTGCCCACAGTTCTCAGTTTTGAGAAAGCTCAGCCCACGCTGGGACTCAGTGTCCTGGTCCCTCTGCAAGAACTGGGTTAAGAGTTAGAGAAATTAATGGAAAGACTTCCACTGGCCTTAGAGAGAATATTTACACAAGATGCTCAAAGCTTGAAAATATTTACCTCCAAAGCAGAGAACACAATTTAGAAGATCTGCTGAGACCACTTCACTGAACCACTCAGTTGCTTGCTGGTATTTAAGCAGGGCATTAAAAAATCAGCTCTTGCTACGATTCTTATTAGCATATTATTTCTTCTGAACACAAATAGCAAAACAGATCATTACCTCATTAAATCTGCTGATGTAACATCACTTAATCAATCTCCCCATTTCTGCAATTTGCTAGCCTAACGATTTAGGCAAGAAAACAAGGGAGGAAGGAAGGAGAGAGAAAGAGAAAAGATATAAACAAACAAACAAGGAAGGAAAACACTGCATTTTGCTGTGGAAAATATCCTGCTTCATATGATGTAGCTTTCAAAACACAAAAATGAACTCAAGATACACAGCTACACCTGCACATAAAAGCCCAGCCAAGTCTCCATGCATAAGAACAGTCAATAGGCATGTAAGGTTTATGAAGCATATCATGTCCTAATTCATGTGAGAATGGTTGGCAGTACTAATGGGACTTTGTTACATAAACTGTGCTGATAAGGAATTGGAGCTTTAAACAGTTAGCAAGAGTATTTTTATGGCTGGCATCTTTTCCAGACACAATATGGTGAGCCTTTACCTCTGTCTGCAGCCCCACAAGCTGCAGCTTTGTTGGGGTGTCCCACATCCCTTAGAGAGCTGCACATCAACAATCACTGACAAGTAAAGGGGGGAACAAACCTGCCCTGGGAGAAATGCTGCAGCACCAGCTTTGGAGCATCTCTGAATCCCTGTGAAACCAGGGGCAGGGAGAGGCTGACACTGGGGTCAGCTGTGAAATGTGCCCATGGAAGTGAAATAGTGCCAACTATTACATTTGAGAAATCATGGTTTGTCTGCAAGTTTTCTGGGAAAGCTCATTAGCCAGTTCTACCCTCCATAGAAACGAGCCTCAGCTGCCCCTGTGTGAGTGCAGGGATTTTATTGGGACAGCTGAAAGGTACATTTACAGACCTGCTTTGCACTTCAACGCTAATGAGCTTTTCCACTGGTATTAATAAATTCTCCTGCTCACATGTGTAGCATTCCTTTGGCAGGCATTGCCAGATAAATCCTTTATTGTCTTTCTGGTAGCTTGCCCAATTCCCACCAGGCAGATTTTTAAAACCAAAATCCTGCCTTCTTACTGGCTAATGCCTCTCTCACTCAATAAATTCAATTTACCACTTGATAGAATTAGGCAGTGAGTGGCCCTCAGCCCTTCCTTTAAATGGGAAGGAGATGTGTCTGGGACTCTACAGACCATCAACAGGCAGCAGGAAGAGCTGGGAGGTGCCACTGCATCCTTGCACCCATAATCCTTTCCTAAAAGTCCCATGGTGGGAGGACCCTGCAGAATAAACCCCTTCTGGGATTGATTTCAGGAGGAGGATGTTCACACTGACCTAATGATGACCTCAAAGGGATGAGCTCTGAACATGCACTGAGTGCAATGGGGTTGTTGGGATTCAAAAGCCAGGTATAAACTACTAGTTGAGGTGACATTTCAGCTCTGTAATTTTAAGGTACAACCTGACTGAGCTTGTTTGTAATGCCAGGACTCCTAATTATACCTAAAATAAAATTTAAAAAGAAGCTGTTGCCAAATAGCATTTGATGATTCGAGTGAAGAAGGCAGTAATTAATCCTGCAGGGACAACAGAGGACTAATTAGAAGCAGAGCAGAAATTTTGTTTTCCTTTAGAAAAAAAATTGCCTTTTTCCATGAGAGCTCAGATAAAACACCCAATTTACAAACTGAACTGTGACCTCACACTAATGGTCCTGGCAGCAGCCTTGGATGCAAGTGAGCTCCCAATGATTAGTCAGAAAGTGCTTTTTTTTCCCCCCTTTTTTCTAGGAAATAAAAGTGATGACAGAGAAAAGAGGTGGAACATATCAGGAAATTCTACTGAAAACAAGTCCAGGGCAGGAAAGTGCCCACATGTCTTGGCATAGGACATGTGGAGAAGTTGAGCAAAGCCCTAGGTTTGCCTGAGGAAATATAGAGAACTTTTACTATCAGTACATGGCACTGGTTCAAATTGCTGCTGGGGCTGAAGTTCACCCGAAGTGTAACTGGAGTAGGAATGGTCACACACAAGGCAGAAACTGGTGTCTCACTTGAGTTCCCCTTCTCAAAGTGGCTCATTAAAATCCACAAACACCCCAGTCCCTGCCATTCTATGGAACGCTGAGTGTACAAAAGGGACGCAAAATGAAATGAAATTAAATAAAATATTAAAATTAAGGTTTTTAAAAATAAAATAATGCCCTGAGAATGGCAGAAGACTTGCCCTGTTTTTCCTGTTTAATTTGGAGACTTGTTGCTAAGCCACATATTGGAAAAGATTTTGTGAGCCATCATAAAGATCCAGGAGATTAGAGGCTAGAACTTCTAATAAGACAGCCAGTGTAAACCTGTGAATGTGCCTAGACAAGCAGGGAACAAACCTGGGAATGGGGCTTGGGCAGACCCTGGGAATGTGCATGGACCCCACGGATGTGCCCAGACCCTTTGGACAAGCCCAGGCTTTTTCATCCATGGTGTCCACACACTGACTGTGAGAGGAGCAGGCTGAATCCAGGGGGATGAGAATCCACAGGGATGAGAATCACCTCCAGATCCAACCACTAAAGAGAAACCCGCACATTTCCTACAGCCTTGGATGTGCACGTCTGCCAGGGCAGCACTGAAAAGCAGCTCAAATGCTATTGATGTTTTGATGGTATTTTCAGACACTGTAATCATCTTTCAACTGGGGAAGAGGCTGGAAGAGGGTGTGGGTGTTGTTGATGTATCCATATCAGCCCACTGCTTCCAGAAACTGCATAGTCACCGAGACATTATTCTCAGAGTTTGGCACCAAGTGTGGATTTTAGCTGATGCCCGACGAAATGCTTAATTTATTTATATGCCATAGTTTTAGAATATGCCAGATTTCTCTGCTGTCTGTTTGATGAGTATTGGCTCTCACAGCTATTATCTTGAAAATTGGCAAGATGTTCCTCAGCATGGTATTTAAAATAAAAATCGGGAAAAAAAATAGGACATAACCAAGAACCTTCAAATTTTACCTCCTGTTTGTGCTATTAAAATCTACAGAATCGCCAAATGATAAAAGAGAACTTGGGACTTTCTGGAAATCACTTGGTCCAACCCTCTTTGTTCATAGCAGGGCCAGCTGCAAATACAGAGTCCATACACTGATGCTGCATAATTTAGATGCTATATGCGCTTTCCAAGAGATTTTTGGGACACTGGAAGAGCTTTGGCTCTCCTGAAGCCCACATTTTCCCTTAACAGCATATATTTGTGTATTTTTTAATGGATTCTCCCTATCCCACAGCTGACACCCCAGAAAAGTCTGCCAACCTCATCCTGTCCTGGAGCAGGGAGGGCTGAGTCAAACCTAGTACAAAATCCTTTTTATAGGGCTTTTAATTAAGCTAATTGATGTATTCATGGCAGAGAGCCAGACCCAGAGTTGGTGCACACCAGCAGTCTCAGACTGTGGGCCAAGCAAGCTTGAATCTCCAAGAAGAAAATAACGAAGAAAATAATTTATCTGCCTTACAGAAAATAGATTAAAAGGTTTGTGAGAATCCTGCCTCAGATTCCTGGTTCCATGTGCCATGCATCGAGGGGGCTGATTAACACAATGTAAGAAATAAAAACAATTTTTTCAGCATGGCCTGGTCAAGTCCTTTCTGAATGCATCTGCCATTTGAATATACAAAATCAATATGTGCCTTCTTGTCCCACTGTGTACTGCAAGGTCAATTTTCTGCCTGAATAATTGCACCCTCAGTAAGGACGATTTCAGTTTGTTTGTCATTTGTTAGATATCACAGCACTGATCTTTGCACAATATTCTTTATGTCTGTAAGAACATTCACTGCTTCTCTGCCAGAAGAAATGTGGACTTTGTGTCAATTTTAGCTCCATTCAGCACTTTTCTTTAAGAACATATCTCATTTGGAAGTGCACAATAGAATATTAAACCAAATAACATATGTAGAGATTGTGTTATCCACTTCCCCCAAAAATTAAGGAAGAATTATAAAAAATATACCCAGATGTGGAAATCTAGAAGAGCAATGTTAACAAAACCCATTCAAAACCTTCTCTGCAGGAAAATGGTATTTGAAAACATTTTTTTTGAAAATAAAATGGGTATCACTTGGACACTACCTCACTTAGGGAAAAAATATATTCATTTTAAGAAACAAGCTGTCCAATTCTGACATCCAAAAAGATAGGCTTGGGTTTTCTAAATGCTCAAAATCTGAGTAAAAAAGTGTAAATTTCACATAATACATCCCTCTATGTCCTCTCCCAAATTCCATATTAAACATTTGGCTTTTTCATTTGTTCTCCCTTCCATTTCAGGACATCTTTTTTCCCCCAAAAGCCTCTAAGCTATTTCACAAGCACAACATCTGTTTTCTGACCCAGGCAATGATGACGTCTGTGGAACGGTCTCAGTTACTTCCAGAGCAACTGCTCCTGGCTTTGCAAAGAGTACAAGATTATTTCTGCAGCTTCCAGTCCTTTGAAGCTGTCCAGATTCAAAATATATATTAAAGTCCATTTGATTACCAGATTCAACCTTCACACCTGTGCAACAGAATTAATCTCCATGTGGTGGTAAATGAAGACTGAACTTGAGTTTAGCAATAAGCCCAACTTCAGTGCAGCATCAAGCCCCTACAGCTGTGCTACTTCTGCAGAACAGGGAAAAGAAAAATGGACAAAGCTTAAGTCTGTCACTTCCAGAATCAGCTCTGCTCTAACCCCCATGCCCTGGCAAAGACAGGAAGAAAAGTATTTACAAACACAAATTCAGAATAACTGAATCCTCATTACAACAATTTTTTTAGTAAATATCCTGAAGTGCTATTCTCTTATATGCAACATTACACAAAAAAAAAAACAAAAAAAAAAAAAAAAAACTATTAAAAGTACTCTAGTTCATTTGCTTTGGAAAGTGTTTACACATCTTCTGTACATGTTTTATTTCTATCCCAAAGTCCAGGAAGATAAAATCCACTCGTGTGCAGGTAAAATGCTTTGGACACACAAAGCACAGGGTGGGTGTTAAGGATGCTGTTCCCAGCATCTGGAGGGAACATCTGTACAGGTTTTGAGCTCTTACAGAAAAGGAAAGCATGCAGCCAAGAGCTCCCTCCACATGGTGCATTGCTGCTTCAGCACTGACCTGGGTGGAAGTGACACTTTGGTGTCCTGATTTAATGACTACAGGTGGCTGCTTTCAGTCCAGCCTGAACTGCAGGACTGGGATTCATGCTTTTTAAGAGAGAAGGAAATCCCAGTCCCTTGTCACATCATGCACAAGGCGAGGGGACAGGAGACGAACCGCTGACAACTCCATGGAACAACACGTAACGCTCCCTACACGGATTTTGGAGGCAAAGTCCTTCAGAATTGCTCCACCCAGAGTCAACCCCACAAATCTGGCCTCTCCCAGGACACAGAGCCTGGGACAGCCCATCCCCAGGCTGCACTGACTGTACCTGCACCCATCACGCCACTGCTTTGTACAGGCTGGCTCCACTGAACTTGCAATGGGCAGTGTTGAAATATCAGAGTCAAAGCAGCACTAGAAATAGACCCGGAGACACTGTATTTGTTTCAGGAACTTGGTATTTTACACTATTAATCACTGCACATTTGAACCACCCAAGCTGCACTTGAACTGTAATAGACATTCTGGGCCCGCCCAAATGATTTTCAAGGTCAGACTAATCCTGTTAACACATTCTCTCATTGTAAAGTGGCACAAAGTTACACCTGACTTGCAAGATAAACCTAAACAGAGATCCCTTTGCATGCCATGCAGTTCTACCTAGAATTAGTATAAGAAAAAAAAAAAAGCAGTCTGTCGCAATGTCAGAGCAATCCCATTAAGGCTAAAGCTCCCAAACAAAGCCAACCCTCATTATCCTGCTTTTACAGCATCACTTCATGGCAAGTTCATGCATTCCAGGAATTTTAACAAAGTCTAGCCCCAGAATCTGGCCCCACTGAGCCTGTGTGACTCAGACACACCCTGGGCAGTGGCTGTGTGTCTGTCTTAGCCAGCAGACCAAGTCAGGCAAGAACATTCAACACTTGAAATCTTGGCACTTAAACTGCACCCACAAGGTCTGTGCAGACTCCTTCAGCAACCCTGTAACTCCCTAACCCCATAACATCCCCAATCTTTCAGAGTCCCATGGGGGGCTTTATCACAGGAAGGGGAGGTCCTGCTGTTCTGCAGGTGCAGGTTGTTCTTGCAGTTTAACCCATGGCTGCAGAGTCATGGATTTGCACTTGAGTCAGAACAGAAGCTGCAAAATACAACTGAAAAATTTGACAGAGGCACCTGCAGCTGCAGAGAACTAAAATGAGCAGGTGGCCTGATCANTTTTTTTTTTTTTTTTTTTTGTCTTTTGGAATCTCTGATTTCCTAAAGAAAGTGGCAGAAACAGGACAGAACAAACTATCATTGACCAGAAAGCTTCCATGAGTTGACACAACAGAAGCAATGACTTCTTTGGCTTTCTTATGAGCTTTTGGAGCTTTATGGGTTTGGATTTCACAGTTGAAGATATGTTCACCCTACGATATAGATTCCTAATTGCCACTACTGCAAATGATGGTTTGTTTGGGTTTTAGGGATTTTATTAGTTTTTTTAGGAAGTGATTTAGTTAGGTCTAGTTTTCTAATGTTAAAAAATGGATCTAATACTGGTGTCTGTTAGAATGCTCCCTAATTAAAACCATGGATTTGATACACCTGATTGATAGTGATGCCTTGTGGTACATACATGTTTTACTCCAGGCACTTTTCAAAACATGGGACCTTGATACAAGAGGTCATTTAAGCCAGAGAGAGGGGGAATCCTTCTCTGAAGGAGCCACTGTGCTCTGCTGGGCTGGCCTCAAGCTACACCAGGTAACATCTCTGAAGCTGCAATGGCAATTTCTGCTATGTATCTTGTGTAGCTGGATTCAAACTAGTGCAAACCAGGAGGCAAAACCCCCACCATACTCAGGGGCAGCCCCAGGCAGATTCCAAAAGCCCAGCTCCAAACAGAAGATCAAACAAGATCCAGTGCAAAGCCTGCCCTGCTGCAGCCCTGCAAAGCCAGCAGCTCCAACCTGGGAGAGAAGGTCTGAGCATGGCCCAAGGCTGGAAGATGCCAATGGGTGTGAGCTAAGAGGGTCAGAGCCTCTGGCACAGACCTGAGGGACCTGGCTGTGTGGGCACTGCAAGCCTGCTCTAGAAATGTGCCTCCTCCATGCACTGAAACCCTCCCCAAACCCCAGGCACGAGCAGCGCTCCAGGCAGGACTGCATCCCCCAGCACACCCACCCACACATTATCATCCAAGCACCTTGCACCAAAGAGAATTACATCCTGACCAGTTATTTTCTCTCTTTCTAAAGGCAGCTGCAGACTGATAAATGTCCTCATGAAAGAGAGTGGAGGGGGATAAACTGCAGCCTTTTAACTCCAGGCTTTCAAACCTGCTCACGCGGTTCCCAGGAAGCTGAACTATGAGTGTTCCCTTCCTTGCTCAGACCTCGTGCAAAATCTTTCTGCCAGGGGCAACAGGGGGGGACAGTGGGAGAGCAACTTGAACCCCACAAAAATGGGACATGCTAATGAAGATACTGACAGAACCGGACACCACCACTGAGTGCTGCAAAGAGAATTTACATAATGTTACTCTAACAGTTCGGTAAAAATGGCATCAGTAAAAGGAGGCTTTCAAGAAAGAAGTTACCCCCAACCACTCAGGGAGTGCAACTGAGAGAGTTTCTGTTAGTTTCATTTTGTTACATAAATCACCATTATTATTACTCATATTATTATTAGTTCTTACTTACGATGTTAAAAGAGCAGGAGGATATTTGAAATAAAAGGCTGTGCATGCACAATACCCACACAAATAAATTCCAGTGATCCACCCTAGCACCAGGCACGGTGCCCTTCCCTGCCCACTGAGCTGAGCCCTCCTTTTAGGAGGAGTAGGGGAATTCATCACCAAATATACAGTATATTGTCATGGAATGATACCAGGAAACAATACTAACAGGAGTCTGAACGTGTCCTTCACGTCATAATAATCTACTGTTTAACTCGGCAGAAAAGACAATGAGGAAATAAAAGCTCAATTCACCCAGCCTGAGATCAAAACTGACATGGCAATATTGGCAGGTTAGACCCTGATTCTTTAAATAGTACATTGCCTTTGTTAAACAAAAGTCATTCTTTTATTACATAATAGAGATTATAAATAAATGTAAAGTGTGCATGCAGTCAACTGCATATTATACAAGCAATATCTATGTTAATAATTGCTTTCTTTGGCAGGCCAGAATCCAGCTGGACATGCAATATTTACATATCAAAATCCTTGGTGTGTTCAAGTCATTTCGGATGCAAGTGAAAATATATATGTATATATATATTTACCATATACACACACGTATATATATATGTATAAAGGTATATATACACCTCTGCATATATACTGTATACATATATACACATAGGTATATGCTAAAAGTGGATTTCATCTTTTTCAGATTCAGGTGATGCAGGCCTTGAAACACTAAAAATATCCTGACAGGGTATCTGGGGAGGGGACTGGGGTGATAAATGAGACTTGGGGGAAGAGAGCTGGGATACGTTCTTTTCGGACAATATTTTTAAAATTTCTGCCACCTGCTTCTCAAGGGCAGCCATCCTGCTGCTTAGCAGCTGGATATCTTCTTTGAGTTCGTGCTTGACTTCCTGCAGCGTGGTTTGTAAGGCCTGCTCAGGAATGGGGTAGAAAGGACACCTAGCATCCGCCTGGATGGGGCTGTGCTCCAGGGGGCTGCGAGTCTCACCAGCTTTATCCAAGCGAAGGTCACTTTTTGTTATTCCACTGTCACAAGAGTCTGTTTTTCTCAGAGGGTTTTTATTTACACCGTTCTCCGAGTCGTTGGACTTGGGGTCGTCAGAGAGCAACCCCATGGACTCAGCCTTGGTGACGTTGTTCCAGTCCTCCTTCTTCTCCTCATGGGTGCCCATGGTGTTCTTCAGCCGCAGCCAGCCCTTCCCGTTCCCGTTTTTCATCCGCATGGGGCTGTTCACCTTGAGGCATTTCTGGTCCCCGTTGGCGTTGGGCTTGAGCTCCATGGCGTCGCGGTTGTTGGGCTTGACGGCCTCGCTGGTTTTCATGTATGCCAGGGTGGTCTGGATGGGCGTGATCTGCGACACGGTGACCACGCTGGTGCCCGTGATGGAGGCCCCGTTCTGCACGCTCCTGCTCTCCACCTGCAGCTGGTTCCGCTCCGGGTCCATGTGGGTCGAGCCTTGATTGCGCATCTCCTTTTGCTGCTTGAATTTCTGGAAGAGTTTCCGCACAGGGTGGTCCACGGGGATGCTCAGTGTCACCTCGTTCTTCTGGCGCAGGCGCTCCTCTTCCTCCTTCTTGACGTCGCTGATCTTCCTGAAGATGATCTGTGGGGGATAAATCCACAACAGAGTCAGCACCCAAAGGACACTGCATGAAAATATTAATTTGAGATGCGTAAACAATCTAGAGAACAGCCATTTCTCCCTTAATTCTTAGTTCTCATCTTTCTTTCCATCTCAATTTTCTGTGGTGAATTCAAATGGAGCTGATGGAGACACAGCAACCTCAAGGTTAACCACTATAGATGGGCTGCATACACATACACACACTTTCTTACCAGGATACATTAAAAGTGGGTTTCACTTTTTTTCTTGATGCAGAAGATACTACTACTTGAAGAACTAAAAATATCCCAACACCAACAGAAGGAAAGAAACTGAACAAAGAGAAGAAAGCAGAACTCAAATGTTGTGATGCCAGCGTACCCATTACTCACACTCACACCTGCTCTGTCACTTTCTTTAGTACAGATCAAAAGGAAACAGTAATTCAGCAGGGACTACACAGCTGCAAGGTAAATTCAATGCACACACCCTTCCAGAGGCTGGAAAATCCCAACCTGCTCAATACTTTTTGGTTTTGCTGTTAGGGTTAGGGTTTTTTAGGAGTGTTGGAGGGTGCAATTAGGTTCCCATGGGCCACATGTGTGGCTTCACACACTTTACAAGGGTTTACTGCAGAATTATTATGTCTAATATATATAGGTGAATTGGGAGTACCATGGAGAAGCAGCGTAACAGGGCTGTGTGTGACTCTAAAACCCAGCAATATCCACCATCTCATCTTGCCATGCCATTTAATGCTGAGTTATTTCACCTGGCACCATGTCTCACACTGCTACAGAAAAAGGAATTTGACCCTCAAGCTGGGGGAAGAGCCACAGAGCAAAACCTTTTTGTTGATTTTCTGCATGTTACTCATATGATTTTATTTTTTACTCATATAATTTTTTTTTATTTCATCCAGTTTTCTTGAAAGTGGGACTGAGGCAGAGTGGGAAAACTGGTTCTCTGTTTGATAACACTGTGTAAAGCAGCCTATGATTAAATACAAATATGGATTGCAAAGGGATATTGTGGTAAGAAAAGGAAAACAAAGCCCTTGAAATACACAAATAAAACCCCATGTCAGTCAGCTGTAGGTTTTTGAAATATCAACTTGAGTATCCATATTTGAGAATCTATTTACTTTCAAGTCTCACATCTTCAGAAGTCATCAGAGAAGTGCCACGATGGCTACAGATCCTTCACTGCATGAATCTGGGATGAGCTGGACTTCAAAGCTTCATTAGAGAGCTTTCAAATGCAGTAGATGTATCCTTGCCTGCTGCTGATAGATGCAGCTGCTTATAATAATTTGGTTAACTCGCTTATTAGAAGCCCAGTTAAAAAAAATACAAACAAAACCAAGGGACAGCCATGGAAGTTACTTTCATCTGACTCCTCTGACCTCGATGTAGTGACACCTTCCCCATTTGGATGCTCCCCTTCATTAGCAGCTGCCCTCATGGAGCTGCTCTTTCTCAGGCCACTGGGGAAGGCAAATAATGGCAAGAGAAGTTGCCCTTGGTTCCAAATTGATGTTTACATTTAATTGGAGCCATGCTCTCTAAAGGCAGATTTGGAAGCTGGGTTGTGTGTGATGTTTTATTTGTACCTCTCTTTCCCCGGAGGGCAGAGCAGCACCTCTGGCAGGAAATGCAGCAGTGAAAGCATCCAGCTGCAAGGATGTGTCCCCAAGGTGTGTCCCAGGGGACGTGGCTGGTTCCTCTGCTGGTGTCCCTGTCTGGCTGTGCTGCTCTGCCTTGTGCTGAGACCCTGAAAACATCTGTGGTGGGGGAAACCTCCTCTCCCCAGTGCTTTGAAAGGTTGTGTAGTGACAGAACAGAGGGGGAATGGCTTTAAAATGAGAGCAGGTTTAGACTGGATGCTAGGAGGAAATTATTTGCTGTGGTGAGGCCCTGGCACAGGCTGATCAGACAAACTGTGGCTGCCCCATCCCTGGCAGTGCTCCAGGTTGGATGGGGCTCTATGAGACCTGAGAAAGTGGCAGATGTCCCTGCCTGTGGCAGAAGGTTGGAAATGGATGATCTTTAAGGTCCTTTCCAACCCAAACCATTCTGTGTTTCCATGATTGCCCTGTTTTCTGGCAGCTGCAGTGCAGAGGCAGGGGGGGATGCTGGAAGGGAGGCAGCTCCAGCAGCCTGGCACGGGCACTGGATGTGCCATTGGGAAAGGCACGAGGCGACTCTGACAACTTCTGTCCTGCTGCATGTTTATAATAACCACAGTGACAACAACAAAGGCCACAGCAGCAGTTTTTGATTCCTCTCCTAAAGCTTGCACTTCACTGAAAATTACTCTCACCTCCTTTTCTCCCCCAGTCCAATCTTGGGTCTTTTGTCCCTCTTCCAGACTCAGTTCAAACCTTCTCCAGACAGAGATTATCTCCCTGCACAGAATATAATTACCAGTGACTGCTGCTGCTGGGTTTGGCAGAAGTAAAGCCAAAACCTCTCTAATCTGACACCACCTGTACCTCATACTCCTGAAGTGTGTCCTTATAAAAGTTAGAAAATGACTGTGAAGCTTTTGCCCCAGAACCACTTGGCCAGGTGTCACTCAGGTGGGCCAAGCCCAGTGGCAGGGATTGAGCCTGAGTGCTGCTGTGACTCAGAGCAGAGCAAACACTTTGGGAAAAGCTGAAAGGAATGGGTGGCCAAGGGGACAAAAGCCATTGGAAACACAATGCAAATCTGGTCTGTCAGGCCAAGGACCCACTGACGACTCACAGCGATGAGTTCTACCCCTACTTTACGCCCATGCAGTGGAGAAGACACACACCCAAAACTCTGCTGTCACCTGCTCAGAACATGTTCCCTCAGCTTCTTGCAGGACACAAGCTGACAGAGCTCTTCAATGAATTACTTCCTTTTTCTTCTCTACAGCCTGGAATGGTTATGGGCAGATCCTTTGAAGAAGCAGGTCTGACAAATGCTGAATTAGTGCAGAAAATGCCCAATGACTCAGAAATCCAGGGGTTAGCTGAGAGTCAAGAATTCAGGACTGATCTACCTCAGTGGAGCCAATTTCCAATGGAGCAAAGGTGGGCTGATGCACAACCCTAGACCTACTCCCTCCTTGGCTTTCTCATGTAACCTGTAGGTGTTCGTAGCTGTTTATTATTTTCTTTTTCACTCTGAAGTACCCAAGCAGACCCTCACATCCCAGCTGACCCTGTGGATAATGGCATTTTGGATGGAGACTGAGATCTTGGTCCTCACTCACCCACTGAACTACTCTGCCAAGGAAATAATATTACCCCATGGAGAACTTCCCCCTCTTCTTTCCCTTCAAGCAAGGAAGATGTACCCCTAGCACAGCAAGGATCTAGTTTTGGTCAGGAATACTTGAGATCAGTAGAACATGTACATGTGAAAGAAAAGTCTTACAAAGACAAAGAACTGAAGAAAAAAAAACAAGATATGAATTCTAGCATTAACAAGAGCAATAGTTATTTTTCATTACCATTTTTTTCCATATTAGGAGATTTTTCATGTGGCTGGATTTAATCCACAGTGGTTTAAACTAAACCAGAACAGTTAAAATGTGTTTACATTTACAAATGTTTACATGGAGACTTAATTCTATTAATGCCTAATAACTTTAACCAGATTTTTTCTTTATAAATAAGAATAGAAAAACATTTCACGCAATCTGACATTTCTCTGAAGACTGGGAGAGCATTATTTTGAAATCCTAAATTGGATGAGCTATTTCATTTGTCCATGACCCTTTTCAGAGAAGTTACTCATATGCCTGCCCAAATGTATGTCCCAGGAACAGACACAATCTTCAAAAGAGTTAATCAGAAGAAGCTGAATTAAGTGTGTATAGAGTTTATCTCAAGGAGTAAAGAGCCACACACCTGTCTCACACCAAGCTGTAAATTCATTAATGTAACAGACATAAAGTGCAGGACTCCATTTCCTTTATGGATCAGATTGTGAAAGACCGTTCCATGTGGCACGAATTTTGTCCCATGGGACCAGGTTCCAGGATTTCTTTTAGTGTATTTATTTTGGGAAGAAGGGGCAACAGAGATGACATTAATTACTGAGCTGGCAAAGATGAAGCAGAAGTTAACAGCCATGGGGGCTGAAATACTCAAGTTATGTATGAGGCAGGCAGGGAGGAGACAACAGCAATTTGAGATTCTCCATCTTCTCTCAACCTCACCCTCCTTTCCCTCCCCTCCATACCAAGAGGTAACTCAGGTGAGTGTGAACTCTGTCCTCTCCCAAGGGGGACTTCACCAAAGGTACTGGCAGTGGATATGTCACTGCTGGAGAAGCTCCTGTGAGGTGCCAGCTCATATAACCAGCCCCAAAGCCAAGTGCAGATGAGGGCAAGAACAATGAGGAGTGAGGGAGCCAGCTCAAGGCTGACACACACACTGAATTAAAGAGTAAAGCTGTGGCCTTTTCAGGTGCTTTGAAATGCATCCCTTGTCTGCTGTCTTTTTTTTTTTGTAGCAGTACTGTGAAAATCATCCCTCCATGACCTTGCTCTGTACAGGAGATCTACACAAAGATCCCTTAATAAGTGACTCCAAGGCAGGTACGTGAAGGGATTAAAGAACTGGTAAAAGTCTTGAAGAATTACAGTGAGCTCATAAAGAGTGGCAGGTGTTTGAGCAGAGATCATCCTGTCCTGTGCCTGAACATCCCATGCTGTTGTTAGTGGCGTTCAAGGTGTGCCTGCTTCTCTCCATGGAAATCCACAGAAAGGGACGGGCATGGATCCAAAGGGCCACAGTTGTCATGGTGATGGATGCAGCATGTGTGCACTGACAGAGGGAGAGAGGGAAGGAGGGAGGAAGAGAGGGAGAACCACAAAAAGCCATCAAAAAGCAAAGATTTTCACACACAGTGTGAAGACTCTGTCCTGGGAGAACTGGTTTGATTCAAGCCAATGAGACCAAACTCAAGTTGGTCTCAAACTGCACCAAGGGAGATACAGGTTGGATATTAGGAACAAGTTTTTCACAGAAAGAATAATAAATTATTGGAATGCTTTGCCTGGGGAGGTGGTGGAGTCACCATCCCTGGATGTATTTAAAAAAACACTGGATGTGGGACTTGGTCTAGTTGAGGTGTTAGGGCATAGGTTGGATTTGATGACCTTGGAGGTCTCTTCCAACCTAATTGTTGTGATTCTGTGACAGCTCACTGGACATTTCTGCAGCAGAAACATCACACTTCAGTCCCCACAGCTACATCCACTCAGTAACCACAGGGCACTCTCATCAAAACACAGACCAGGGTGATGTCAGTGCTAATCACCTCTCAAAAGTTTGTTTCAGGGGTAATTTTCTTGTCTGCACCAATGTCTTTTAGAAGCCCCATCTCCTTTTCCCATCATTGTTCACAACCCAATGTATTTGTCCACATCCCTGTTTTTTGTTCCTGTTTAATACAGCAACATCTTAGAAGGCATCTGAGATCAGTGAGATTAGAATCATAGAATCACAGAATTATTAAGGTTAGAATCAAGATTATCAATTCTGAACCAGGTTAATACATTTGAAGAGATATACAGCTCTTTTTAACCAGGACCCATCTGACAGCACAGGTCCAGAGCTGTCCTTGAAAACAATGCAGATGGAGCAAGTGGGATGGGTGTACAAAATGAGTTGGGGATTTCCAAGAGACGGAGGCAGGATCTCAGGGAAATGCACCCTTCCTTGGGTGCACTGCAGAGCTGGTTTGCAGCTGTCTGAGACCCACCCAGCAGCTCCTTCCACAGCTTTCAGATCCCACCAGAAGGATTTCGACTGGTCCACCTACTTCAGGAATGTCTAACTCCCATCCAAAAAGGGAATTAGAGAGTCCTCACAAGGTGTGATGGTGTTGGTAGCCTTTTATATAAGCCTTTTTTGCCTTTTTTATTTTTATTTTTTTAAATAGGGGAGCTGCCTTCCCTTGTCTCCTTGGCCTGAAATGACACAAGCTTAGCTGAAGCTGTCAAACGAATTTTAAAATTTTAAGTGGTATAACCAATATCCAATACAGCAATAACACAGATCTAATTTTCTTTGAAAATAATGCTATGAGGCTCTACAACATAAATTTCCATAAAGACATCTGCAAAAAATACTATTAATTTTCACATCTTGGACTGCGCTGTACAAAAGTAATTTACATTTTTGTCATGCTAATGTGGAAGGAAGATTTATGTCAGATCCAGGATTTAGACACAGGATACCCCAGCGCAGACGTGTGTGCTATTTCTGCTCCTGAAAATACATAATACATAAATACATTTCCTGCCCTATAAAATACACCCAATTTCCAGAGCACAGACACTCGCAACAGGGCTCACCTCCAAAGCCTCTGTCTGCATCTGAACTACCCTGCAGGAGCCTGCACAGCAGAGGGAGGAAGACAAAAGCACTTGGAAAGTGTGAGTCATTTCACCTGCAGCTGGATGTTAAAGCAGGTCAGACAAGCTGTATCCTGAGATGCCTGCTTGTCTCTGGTGTCTGTGTCTGTCTGCTGTGTGCAGAAATCCTGCATGGATGGTGGGGATGGAGGATTCAAATCCCTACCTCTGGCAGTGCAAATGTCAGGGTTTGGTTCAGAGAGTGTAAAAAAGCTTCCTGCTACGTTTTTCTCTGGGTATGCGCGTGTGTTCTGCACCCTTCATCTGATGCCTGGTTTTATTTCCACCCCATTGTGTTGGGGTATTGCCCGACAGCCTCGGGGACCTGCCAGTCCTGACAGACAAACATTATTCTTTCCAAAGCTGCAGAGGGGGGACAAGCCACAACTGCCCAGGAGTGGTGGCTCTCAGTGAGAGCTTGTGGAAAACCAGAGGTTTTTACCCGGATGGAGCAACTGGATGAAACACCATCACAGAAAACCTTCCAGCAGGAGGATGGAGCTGCCCTTCCCACAGCTCCTAGGAAACTGGAGCCCACCTGAGGTGTGTCTGTTCTGCACAGCCACCCCTTTGCACTGCAGAGCTCATCCCACTCCTGGATGCTGTAGGATAGATCCTGCTTGGATCACTCCCAGCACTGGCACTGAGCACTGCCAAGCCCACAAACCCTTCCCAGGCACTGCTCTCATGGGCTCAGTGGGGTCTGGGATGTTCAACCCTCAGTCCTTGAGGACTGGTCCCCTCTAGGAGCCTTTAGCTGTCAAAACAGGGCATACCTGGGATCCTCCTTCCTGATATTCTGAAAACTAGGCCAGTCAAGCCCAATTCCTAATGTATAACCCTTGGTGAAAAGGCTTGCTCCAAAACTGAAGTGTTTCTAAAATCTAGGCAGGTCCCAGAGAACATGACTCACTATTAATACTTAATGTAAAAATGCTTTTAAATCTTATTTTTCAGATTTTTTTTTCAGAAAGCTTCCAAGACATTACTAATATCTGATGCTAAAATGCTTATAAATCTTATTTCTCAGATATCATCTTAAAAAAACAAAAACAACAACAACAAAAAACTTCCATGATATTAAAAAATCTTTCTTCTTTGTATACATGAATTAAAATGCAAATTTTAAAAGTTAAACTATGAAAGACTGGGAAAAAAAAATGATGAATAGGAAATGACCCCACATAAGCCTTTAGGCTGCTTCCCCTAACTCACTCCTGCAAATCTCCATAAACTCTTAGCTCACTTTATTAATCTGCACTCCAAGGGTGCAGATGAGATGGTTTGAAATGATGGCTTTATTGTTCTTCTGCTCTGTACACTCCTCAGATAGCTTCACTTTGATGTGAAATTCAGCCTCAAAAACAAAATGCTCCAACACTCTTTTAATTGCTCTCCAGTAAATTCCCCTTAATCCCCCTGTCCCAGGAACTGTTTTGTGTTAAACCATTGCTCCATCTGCGTGACAGAAAGGAATCGCTGTCCTTGGTTGTGCAGTGAAAATGTCTGACTGCTGAGCAATTAGTTAATCTCCAGGATAGGGATGTTTCACCGCACAGTCTTTCATGCTGGATTTTGGAGGAAAAGAAGATTTCTGTAGGTTAGTCTTC
>PYHW01010540.1:2280229-2296601 GCA_013186435.1 Turdus rufiventris
AGAGGAGAGGAGAGGAGAGGAGAGGAGAGGAGAGGAGAGGAGAGGAGAGATTTCAGTGGAAGGAGATTTACAACCATCATCTAATTCGACTGCCTGACCACTTGAGGGCTGATCAAAAGTTACAGTGTGATCTTAAGGGTAATGTCCAAATGCCTCTTAAACACTGGTGGGCTGAGGGTATCAATTATCTCTCCAGGAAGTCTGTTCCAGTTTTTGACCATCCTCTCAGTAAAGAAATGTTTCCTAATTTCCAGTAAATCTTCCCTGGAGCAGCTCTGAACCATCCCCACATGTCCTGTCACTGGATCCCAAGGAGATCAGCATTTCTCTCTCCCCTTCCCCTCCTCAAGCAGCTGCAGGGGGAAATGAGCTCACCCCCCATCCTCATTTTCTCCAGACTAGAGAAACCCAAAGTGTTCAGCTGCTCCCTGCACTCCTTCCAGCCCTTTCACCAGCTTTGTTGCCCTGGATGCATTCAAGAGTTTCACACTTATCACCAAGTTCTGCACTCAGCCATGAGTGCAGCCACAGCTGAGCGAGAGAAAACCTCTGAGCTCTCTCTGCCCTGCAGGGAGGGGACCCAGAGGTGCAATTGCCCCTCACTGCCCAGGGTCAGTGTGACCTGGAGAGAGCCCAGAAGAGATGAGTGTACAGGAGATGAAGTGTCAGAGAGGAGAGGGGAAGGAGTGAGGCACAGGGAAAGGAGTCCAGCTCACAGCTGCAGAAGTGAGACAGCAAAGCCATGCCAGCTCCTGCAGTGCTCACTCTGCTCTCACAGCTGGCCCATGTCGTCTGGCAGGGGCTGAACTTGAAGCTGCTGCAGTTCTCCCTTTCAATTTTTATGCTGCTCTTCTACCTAGCAAAGTCACACACGGTCCTCCAAGGACTCACTCCCTTGCTTTGGATGCCTTAAACACAAATCCCCACATCCCTGAAGAGGTGCAAACACACAGGGAATTGCTCAGGGGAGCAGGAGATGGGAAGGAAGAGCTGCAGAAAAAACTCTCGCCTCAGATCTGTAATTCTCACTTGGAAGGATCCATGGGGCTCTCAGTGGCAGCAGGTGGAGGATGGTCTTTGCTGGGCTGTCTGTAACCACACAGCTACAAATACACAAGAAATTGCTGCATTATCTGTACTGATAAATTCCTCACAGCTTTGGCCCAGATCCCTGAGCAGTTTCTCCAGAAATTTCCAGCCCAGGATGATCAATCAAAAATTTGAACAAAGTCACTTTATTTGAAGGCTCTTCTCACCCAAGCACATTTGACATACAAGTGTAGACACCATCAGAGGTGGTACTAGATAGATATAAATGATAAAGATATATAGATATAGATGATATAGATATAGATGATATAGATGATATAGATATAGATATAGATATAGATATAGATATAGATATAGATATAGATATAGATATATTAGATATAGATATATATAGATATAGACATATTAGATATAGAGATAGATGATATAGAGATATAGAGATATAGAGATAGATAGATAGATAGATAGATAGATAGATAGATAGATAGATAGAGATGATATAGACAGTGGAACCATCCTTTAGGAAATATTTCAATTGAGTATTCACATATCTGGAGAGAGCAGTGAATGCAATAAAGCAAAACAATAAAAATCATCAAAAATTTTCCACAGTGAAAGTTCTTTCAAGCATAATGGCAGCTGCAAAGCCTGCTAAGATGTAAACAAAATAAAGTCAAATTGATTTTTGAGGGTGTAACTTACTTGCTCGGCAGTCACACTGAACAGTCACTGAAGATAAACTACAGGACTTAATTTTCTGGGACAACATATGCATATAAAAGAAAAAAAAAAAATAAAAAAAAATAAAAAAAAGCCCAGACAACTGAAGACTGGAGAGGGAGAGAAAAGGCCTGAGATAAAGATGATGCTCTGACCCCTTTCCAAGTAAGCAAGGCACTCCCCACCACTGATGGGGACTGAGTGTAAGCACCAGCTAAACAAACAGCTCTGAGCTAAGCTCCTCCAATTGTGAGTGGCTTCATTCAGAGCCCAAAACCTGTGAAAGTCCCCAGGGTCACCAGAACTCAAGTGACCTTCAGGGGCAAGAGCTGATAGCTGAACAAGGCTCTCTGCCTCTGGCATTGCTTCTGCATCAGGTCACTCACTAAGACAGCACACCATTGGGAGGGTCTGGCAAATGAAAATAGGGATGCTGAATGAACCTTGGGACAACCTTCACTTTTAGGACACGTGAATGCAGAATTCAACTTAAAATAAAGCTTCTCTAAAAAACCACATGACACAGAACTGACGAGTGATTCAGTCAAGAAACCACATGTGATGCATTAAAACCTCAAGCAAGAAGGGGAAGGCAATTTAAAAAGAAATTATTCTAATCTGAAGGAAGAAAGGAAAATAGGACGTGTGTGTTAACACAGTCTGATGGCCTCGCCTGCTGAAAAGCCCCAGAGATTCAGTGTGCTGGAGGTATTGGGTCACATCAGCTGCTCAGTGTTGTCCCTGCCTTTAAGAGCATTGCAGGGAAAAGAGCTGAGCCTCCCTGAATGGGATTTTGCTGCCTTAAAGGCACTTATCTCTACTCACATCTCCTTGGCTGGCTCTCAGCACACCTTCCAGGAGCAAAGGCACCAGGGGTCAGACAGGAACAATTGTCCTCTTCCCCGGCTGCTCCTGACTCATCCCTTTAGCACAGCTCATTCTGCCCACGGTAGAAAACAGCAGGATGTGCCTTAAAAGCTGCAGCTGAATTCTTTGCTGTGTGAAAGCACAGGAGAATTTTAGCTGTGATTTCAAGGAGGGACAAGATTTCATCTGGGTTTTTTTTTCCCCTGGCTTGCACAGGCTGTGCTGGGCTCACAGTTCAGCAGAGGTGATGCATTAGCTGTGACAAATGGAAGCAATGATGAGAAAAGGAAAAAAAAACAAAACCAAAGTGTGGCTGGAGCAGCGGCCATATGGAGGTAGAGAGGGCAGGACTTTCTCAGGACAAACATCCTTGTTCTGGCTCCTGGAAATAAACACAACACGGCACAGCACAAGTGCAGGAATGAGATGTGGGCATGGACAGCAGCAGGGGACCAACATCACCCAAGCCCCTCAAAGCCTTCCAACCCAGGAAGGTCTGGAAGAAATGAGTGGGCATGATAACCAATTTACATAGAAAATGAGAAATCATCTCCAGCATGGGGAAACCCTGCCTATAAAGAGGTACTCCCACAAAGCCCGGGAATGTGTGCACCCCACCACCCTGGACACCCCAGCTGGAACAATGCTGGGGCCAGGACTGGTGATCTCTCTCCTCACCCTTCTTTCACTTGTTTGCTAGCTTTCATTCATCTCTCTCTTTCTCTGCTCCCTTTCCCCCCACTCCTTTATTCAAAACCCACTGCTGTGTGCTTACACAGGGAGAGCAGGCACTAATTCCTAAAAATTCCCATGCCAATGAGAATTTACTAATGAAAGTTTGCAACCATTCGCAAACCCCCTGACTTCTGTTGTTCCTTTCAAGCCAAGATTTCCACTGCACACTTCCCTTTGACAACTGGATGCCACAGAGCCTCCTAAAAATCAGTCATCACTCCCTTCCTCAGGCCAAACTTCATGGCTCAAGCTTGCAGAGAGGCCCCCCTCCAGCTGTGTGAAATCTTGAGAGACACTTAATGAATTAGATATTATTAATATTCTCTTGCAGCATCAGAAGGCAGTAATTAACTCTTTGAAGGCTCATCCCAAACCCTGCTTTATTACTCAGTCCTCAGAGGCAGCAATGTAATCTCATTGTGTTTTTAAAGAATATCTTTTCAGAATAATTATTTTCCTCGATTAAAAAAAGAAAAAAAAAACAAAAAAAAAAGAAGAAGTTCAAAGTCCTGCTTGTGCCTTGGAGTGTGCATTAGTGATGTCAGACATGCTGTAAAGATATCAGAGCACAAAACATGATATGCTGCAACACTTTTGCTGAGCAGATGCCTTAAGGAGGTCATTCAACATGCCAGGCTCTAAATGCTATTTGGGAGTAAGAAAACATTATTTTCCCACTTCAACAAGACTTTTGCTTCCCTGATATGTGGAAATAACCTTTTGTGCTCAGCACTATTATTAATTTATTAGTCTTTTGAATGTCTAAATGCTTTGCAGTCTATGGACTGCATCAAAGTGCTGGCTGAGGGACAGGGCAGCACCCAAATCCATGGATGTGTGCTTCAAAGAGCACACCCGGTGCAAGAACACTTCTGCCTGTGTGTTTTTGACAGTGAGAACAGCCATTTTCTCAGGCACAAACCCCAAGGAGTGCATTTATGTTACAATTAAATGTCAAACCTTATGAGCGATGACTATGTGGAAAAAGTGCTAAGTATATATTTCTATGGAAGTCAATTAAAGGAGACAATGATTTTCTTTCCATTTAGGTTACATGACTCCAGCACAAGCTGCTGCAGCACAGTGCAGCTGTCAGCCCAGCCTCACAGCCTGAACAACAGCTTTCTGTTCACCTGATGGAACTGTCCTGGATGGCACCGATTTTCCTCAGGAATGAACTCACTGCAGACGCTTCTGTGATCTCCAACAGGGAATCATGTATTCTTCCAGCAGACAGGAGCTTTGAAACAATCCCCTGGATATCTTTATGTAACAGGACTTGAATTCTGCCCCTGGTGTTGGATGTAGCATGATCTATTTTGTGCCCAGGAACAAAACACAGAATTTCTGCAAAGCAGGCTCAGGCTCAGCACATCTGACTGCAATGCCAGGCTGCTTCCAAAACAGTTATTGATGGAAACTGCAGGAGAGGGGTGGAGTTCATCCAATGTTCGTGAGGTATTTAAAAGTTAGCGATCCTGGACTCTGAAATCCCATCCCAGACTGGGCACCAAAGAGGGGCCAGATGATTTCCTCCCAGGGAAACCATCCCTCATGGGCTATGGAGGTGATTGGTGACTACCCCAGACATCATCACCCAATTTTTAATGAAATGAACTCCACTCTGCATGTCCCACATTGACACCACTCTTCTTGGACTCTTCATCCACTCTCACGTGCTGCCCACACATTCCCCCAAACAACATTTCCTTTCCTTCTGCAAAATCTAACATTTCTTTAGGAATGCTGTTCCTTCTCACTGGGAGTCACTGCCCCCATGTCAGAGTCCATGTACCTGACCCTGAGCTAAACAGAGGTTATCTCTACTGGGAACTTGAATTCCATAATTTTTTCCACCTGGGTGATTCCCCAAGCAGGGACCTGCAAAAAAGGTGTGTGAGAGAAGAAATTCTGTGAAAATTCAGCCAGGAGGCTACTCCTCATATGCATCCCTGAGAGCTGAACTCAGGGATGAACATATGCAGAGCTGAACTCCAGCGCACTGCCCTGCCAGGAATAGACATGTCCATGTTTTTCTCAGGCAGCCAGCTGGAGTGGCAGGTTCACAGTTTACGAAGGAAAGAACACATTTTGGTACAATGCATGTGGCATTATCTCATCCCATGAAATCACCACTGCAATGCCTGAGCAGAAGTTGTCATTGCAGGGCTGTAGCTGTTGAGGGAGCAAGGTGGGGATGCTGAAGTCAAAGTTGGAGCACTTCTTATCAAAGAGAAATGAGAAGCTAGAAACCACACACCAGCTTCCAAGCCCCAAAGCTCTCCTTCAGGTCTGAAGTGGAGTTAACAACCTTGCAGTCAGAGGTAAGCTGACAAGCTGGAACCAAACCTGATTATAGCTCAGCTCTTTCAGGCTCCAGCACAGACAGAGGAACACTGTAATCCCATTGCATCTTCTTGCCCTGGGTATTTTGTGCCATGCTTGGGGTATTCATGAGCACAAGTGATGCACAGAAATTGAAACTCCCTCTGAAAGCAGCTCCAGTGGCTCAAGAGAAATTAGACTTTAAAAAGTAAAATTCCAGTTGTGTTGAACTCCTTTTTTTTACTTTTTTTTTTTTTTTACTTTTTTTTACTGCAGAGGCTGAAATTGTCTTGTGAAATACTGAGGTAGCCTTGGTACATCATCAGGTGAGATGCCCAAGGTACAGCTGCAGAAAAAAGTGTTTCAGCAGCTAGAGGATCACAGCTAATGCTCAGTAATCTATAAATCATTGTTATGAGATTTCTCTATGCAAATGAAATTTATATAACCCTCATCAATCGTAAAAAAAAAATCATAAAGATGAAATTTTGCAGCCGCAATGTGAATTAGAGGATCCCTTAACCTGTTTTCAAGATACGTCTTTATAGCTAATTAATTTTTAGATGGAGTGTTCTTTGAAAGAACTAATGGATAGTGAGCATTACTGATTGATTATGAAATGAGCAGGAGGGTTTAGGAAGTGAGCTGTGAATGTAAAATCACTTCCCAGCTTTATTAACCTTGCTGTATTAAAATTCTAGACTATGCAACTGCGAGAAGCAGGTATTAATATAGTACCTTTGATGAGTGTATTTTATTTATTTAACATCAATAAATTTCTCTTAGCTGGTCCATAGCATGGAGATCCATCATATTGTCCTCTGAACTGTATCTCAGAGACTTTGAGAAAACCAGAATCTGGATTCTATCATATACAACTTCATACATTTATGTGATGGGGCGGAAAGAAAACAAAAAAAAAAAAAAAGTGAAAACCAGCAACTATGAAGTAAAGGAAAAGAAATGCAATTCATATGTCATCCTGCTAGGACTGCTCTCCAGAGCTGCAAACATACAGGTAACTTTTATTGAGCCATCATTACCAACAGTGACAGCATTTATTGAAAGGCCACTCAATCTGCAATGACCTGAAAGCATCGGGAGGAAATGAGGGATTGTTAAACACTGCAAGCACCTGCAGGACTGTGAAATCTGCTGGTGGGAGGAAGGGGAAAATAAAGAGCTTACCCTCTTCCTCAGATTGCAGGTGAGTGTGAGGTTCCTGGAGAAGGAGTTTGCAAAAGCAGTGTAGAAGTCCAGCACTTTCAGCAAGGCTTCTCGCTTGATTATATGCAAATCGCAGTAGGTCAGAGCCCGAACGTTGGCACATGCATGGGCCAGGCTGGTTTCCTTCCAGAAGATGTCACCAAACACATCACCTTTACCTGAAAAACAGCAGGGCACGTTTGTTAAAAGGTGATGCTTGGGCAGAGTTTCTCAGCACACAGATGATTTTTTCATAACCTGTCTTACGCTCCCAATTATCCCAACACAAGATCCCAACCATGAAAACTAACAAGGGTAAAAGTTTTAAAATTAGCTGAGGTACTTGGGCATCCTCAGCACCAGCCCCAGGTTTTTAAGGTATTTATGGATTGCTCTGTGAAGTGTCACAAAGCATAAGAGCCAGATTGTAAAGGTCTCCTTGTAGCTGAAGATACAAGGAATGGATTTTTCAAAGGCTACCGAATATAATGAACACTTAACTAATGTTCAGGTGATTGAATATTTCAGGTGTCTGTTCCCAAGTGATTTAGGAGTCCTGCTCTTACAAAAACTTTCTGACATCTAGGTTCTTTCATCCTCAGGGCTCTCCAGTGAGGGGCAGGAGCCCAGGGCCCAAGGACCACAATTTAAATTATGTTTTAACATTTTTAGTTCAGTGTCAGTGATAACACTCCTGGAAAGCCACCAAAAGTCTCACTGAGACTTTTAACCTTTAAATAACCACCTCTAAATCTTAAACACATCCAAAAGTATAGTTCTAAACCCAAATTCATCTACTTAAGCAGAGGCTTAAGCTTAAGTCTGTATTTCGATGTTTGCTGAGTAAGAGATGGTTTGACACCTGAGACACCTACACCTATAAATACCTGCAACCAGAGGGGGAAATTACACCTGAAGGTAACTTCTGCACTGGCAGGCAGTGTAGCAGAACAGCTGATTGAGGACTTGGGACTAGCTGTGGAAGAGCTCCAGGGGTTGGGAGTGCTCTGACTTAGCCCAGTTTTCTTTCCTCTGCAAGGAATGCACAGCCCCCACACCTGTGCTAGACACCAAAGCAGGAGAAGAGGAGGATTATTCAAAATCACACTTCTGACCCAACCAGAGCCCCAGCATGGATGCAGATTGGAGATATGTTTTCAAGTTTGGACCTTGTGGTTGTTCTGAGAAGAGCCAACAGAAAACACATTGGGACATCCCAAAGCTGCCTCCTGCTGCCTGGCTGTGGGCTGGGCAAGGACCACGGTGTGTGGTTTGTGGCTGACACCTCAAATCCTGAAGCAGAAACTGAGGTGCAAAGGGTATTTTTTGTCTCAGACCCCCAGAGATATCCCAGCTCTGTACTTCAGCAGTTATTGAAAGGGAACTCAAATCAGTCAGTGCCTATTGATTTCAGGCACCTCGAGCAGCCCCTTGGCGAAGGTTAGTGATGTTACAGTTTTGGCATAAAAAAGGTAATGAGTTTTTGTATTTCCTCTTTTAAGAACTTTTAACATTTTGGTCCACTCTATTGTGGAAACACAGACCAGAGGGGTAATCTATTCAACCTTGTTACTTTCAGGGGTCAGAGGTTCTAGTTCTCTATTTCCATTTCCAGTAAAACATATCTAACATTTCTCAGGTGGAGTGAAATAAAATGTGCGAGTCCTTATCTTCCCTTCTCTGTTTTTATTTTCTAACAAATGTCTCTGTAACAGAATCATCCCTTAGAAAGGTTATAGCTGCACCTCATTGAGCTGCTTTTGATACTACATATTTTTATATAATTAAAATTAACTGCAATGCATAACACAGCTGGAACAATTTATAAAACGATGTGCTTTATAATGTTTTCCTTAATACGGAGCATTTTCTAGTAACATTATAATTTATCCAATGTACTGTTTTGAAATTACCTTTTGCAGTTAATTGTCCTTGTCTCTACTTAGAGTTCAAAATCCAGTTTACATGCTCAGACAGGGTTACATAATTTATAGAGAACAGTCCATTTCTGAAATGCAGAAAATTGCTTAATGGATTTGCTCTCTGAGGTGGACACAGGACAAAGCTGAGTTCTGCTTTCTGTGCAGAGTGCAGTTAAAAGAGTGTTTTTACCACTGAAATGTGAACAAACCACTTGTTCTCTTTTCAAATTTAGGCTAATATGTAGTTAATTTAACCAAGAGGTTGAAAGCAGTGGATGCTCACCCCAAAACTCAGGACAACAGTGCATTTCAGAATCTGTACGCAAACCATGGATAAAAGAAACCAATGTTCATAAACTGGAGAAGATCTCATTGTCTTCAGTGTGGCAGGGAACTGTCCTGGTTGGGACTCAAAGGCTGGGACACGATGAACTGAACTTATTCACTCTTCCATGAGCCACCACTCACTGGATTTGAAGGGTGAAACTCTAAACTCTGCATACATTGTGGTTCATACTCTTCAGAAAGTGCAAAACCTTGGAAGTTTTTAAGGGATCTTGAATTTGACATTTCCCACACACACTTCTGAGCTTGTTTGCTGGTTATAAATGTGCTAAGGAATGTACAGAATGAAAACAAAACCTACCAGATTCTCCAAAACAATGTGTCTTTTTTCATAAATACAGAGATTAATGTACTATACTTTATCCCTATTAACTGTAGTTCACTGAGCAGAGAGAAGCAATTATTCACTCAGGACAAGATCAGATGTTAGGAAAAAAATTCTTTACTCAGCGGGTGGTGAGGCACTGAGCAGGATGCTCAGAGAAGCTGTGGGTGCCCCATCCCCAAAATGTTCCGGGCCAGGCTGGGTAGGGCTTTGAGAAACTTGGTCTAGTGGAAAGTGTCTCAACCCATTCCATGACTCTGAGGTTAAATTTACACATTGCAACTAAATAAAGACAAAATTTTCAGGGCTGCAAAAACATAAAATTTAACTGGCTAGGTCTGACACAGCCACCCAGAGACACTCACAAGTATTTCTCACTTGCAGGGGATGCTCAGAGCTCCAGGGAAAGTGCCGCTGGGTCTGAGCTGGGAATGCAGAGGTGCTGCACAATTTCCAAAGCTTCTCTCTGGAGATTTACTGAGGCCTCAGTACATTCCCTCCCAAATCTGCCCAGTCCTGAGTCCTGAGCACCTCCTGAATGGAGGCAAAGCTCTGGGAAGCCCTCCCACCCCTGCTCACAGTGCCCAAAGCATTGCTGGAAGAAGGAATGCTGTAAATTAAGAGTGGGACCTACTTGCATACATTTTACACATCACAGAATCATGAAATCCTTTGGGTTAGAAAAGACCTCTAAGATCATCAGGTCCAACCACTAACCCAGCAATGCCAAACTCACACTAAAACATCCCCTAAATGTCACCTCTATAGAATTATGAAATCACTGGGTTGGAAAAGAGCACTAAGATGATAAAAATTTGGATTTTGCAACTGAAGGGAGCATGAGAACATGTGAAGGGTCTTCTTATGTTCAGCAAAAATTTTGCTGAAATAGTTACACTGCTATCATTCTAAATTCTATGTATGCATGCCTGTACATAAAAATATACATTCATATTAATAAATATTCACATAAATATATTTAGGGGTAATCATATGGTATGCAGCTGTGTAACAGGTCAGGATATTTCTATGCACTGTTCTGACAACCTTGCTAAACAGATTTGGGGGGACAGATGCTCTATACAGCCTTACACCACAGACTAACCTGCAAATTGCCAGACAGGAGTTCATGCCTGGACCTTTCAGGCAGAAAAATTCTTAAAGACTTTATGGAACCCCCCCAGGAGCTTGCAGATGGAATGAAAAAGTGCTTGAATTCAGAAACACTCATTTTAAATAGCATCTCAGAACCCACATGTGTATTTATGTAAAGACAAAATTCATCCTCCTTCAGAAGGGGACAGAAACTGTGCTAATAAATATCCTAGCAGACATAAGAGCTTGATGGATCCTTTGGAAGAAAGTTTAGGCAGGCAGTTAAAGAATAAATTATTGGTGGGAAATAGCACTGGGTAAAAACACATAAAAGGGACCAAGACTTCTTAAGGAGGTGTTTTTCTATGCCATCTTAGCTAATAAACCAGCTACCCTTTAACCATTTCAAAATATGTCCAAAGCCTCATCAGTCACTAGCATGAGCCAGACATGATGAATGATGTTGGCTTTCCATCAGGATGCACTCAAACCTCACTTGCTTATGAAAAGCAAAGACTGATGGTGTTTGAGGATCAGTAAAACTGTATCACAGACAGAAAATGTTCATCCAATCAGCTTAAGTGCCAAATACCATGAAGTGATGACAGCATGCACACAAGTGGAGGTGATAATTACATATATTGGTGTCTATATTCATACAAATTCATATTTCTGTGTATCTGCAGTGAAACCTCTTGCTGCAGGACAGACATGTCCCAAATTGATATAGAAACCCAATGAGCAGAGAGTGAATGAGCTCCTGTCACCCAGAGCAGCTCCATGAAGGGCCAGTTCTGCATCTCCTCACCATGGCACACCGGGCTGACTGCACAGGTTTAGAAAATGATGGGATTTATTAATGGAATAAAATCCATCTGTGGCTACTAAACACAAGGGATTTCCCCCTGGGTGAAACACAGTCCAGAGGAGGGTTGGAAACATTCTGGGGAAGCGTCGCAGTTTCCTTACTTCACCTTCCTACCTTCTGCTGGACATTTGCTCTTGACCACTTCTGGGGACAGGCTGGCTGGGTATCTGGGCATAGCTAACCCAGCTGTTTGTGCCCAAAGAGGGTGTCTGGAATAGATGGGCAGGATGCAGTGGTGCAAATCCACCAGGTGCATTTCCCACCTGGGCATCACTGCAAGCACAGCCCAAGATGTGCAGAGATGGTATTAAACTGTGAGAGTGGCCTTCTTGCCCCTGTGGATGTTTTAGCCTCAGCTTTTTCTGGGGCGTCCAGAAGGGCCAGAACTTCCTTGAAAATCAGATCAGAGCTGATCACTGAGCTGCAGATAAATCCAACCTCTCCAGGACTGCATGTGAAAGGGCAGAATGACAGCAGAAAACAGCATTTCCAGCCTCTGAAGCATTGTCAACACAGTCAGTAAAGCAGCAATGACAAGAGACTGTGCCAAAACCCAGGTCTGTGCTGGCAAAGGTACTTTGCATTATTTAACACAGTGCAGCCTTCCCCATCTGTACCTGGAAACACAAAGGAATTGACCTTTCTTCCAGCATTCAGCACTGCTGCAAGCAGGGCCCAAAGTCCAGATTTCTCTCGGTATGACTCTCATTTTTAGTGCAAGTATCATACTGCCTCACTTCCTTCTAGAAGCCCCAGCTCCTGGAGACAGGTTATTTCCATTTTGATTTTATATAGAAATAAGTTTCAATCCTTCCTGACTGAGGAAATAAACCCAAAAGCATGACCATTCCTACCACCTTGAGAACTTGTAGGGCAAATCAGATTGCCTCAAAATGTTAGTCTGATTTAAAAGAACTGTACCACATGATTTTTAAATAATTTTCCTATTTTTGTACTGGCAAGACTTTTGAGTTTTAGCAGTGAAGCATGCAGGTCTAATTCAAAAACATATCAGTTCAGAGAAAGGAATCTTTCTGACTCTGGAGGCTGTGGATCAAATCAGTAACACACTAGCTGGCACTAAATTAAGATTGATGTTCTTTATCGTAATTAACCATCATGCAGAGACAAAAAAAAATTAAATTTACAAAATAATATGAAAAATTCGGGTTTGTCAGTAAGAATTAATGACACTTTTGAACAAGCATCAGTAGGACTAAATCTTACAATGGTACTGCAGGTGTCAACCCAGACCTGCAAAATCTGACCAAGGCACTTGAGAAGAACTGCACAGTGCAGACCAGCAAATCACACTTGTTTTCAGACCAGTAACCCTTCAAGCATTTTGCAAAATACTTTCAGATTCAGCACTTAAAACCCAGCCTAAATCACATTAATTATTTCAGTTCTGCTAGCTGAAAAAACCCAAACCTTTTCCTCTATGAATCATTTTCCTCTTAGTTAATTTAGAGCTTTAACTCATTGGAACACAGGGGACTTTTCCTATGGATGAAATAGGACACAGCCTGTTCTGTAAATTGCTACCAGGTGCATGCTACTAACCTGGGGAAATGCTCACAATTAGTCTGCCTTGGTTGACTTCACATGGAAAACAACACAGAAGTTCAGTATAAATTAACAAGAGCTGATTTGACACAGGGGCCAATTCTGCCACCTTCATTCCACTGGAGAAGAAACCCAATCTGCAACTAAACAAATTAAAATTGAGGAATTAGCCACTAATACTGTGAGACGGAACTGGACTGACAGGTTTCCATGTCACAAGGTGCATCCTGCACAAAGCACGTGCCCAGGCATGGAAATTCAAAGCGCAGATGCATGGATTCCAAATATCCCCTTTCTAGTGCCCCTGGATGAGAGCTAGGGAGCTCCTGCTCACCCTTTCCCCTAAAGAACTTTACTCTGTGTTATTTGGTGGCAGACTCAGTCTTTTAACCCCAAACACAAGTAGCATTGAGAGCAGAAAAAGGCTCATCCCTATTTTCACCCAGCATACCAAACTCAAGAAAACACTTGTTTTGCTCTTCTGATACCACATCACATCCCCTTCCCAGATAAAAAAAATGGAAATAATTAATGAAGCAGACCTCCAATAAGGTCTGTTTTGTCTAATAACAATTTACAATGGGTTACTCTGGAATTACATGCAGAACGAGCTGAGAATTAATATGTAATACATAAAGGCAAATAACTGAATACTATGGGATCAGGACCCAAAGCATGGCTGAAACACGAACTATTAAATTTATAATCATTCTGACTTGACTCTCATGCTGAGCTCACCCAGCAGCAGCCCCCACCAGGATTTCACTGCTCAATATATTTTTATTGCTATGCAGCTTGAGCAATATTTTTGATCAATTCCTACAATCAACATCTGAACGCGGTGGGCCATTATTTTTCTGCTGAAAAAACAACTTCTTTAAACCTTGTTAATCAATATGCCCAGTTTAAGTTACTGCACAGCTTACACAGCCAGCTGTGCAAATAGCAGGAGCTGGAAAGCAACTTTCAGAGCCACTTGGTTGGCATTGCCACCCGTGTGTGACTCCTCATCAGGAGCAAATTCAGGCTAATTGCCGCAGGGTGAATTATGAGGTGCCCTCTGGTAGCTGATGCCTCTTTTCATTAGCCTGGGGACTCCAAACCCCTGGTCCTCACTGAGATCCTTTGCTGGTAACACCTCCCCATGCAGAGCAATGCCAGTTAAATTGTTTACTCCTGCTTGAGACGGTGGAAAATTACTGATGTGCCTTCTCAGGGTCACCTCGCTTGCTGGGAAAGTTTGGATAATTAGAGACAAGGCTGTTTGCCCTTCTCCATTCTCCTGGCAACTGCAGATGAGTTATGTTAAGATGTCTGTGTCTCCTTTTCCCTCGTGTAGCAGCACCCCAGCTCTGCACAGCGCTCCTTGCTACAGCCAGCACCTGCAAAAGGTGGGACACTGCCCTCGAGAAGGGGAGGTAACTAATGAGGGGAACATAATGGGACACCTGGATATTCCATTAATGAGTCCTAAAAACTGCAGGTCTACCACTGGAGTCATTCTCTTGCAGTTAGTGTTTCTGTAGTGCTGATTGCTGCAGCGGCTGGGCGTTTAATTAGCCACAAATGAGAACGAAATCAAACCATGGGGGAACAAAATGTCACAGTGCTGAGTTGCCCTGTTAATCACCAGGCTCCACCTGATTTCAAGCACAGGAAACACCAAAGCTGGCACTGTGGAGGGAGGAAAACTGCTGCTGAGTGAAAGGATGGTTGTTCCATGAAGGTGGAAAAAAAGAAAAGCACCTGGACGTGATGCCAAGTCTCCTGTTTCTGCAGTCAGGGAGGTTGGATGTGCCAACTCACCCTGGCTGTGAGACAAGGAACATGATAAGGGGAGATGGGCAAAGGGAAAAAGCAGCAAAATCCATGGGGTGAGTCATGGCAGGACCTGAGGGAGGATGAAGCCCTGCACTTTGGACGGGAACATGAATGTAAGAGATGGGACATGGTGGTTCTTAACTTGTTTTAATGTCCCTACCTGACTCACTTTGCTTGGATATTCCACATTTAAAAATACATCAAACCATCCATCTGTGAGTGAGCACTGTTGAAAAAAACCAAAACACCCCTTCTCCCTCTCTCTTTCTTTAAGCAAGGCAAATAACACACTACTGTATTAAACTGTATTAAATCACACTGCACTGTTCTTTGCTCTGCAAAGAGCAGAGCATGGAGACAGCATGTCCTGTTCATTCCTGCTCTCACAGAGGAAATTAATGAGGTCAAGTTTCCAAAGGGTACTTATTGCATTTCCTCTACTCTAGGTCACTGCTGGGGGAGAAGATGGACAGAGTGGCGACACAATCCTGCAACTCACCTTTCCCTGGGAAAACCAGAGTGGCAGCAGATGCTTGGAGCATTCAAAGCAGGTGCTGAGGTTTTCCCATTAGTCAGTTTTTTAAAAATCCGGTCTCCCCCTTAGGCAGATTCACGTTCCTTGTGCTTGAACTTCTCAAGGCAGAACAGATCAATAAAAATTACGTTTTTCACTGTCTGATCTGCAGTTGCTGTTTCAGGTGCAGCAGCTGCCACTAGAAAAGTCTTTGCAACTACAAGTGGGAGAGATTTTCTTTCACAAGTGAATTTTAAGGACACAATATCCCATAATTATTCAGTTCACTATTCTGCTAAATAATCTGTCAGAGCATGAAAAAACTCCTCAGTGTGTTCTAGGACTAGAGGAAAGTGTTTATTTTGCTTTAAGTTACATTTACACATTCTGCCAATCCCTGTAGTGCATGATGAACACGGCTCTGAGTCATGGAAGAATTGAAGGCACTTTTGGTAATTAAAGGTAATTCGTTTAACCAGGTATGGTTAAAAGTCTCCGTGGTCAAATGGGGACTAACATGGATATTAGATTTAATACATATAAAAGGTAGAAACAAAAAGCTCATACTGTCGTGTCATTCCAAACACAAAATATTCACTAATAAATGCAATCAAGTTTTGCATGTAATCCATTTAGTGATAGCTCTTAGTTCAGTAAATTACATATTTATTGGTTTCATTGTAAAAAACATTTATTTTTTTAAATACTGTTACTCCCTCTCAAGCCCTTTGTTTTCTAAATAATTGTAAGCAAATATAAGATATCATCACTGAGATTAATTATAAAAATGAAATGGTCCAGTGAGCTGGAATACAAGGAATAATTTCCTATGGAAATTGTTGATTTAGGAGCTTTCATCACCATGAGTTCGCATCTGAATATGGAAACAGATTCATTCTTACATTAAATCTCTCATTTTCAAAACCCCAGTGTACACTAGAATACAGAAAGGTGCAGCAGGCATTTCCAAGGAGCATGGATGTGTGTTTTCCTGAGCTCATGCTCCAGCTGGA
>PYHW01010540.1:2305406-2328409 GCA_013186435.1 Turdus rufiventris
AAAAAAAAAAAAAAAAAAAAAGGTTCTGATGGATGAGAGATGCTGTTTAATGCATAAAGGCTTTTCAGTTTTGTCATGTTTTTAACCCTGCTAATTATTAGGTGAGTAAACCTAAAATCTTCATCACTTAAAAAAAAGAAAACAAAAAAAAAAAAAAAAAGAAAAGAAAAAAGAAATCCCATCTTGTTTGAGTCACAGTAACACCAGGAGATAAGTGTCCACGTATCACAAATCTCATCCCAGCTGTCACAGGAGGTCTCTCATGTTTAAGTGATTTCAGATTATGGATCAGAGGCCACTTGCTTCCCCTTAGGTAATAATAATAAATATGCTAATGCTTTTAGTGTCACTGTTAATTCCTTGTTTGTGAGCACTCAGAGATGGGCTGAAGCAATGTGCTCTGAAGGCAGGATTTGAAGATGAGCTATTCCCTAGGAGATCAGGGAAGCCAAAATTCTGAGCTTAAAGCACCATCAATTTTCAGTGTGGGAGACCAAGTCCTCTTTCACATACAAGGAAAACACACTGAGGTTTTAAATTCTTTTCAGGACATCTTTCTACAGAGGCAGCAAGGACTTCACTTAACCTCCCTGCTCTAACTTCCACTTTGCCTTCAGTTCTCATTTAAGGATTCATCAGTTTGGCCAAGATCTTCTTTGGGACTACACACAAATGTGTCATTCAGGGATAAATATTTGAGGCAACAAATCAACACATATGAAGTGGTAGTAATTTCAATCAAGTTTTTAACTTCTATTTTGATTTCAAGCATATTAATTAAAAATCTTTGGTTATCAAAGAAACACGTGTTAATTCTTGCTCCATCAGTGCTAGGATAATTAAAAACCATAGAAACCTACTGCAATACTCATAGAAAAAAACTCATTCTTCCTTCTTGTTCTTTAAATTTGAGTTTCAAAACAAAACCATTTCAACATGCTGAGTGACTGAATGAAATGTATTGCAAATTTGGGGCAAAAGATGTCTCAAAACACACTCCAGTGTGACAATGGAGATATATTTGGAACAATTTAGGATGTAATCGAGTATATTTGGTTGAAAAACATCTTTGGATGATGGAAACTGTCTGATCTGTCTGATGGAAAAGAAAAGATGAAATTCCTCACTAATTATCCTGTTTCATGAGCACGTGTGTTTTGCAAGATAATAAGAAGCTTAATGAAAAGTTCACAAAAATTACGGAAAATGGGAAATCATGTGATGCAAATATATCCTCACAACAGAATGTCATTACTGGAGCTTAGAAAATGAAACTGGGAGAAACCTCTAAGGTCAGGTCCAGACTGTCAGATAAAGCAGTGCAGAGAAGCAATCCAAGACCTGGAACAATAATTCTCTCTTCCAAGCTGGACCACTGTCTGGGCTCAGCACATCCCACCAAAATAAATCTGACATCACACTGGGTACCTTGGGGGTCCCTCAGCTCCCATCCTCTGGCTGCTTTAGGTTTGGTGAAGATGGATGCAATTTAAGTGCAGAGCCTCTTATAGCAGGGCTTGAAGGGCTAAAGGAGGACCTGAGGCAGGAGAAACCAATTTCTAGGACTGTACCACTGTTTCTATGATTTTTCAGCTGGAATTTACAACAGTTTCTCATTTGTTTGGGTGGAGACATCATAACACTCTTCTGAGTGGAGATAAATGTATGACTGGCTGCAGCACTGCAGCTTTCCAAGTTTCTGCTAAAGGCCAGGTTTTTGCAGCAGAAAGCAAACTGCCGGACCCTTGCCCTTGTACAGACCCTGGGATGCTCTGTGACACTGCAGCTGTTGTTTTTGCAAACTGTAAGGGACACAAAATACCAAAATACCCAATCTGGTGCTCAAGTTCTTACATTTCTCCTGTGTCTGTTCTTCTGTACCATGGGCTTTTCTGGGAAGCTCCATTAGTTGCAACTACTGATGTCCAGGTGCAGAGGTTCCTGAAATCCTTCCGCTGTTTTAAATTGGGCTTGGATCCGGGCCTATGTTTAGGTAAATCTTCACTAAGGGAAAACTGTTAAAAACCTAAGTCACAGATCTTACAGGTAAATTAATTATCTAGCTAAGCAGCCGCTCCATCTCACAGACCACAGAACAATGCTTGCCACGATTTGGAGATTATGGCTCTAACTGCATTTTTATAATCTATAAAACTGGACATGCGGAAACTATGGTAGGAAATTTCAGTAATTAAAGCATAGGTTCTCCTAATTAACTGCAAAGCCTCATTAAAATCTAATAAAACTGCAGTGGAGTAACACAGGACTCTGGCTTAACTGCAAGAAGATAAATGCAAACAGCAGCTGAATTTTCATGTAGTTTGAAGTTTAGGCAACAGGACTGAATGCATTTACAATAGTTTAGAACAGAAAAGCTCACTTTTAACATGTATGAATCAGGATTAGGACATTAGGGTATTAGTGTACAAGAAGTTAATATATTAAAGAATGTGGCATACTGAAGAACAAGAATCAAAGAAATAAAGATTTTTGCTACCTAAAGTAGTTGTATTTGTGGTGGTAAACTGAATTTCTCAACAGATGATTAATAAGAGAACTGGTGTGTCATCAGCATGATGTAAAACAAAATTTTTCTGTGCAGGGACTTCATCCTGGCGTATCTGAGCAATTTGCATCACCCTCCCACATTGCACCTGAGATCCAACTGAAGAAAGAACTTCAAAGCTCTGCAAGCACATTTCAAGAGTCATCTGTCCTCTGTCATGACTCTTCCTTAACTCCTGTGGACCCTTGGTCTCTAAGTTCTTAGGAGGGAGATCATGGATACTGGAGCTTGAATGACTAATTTAAGCTGACACGTCCACAGGAGCCACAAGAGCATCACTGATCCTCACTGAACAAACATCTGTACTAAAACTCTTTTATCTTGCCTTATGTTCAAGGTATTGCGGGTGGAACCCTTCCCTCACCTGCCTCAGCTCTCTGAAATATCCAGGGCTGGGCAGACGCACTGCACATGCAATGGAGAAAGAGAGTTTTGGAGGACAAGCCATGAGGTCAGCCCTGGCTCATGGTGAAACATTCTCCAAAGATGACCTTCTAAAATCAGCTTTTGAAGAAACCTAAATGACCTCAGGTCCTTCTGAGGGCTAAAGTCCTGCAAGATTTCCACCCTGGCAGGGATGCCAAGGGTATCATTCTCTGTTCCTCCCTACCAAAGGCCTGAAGTGCCAGTCCAGAGATTGGAGCTCAGGGAGATCAATCTCTACTGCCATTAAATCTTATACTGATTATGCTGATGGATACACTGACATCCTGGGCATCAGCAGAAGATCCAAGCCAATCAAACTCATTTAATTGCAATACACAGATGCCAATACTTCTCAGGATAATACAGATGTAGTTTAGATACCACATTATGTTCTTGGGCTAATTTGAAGACCAATTTCTCATTGATCACAATAGTTAAGTACATTAAAATTATTTAGCATTTAGAAAAACTAAGATTGGAAAGCAGAAAACATTTACCACAATCAAAAATAAAGGCATGCATTGAAAGCAGCAAAACAGTTCAATTTTTAAAACAATCTTTTTTTTTTTTTCCAAAGACAAACGTGATAAAGGCATAGCATGCAGTTAATAATTTGTTAGTAAATTATAAGCTGCTATACAGTCCACTTTCCGAGAAAGCACACAATGGACACAAACTCCTGCTATCTAAACTGTTACCTCATAACTCATACCTTTTCTGTGTCAATTCCTTTAGACATGGACCAGGTTGAGACAATATAATCCATGACTCTTTCACTAAGGCCTTTTGGGACTTGATATAATTTTAGGAAATCCCTCACATTGTTCAGCATCTCATGGTACCGGTTGGTGTTGGCATACATTTGCTGGAAAATGGTGGTGACGTTTCCAAAAATAGTTGCATAAAGAAGAGCTGGGGGGAAAAAAAAAAGAAGATAAATATATATGCTCTAGTAAATGCTAATTATAATTCAAGGACAATGTCAGAGAATTTTATGTGTTAGATTCTTACATTAGACATCACAGACTTTTCAGAAAAGAGAAATATTCTGGTATCACATAACACCAATGTGCTGCACTACTTCTGTTTTTGAATTATCAAATGCACAGAAATGTGCCTGTCATTTTTAATAATCTTTGCTCAGATGTACTTCATAGCAGAATTCTGCTATGGATTTCCATATTGCTTTAAAAAAAAAAACAACAAACAACTGCAGCCTACAAATGGTAAGAAATAAGCCACTGTGCAAGGAAAAATGCCTTCCATCACTCAGTGCATAATGTCTTCCCTCTACACAACCCATTTCTACCTCATTCCAGAATTCTCACTTTGTTTCACACCAATTTAGTATTGTACATCACCCCTACATGAGAGGTGGCATTTTTAAAGAAACATGGTGCTCTCCTAAAACCTATCTAATAGAAGAATTGTACTTCCATTTCACACACTGCTTTTTGTATGTCCAGGAAGAAATCAGATGTCAAAGTTCATCACAAATACAGGATTCATACCAAACAACGTCACACAATGTGTGGCACAAATGAACACAAGATTTCTGTTTGAGAAAGCACAGCAGAATAATGCTCTGTGTGATGCAGCAAGGGCAGTTTTTTCCCTTGCTTTTCTGATTGCTGCATCATATCTGCAGGCTACAGAAGGATTTTCTATACCCCTGTATCCATTCAGACATATATCAACAGTTAAGAGTACAAGGACAGTAATTTCACAATTATAAGCCACACCTGATTATAAACCACAATTCCAGGTGTCAGCAACTGCCTTGGGTTACAATACAGAGTGTGATATTCTATCCCCATCTGTTGAGGGTGGGGGCAGTGATCCTTATCTCCGCGGGAGATATTCTGTTAATGGGCCATCCATTGAAACCAGGAGGGGCATCGTTCTTTATCTTTTCACAACCCATTTTTTGTTTATTTAGCTTTCTCTGCTCCTTTGGACTTTTGCAGCAGGACCAACCTGATGAAATATCACTTCTCTTAAGTGCAACATCCCTCATCCTTTTGAACAGTTGCTGATTTATCATGCACTCATCAGGTATGTGAGGGCACAAATATCTCTGATGTTAGATGCTGCTGCAAATCATTATAAATGTACAGAGAAACCCTAATTGCCCCCAAAATGCTGCCTTTCTGCAGGAGTAGAGTTCCTACAGCCTCCAACTACAGCTAGACTGCATCTCCAAATCCAATGCCTACAACCCAACTGCAGACCTGCCCAGAGCACACAGGCTCATGGAAAATGTGCACTGCAAGACTTGAACGAAGAGATTCAACTCTGCCAGGCTGGAAACAGCTAGGAATGCCATGGTGAAAACAGCTTGTCTGAAGCAACTGGCACCTATTATCTCCTCTTGGCAGAGAGGATTTGTAGAAAATTATAAGGTCAGAGAAGAAATTCTAGCTCTGTGTCATAATATAGGGTCCTGGAAAAGTTGCAGTTAAAAAAAAATGTTTCTTCAAGAAGTTAAGGGTAGAATAAATCACCGAATCAAGCACACAAAATCCCTGTAATCATAAATACTCAGCAATCCCTCACTAAGGCAGAATCCACAGGCTGTGGAGTCTGCACAGACTCAGCATTATTTCTCTGCTGGAAACCAAACTCTGTTGGATTCCTTTCAAACTGGAAATGGTAAAAATGGTTCCATTCATCCAAATACTCCACTCCTCTCACAGATTACTGCATGGGCGATATTTGGGAGAGTTAAAGGGAACCTGCTCAGATCTTCAGAGTTTTGGAGCTGTGCCTCAAAGGCTCTCCTCGCTCGTGGTGCTCCCCCATGCCCACACCTGTAGCTGCTGAGGGTGGTATGCAACTTTTGTGGGAGAGAAGAGTCTTCATTATTTACCTCTCTCTGTAAATTTTATCCCCATCCCTGTACTCTACTTGATAACTAGAAAAGGAGGTCATTTATAAAAAGCTGATGTTTATTGTTTTGCAGGTCTTGGTGGGCAACACAAGTTTGGAGATGATGAAGAGCATCTCACCTTTGAAGGGTTAAGGCTCTCCATCAATAACCCATATTGCCCATAATTAGCAAGTGAAGATTTCTCAGAGAATCTCTATTTACTGAGTAAATATTGAAGTCACAAGTGGGAGTCTTACCCCTCACCTATAAAAAAAACAAAGGCAGATGAACACTACCAAGGGCATTTCACTTTTGCTGTATTTTAATTATTTTTGGCAGGTAGAATTGGCAGCAAAAAACATTTACAAAAGGTTCTGAAAGAAACTAAAATTGTGTGCCTCTCTTTATAGTAAAAGTATTTAAACAACCTGTAAAGAAATCTTTGAAGTTATTCATATATTTTAATAGTTTTACTTTAGTCTCTCAGTTTACAATAAACAGGAGAGATGAGGTTGAAGGTGAAATTACACAATTTCATGAAGGAAGGGACTGCTTAGGTCAAACTGCATTTATTCACCTTCTCTTTAATGACTTGAATTTCTCCAAACATTTCCTGTTATGTTCCTGCAGTCATGCAATGCTCATTAACTCATTGTTCCATGTGTGCAAATCTGGAACAGTCTTCACTAAACCTGATAGAGATAAATTTGATGTAATGATGCAGAAATACTTCTTCTCAGTCCTAAAGGTGAGGTGAGTGGTCCAAGTGTAATCGTACATTCTGTTTTGACTCTTCAGTGTGGAAAATCTCCCCAGAATTATGTACAAGAACCCAGGTACTATATATTTTTACATATAAAATCTGTTACTATATTTGTACTTTTACAAAACATTTCTGAATGATTTAGCAATGGTGTTACATAAATGCTTTAGCCTATTTAAAAATAAGGAACTTTCTGGAAAAAAAATGACTCCAGAGTTACCTAAAAAATCCCAAAGCATTTCAGATCTCTGATTATCCTGAATATATGCTAAATACATCCATACAGGAACATCTTCCTTAAGGAACCGAAGGCTTAATTGAGAGATCTGATTTTCCTTCTGTCCTGCTCTACACTGGAGTATTATTAACCCGAGCACATACAATGTTCCTCTAAACTGCAGTTGTAAAGAACATTAGTGAGGGGGTACCAGCCTCTTCTCCCAAATATCAAGCAACAGGACAAGTGGAAATGGCCTCAAACTGTGCCAAGGGAGGGTTAGATTGGAAATTAGGAAAAATGTCTTCACTGAAGGAGTGTCCAGCACTGGCACAGCTGCTCAGGGCAGTGGTGGAGTCACCGTCCCTGGAAGGGTTTAAGGGACAGGCAGATGTGGCACTTGGGACGTGATTTAGTGGTGGGCTGGGTGCTGGGTTAATGGCTGGACTCAATGACCACAGAGGTCTTTCCCAACTTAAACAATTCTATGAGGCTGGAAAAGTGTAGATTTTCATTTCTGCATGTTGTGGCTAGCTGCAGCTTCTTCTTCAACTAATTTTTGAAATTGGTTATTCCTGCAAGATTTTTACATAAGTATTATTAAAGTTCTACCATTCAAGAGAGATTCAATAAAAAGTTCAACATCCATTTTTGTATTGGGTCTAATTTTGGTACTGAGAGGGTTCTCTGTACAGGGGTGGTTTCTGTGAGAAGCTGCTGGAAGCTTCCTCCACATCCAGCAGAGCCAATGCCAGGAAGCTCCAGGACAGAAGTGCCAGTGGCTAAGGCTGGGCCAATTAGAAATGATGCCAACACCTCTGTGATATCATGTATAAGAATAATAAGGGCAAAAATTGTGCAGATATAACGCAGCCAGAGAAGAGAAGGGTGAGAATATGTGATAGGAACAGCTCTGCAGACACCAAGGTGGGTGTCTGGCATCAAACCACTACAATTTACCAAATACAAATAGAAAGAATCCCAGTACCCTCATATCTGATTTATGATTTTAGGAACTGTGCAGTTTTCTGCTATTTCTTTCCACCTCAACACATCTGCTCAGACTGCAAAATGTTTGGTGCAACACCAGGCAGTGGCCATCTCCTACATCAAACAGCCTCTCTGAGATGCTGCAGCAGCAAAAAGCTGCCACTTTCTGAACAGAAATAGCTTTCCTCAAATCCACCAACACATTTCAACCAAGTTACTACTTGGGAGAAAATAATCCTCCTAAGCCCCCTCCTCCCTCACTGTTTTATAGCACTTCTGTGATGCCAGCCCCAGCCTCCTACCTCTCCCCATCAGGGACACTCCTGCCTGCCAGCTGTGCCAGTGAAAGCACCAACACAGCCCTGTGGTTTTACAGCTCTTCAGAAGGCCAACCTGCATTCTCAATCCTTGCCCTCACTATTTTTCCCCCATTTACAGGGAGATGCCAACATCAGAGCACACTAACTTTTATATTTTTCTTCCACAGTCCTCCAAACCATTAAAAAAAAACCTTTCTTCCAATTCCCCCTGCAGCTTTCCTGGCCCAGCAGCTTCCTGATACTACAGTAATGCAAATCCTAAATTAAGAGGGTAGTGATAATAAAGATAGGCCTGTAAAAGCCCTATTAACATTGATATTTGCTTGACAAGAACTAAATGGTTATGTAAATTAGATTATTATCAGCAGTAAACTGCAGGAACTCACACTCACTGCTCTTCCCCTTGCAGCACAGAAGAGAGGGACAGCTGCTTTGGAGGCAGTTGGGCATTTGGCATTCTTTATGCATAAATTCTTATTAAAATGAAGGCTTTCAACTGCACTTGCACCATTGGTCACTAATTTTTAAACCGTGAACCTGGGGCTTTTTTTTTTTTTCCCATGAGTGCCCTCAGCTAATGGAAAACACTTCAAAGCTCCAATGCCTTGCCACCCTGCAGATGTGATGACCTGACTGCCTGCACTTTTGCACTGAGCTGCAAGCCAAGTTTGGCTGAAATGGTGTTGAAAAACACAGTCTTAAATTAAAGCTACCATTGTCCAGAGCTATCAGTGGGTCTGGCTTCCAGTCCCGTGGCAGTGACGGACAAGAGCCGGAGTTGGCTGAGGTTATTCAGCAGCACAGACAACAAAATTCCACATTTCAGCCACCTGAGGATGAAGGGCAAGGGCTTGATGCTAAGAAGCTTCAAATCAGTTTGCACACACATTCTCTGCTCAACATTCCCTTTAGAGCAACCTCAGGTTATTAGATTATTCAATTCCTTCACCTGAGAAACAGTGCCAGCCATCAGCAAGAGAGCCCTGCACTGGCTCAGGGGGTTCCTGTTGGTGTTTGGATTGAATTTCCTGCATTTCTTTCCATTGGAAAGCCTTACAACTCTTGGGACTGCCAGGGTCTGCTTCTTCCTCATCACATTAGTCAAGGGTGTTAAGCAACACATGAAAAGGCACAGCCTGAAAAATGGTGGCAATTACACCCCAACAGCAGCAGGGCAAACAGTAAAGGCACCACTTTGCTGGAAAAACCCTTATTTTGCAGTGAAAAGGACTTGGTTATAGAATCTTTTTCTCTAAGATCTCTGAACTAAGAGGCTGCTCAGGGCTTCTTTTACACAGTTCATGTGCAGTGGAAGTTGGGTTTAAGGGGTCACAGCTTTTGATGGTGACTGTTGAAGCAGGAATATTTAATTTTCCATTTATCAGAACAGTATGACACAAACACAGATAACAAATAACTAGTGAAATGAGTGAAACCATTTCTTAAATAATGTTTCATCATTCCTGTTTCTTCAAAAACCCATCACCACCTTGTCAAATAGCACATCTAGCATTTCACACACTGCATAAAATCCTGTGCAAAGGTAAATGGTAACTAAAACACAATCACTTCCCTAAAGGAATTACAGTGGGTGCAGAAGGAAAGTAGAGAAGCAGAAATTAAGCAAAGTTCATGAGAATTATGTTCACCATGAATTCCAGTAACTTCCATGCCTCTAGCACACTTTGCTCCATCCTTATTTATCATTTTCTCCATTTTGCATATCATCTCCAACACTGCCTCATCTCCATGCAAACCTCTCCAGCATTTCAGAAGAAGCGGAATTGTGTCTGTCAGACAATCATTCACCTATCATATAAATCTTTCTCTTTCCTTTCTCCATCAAAAAAATATTCCCAGAGTGCTGTCCTTACTCTTGTAACTGTCCAGAACTAAGACCCAGGGATCAAAACCATCCTGTGCCTTCCTCCCTGTGCCTCAGTGTGTCAGAGCTGTCACCAATAACAAGCACAGGACACAAAGGGTCTCCAGCACAGCAACCAAAGGGATCATCTCAAAAAAAAAAAAAAAAATTCCCTGAACAAAGTTGGCAGCTGTCTGTATCCCTGTGTGAAACAACTTTACAGCCCCATGCTGGGCTGAAGCTGCGAGGCTTTTTGTCTTGTTGATTTTTTTTTCCCCATCTTTAATACTTTTAAAGGATTTTTTTTTTTTTTAGTGGGACACCAAGTTCTTGTCACATTCAGATGAACTCAAGATAGCAATGCTGCTGGAGGCAGGATGCCAGAACAGCACTTGCACACTGGGAACACCACCTAAATTGCCTGTCTTGTTAAAATATAATGGAAAATTTGTAAACACATCTTCAAAGGACGGCAATGTAGGAAAAGATGCTTCTAGCTCTATGCTCCTAGGTTCTTTTTGAATGTGAGTGCCAGTGCAGAAGTTTGTGCTGTATAAATCTATGTGCTGGTGTGGTTTAGATACTCAGAAATACACACACACACATATGTGTATATATATATATATATATATATGCACATACACACAGATACGCAGTGTAAAGGTGAACATACAACATCAATGGGTACAGAATTTCTGCAGCTGCAAATTTTCCTTTGAGTCTTCTAATTTGCTTGTTCTTTGTAGTTCTTTCAACTCCAATTTTGCTTATTCACTTAATTAAATGTTGGGTTTTATCTCAGCACAAATAAAAAGAATGGGTTTAGGACAATTAAAGGAATTATTCCAGCTATAAAATTCTGGCCATGTATGGCCCTGAGCGATGTGGTAAACACACCTGTTACCATAAAAGTGAGTATTTATACAAAATCTGTCTGAAAATATTAATGAGACAGAGAACAGGTAAAGCAATATTGCTTCTATTCAGTAGAACTCAGCCTGAACTCTGTGTGAAGATGGATTTTTGTAAGTAATTATAGGGCATTTTTAACACAAAGTAAAGTACTTAACCCTTAATATTAAAACCCTCAAATTTGGAGATGATATTTCCATCCTATTATTTTCAGAGTAATTCTACTTCATAAAATGACCACAAAACTGCTTCACTGAACTCACAATAATATATCTTACTCATCTAAGTCATCTACAGAAGCACTTTGCCTCTAATTCTCTATCCAGCAAATTCAGCACTTCTAGACAGAGTTTAGCAAACTTTCGTATCCAAAATTTCCCATCTGATGCTGACAGATTAGCTCTGATTAAATTTCTCTTCCCTGACATGTTTGCACTGAAACCAATGGAAAACAAAAAAGTTTCACAAAAACTTGAAACAGTTCACCTCCAGGTTTTATACAGCTAAAAACTACAAACACAGCGAAACATTTTTTTCCTCCAGTCGTTTGGTTTTAGATATGAGAAACCTGAAAAAAATTATATTTTGATGCATAAAAAGAGCCTTATCAGCCANAAAAAAAAAAAAAGTGGAACATTCATTATTTCATTATTTTCACACATACCCTCAATTTATATTGCAATGGAATATTTTCCAGAAAATCAAGCCATGAGTTCCTAGTACTGGCAATAAGTGCCAATCCAAACTCCTTTTCTCCCAACTTATTAGCACCAGATTTCCATTTTAACAGTACATTTGTGCACATGGCTGGTGTGAAGCCATTCCCACACTTGGGCAGAGCTCAGGGCTGCATCTCAGCCCCTCTCTTCTTTTTGCTGGCTTTGTCTAAAAAATGTCTCACCAACTTTTTCAGTCTTTCAAGGTGAATTAGCTTTTCTCTGCTTTGATTGTTGTTTGGGAACCTGTCCTTCGTGGCAGTATTGATTTAGCTGTGGCAGATGCTGAGCTGTCACTGAGCCTGACAACTCCTTCAGAGCTTCCTCTGTGGTTGTCTTGTAAAACAGCCAATAGCCAAGTGAAACCTAGCTGTGAGAACAAGCACGTTTCCCACTTTCATACTCCATCAAATCTCATGTCCTGCATCCTTCTGGGAGGAGGAGAGAAGCTGGCCTCTCAGTTTGGCACTCAGCATCATCAATTAACCCTTTGTGTGTCCAAAGCACATCCACCCCCCTGGCTGACGGTGGGACCACGATCATCACTGGTCTGTGGCTTGGCAGTCGCTCAGAGATGCCACAAAAACACTTCTTACCAGGGCAGGAGGGTCTTTGGGGAAGGTGAGTGAGCTTAAGGGGAGGTTTTCATTCCCTAAACATGTTGGTTTGAATTCCAGCATATCTGGGTAGCTTTCATGGCACTACAGAGAACACCTGTGGTCCTACGAAGGGTCTCTGTGTTCACCTTTGCAAAGTGATACAAACCACCCTTGTGAAGGGCAAAACAGCAGGCTACATCCCAAAATTGTATTTGCATTGTTCATCAGAGTATCACAAAGCCAGATAGTAATAGATATATTTTAAATTATTGTTTCTTTGTTTATTCATTTATTTATTTATAAACGCATATGTAGAACTGGATATCGGCACCCCAAAGGCTATAAAAAGATCTATTTTCAGGTGAAACAAGCTGTCCAAATACTGTACCATTCACATCAGCTCCACTTCTCTCCACCAGTCCCACAGCTCTGCACCATCCCCTCCTCCATAATACCAAAAATAAAAAAACATTCCTGGAAACATTGCTAGCCATCGATGTTGTCCTGGCAGAAGGGGTTTGAGAATATTCACAAGAACAACAAAAGATTTCATACACCATCAAACTAAAGCAAACAAACAAAAAAAGCCTGGCTTTTCATTTTGGCCTCAGTGCATGTATTGCTGAACTCTCCATGACTATGTGAGACTGGAAAAGTATCTTTATTTCCTGGCAGCAGCTCCTGGAGCTCTCCTCCCTGTCCAACTCCTTCTGATCAGCACTTGTTTCTATCTGATTACCTCTGTGTTTTCTTGCTCACTATTCCAGGAAGGAGATGCTGGAATTAGATTTGCTGCATTTCCATTCCTACATTAACACTAATTTCACTGAAGTCAATGAAATTACTCTGATGTCTGGAGAGTGTCTGAGGAGAATAATTGAGTGTATTTTATCACTTTCCTTCGACTTTTTTAGCGACTGTTTCATTGCATTTTTAAACGTCCCATTCCACTAAAATGCACTTGTTCTGCTCTTGGATGCTGCACTGAAGTTGCTCTGTGGGACCATGGAGTTCTTGCTGTAAAGCTCCAGGCAGTGCCTGGAAGATGCCTGGGATGGCAGGGCAGAGATAAATGTGTGCAGTGATAAATGTGACCCGCAGCACCACACTAATTGCTCGCCCAGCAAAAATCCATCCCCTGACTGCAGCTCCCTCCAGATATTTATGAGAAGAGCTCAAGAAAAAGGGTGCAGAGTGCAGTCCTGCCCTGTGCCACTCCTTTCACATTCCACAAACCCAGACAGCCCAGGCACTGCACTCACACCATGTACTAGCCACCGACCATCTCCACCCAGCATATCTGACACCGCTCCACAAATCCATTTCTGGGTTTTTTCCTCACCAAAACATTATTTTCCCGTGCTATTCTGCAAGCCTGGCTGCCCCAGCCTTTACACTGACCACCCCCAGCCACCCTTGCTAGAAAGTGAGTAATTGCTGCTCTCCATCTCCTTCACACCACTCTTGTTTTTTGAAACCATCGCCCACTGTGTTTTTCCAGTCGCCATCCCATGCCTCATTCCTGTCACCTTTTAGACACCCTTCTTAATCTTACAGCATCTTGCTGCAGAGCAGAGCGGCGTGGTGCAACAACATTAATTTCAATTGCCTGCCCAGGAATCCTATTTGCCTTTTGTTGACTGGTACTGAATATTGCACCGATATTTCCAAGGAACTCTCAGCAGTAAAAGTCAGGTGTCATTCCTCAGTGGTAGCTGCTAATTTAGAAAACATTACCGTGTAGGCATGGCTAGCTATTCATTTGCATGCACTGACATTGAATTTCATCAGTCCTTTTTACAACGCTTCTGTGCTGGGATTGCTGGATCAAACCAGAAACCCTAATTTCAGCATTCAGCAGACCTGCAGCACAAGGGAGTTTTCTCTTATGCTACTCCCAACCTGTCTCCTAAGATGNTTTTTTTTTTTTTTTTTCCCAGAGCAGGACAAAGCTGTTCTTGGATGTTACCCAAGAGTGACTAAGCCAACTCTGAAAGTCCAGTGAAAATAAACGAGAGATTTGACAGAATAAAAATATCAAGATTTGACCCATCAGTTACAACAGTTATGGGATGGGATATCTCTCAAACATTAACTCTTTAGCAGCAGGAGAAAGCATGAATTTCTAAAAGACATGTTCGGCCCTCCAGTCTGGTCACCCCCATGTGCCATTAACACCAATATCTTGTGGTCTTTATCACACACCAGCCACCAATACAAGAGATTTATTGAAGTGGCCTTGATGCCTTTGACATACCTGTTCACATGTCAGGAGCTGAGGGAATGACTGCAGGGTCTCTCCCCACACTCATTTTGCCATCCTCAGTTCTTTCTCAGCTGTTGCAAGGCACTCATAGCTGGTCATGTGTGCCAAAAATATCCTTTGTTAGGGACAATGACATTAGAAATTACACACAGAATAGGCAGAATGGGGAGTTTGACAGTATTTTCACGTTTTTTGCATGTTACTAAACACCTGCAAGTATCACTCACTTTGAGTTGTCCCACCACCAGTTACTTCTGTGAGTAAGAAACTGCTGCAAGCCCTGCAGGATTGAGTCTTCAAACCCCAGGAAAATGATATTCAACAACCCATCTATTAGCACATCTCTTCAGGCCTTCCAGCCTGCTTCTCCCCAAGCCTCTGCAGTATGGTACATTAATTTCATACTGAACTATTAATTGCAGTTGACTTTGCAAAGCTTTTTTCTTTACATTTTTTATTCAGTTTCGCAAACCCAATCCCAAAGGAGTTCATCTTATTCCCCACAGTTGTTTGATCAAATTGCAAATATTTCCTTTAATCTTTTCAGGCATTCAGATTTATTAACTGTGGAGCAGAGCCTCTTCATCTCCTCTGCTGATGGTCTGGGAGAAACAATCTTTCACGTATTTCTCATTTTATGCAAGTGCTTATTCCTGCAAGTACATATTAGTAAGCAGAACATTAAAACACATTCACCTAACCTAAATAAAAACACTTTGAACCAAATTTGCAAGCTAACCTGCTTTAGTTCTTCATGATATTAATCTGAAGTCATTTTTCCCAGAGGTCATGGTCCATAATTCACTGAGGTCAATAAAAAGCAGCTGCTGATGTTAGTGAGTTTTAGAGTTGGCAATAAACACATACGAGTGTATTTTCCTTTGAGAAGTTGTATGAGAAATTTCCCAAAGGCAGGAGAAAAGGCCTTTGGGACACAATTTTAATTTTCTTCATGCCTATTCATAGTTAGAATTAGGAATAACAGCAATCATCATCATCATTTCACAGTCTTGTCACATTTCTCATTAATACATACATTTTACAAAGAAAGGTAAATTATTCAATTTTGTTCCATACTTAAGCATTTATGATTAAGTTCCAGCTTAATCATTTATGTCAATTGTCCCTGTTCTACTTTTTATTAGGAAATTCAGAATGGAATATTTTATAAAATTGAGACATGCATTCATAGTTTTAAAAATTACTATTCCCCACTTATTATTTTGCTGCTTTTATTCTATGAAATAGGATAAACTTCAGCAAAAAAATTTAAAAGTAACACCTTAACCTGAGTCAGTCTGTTTGTAACTGCAGAAGACCTTGTAAAGTGAAAGTAGAAGTCAAATGTCTTATTTTTAATATGTTCTACTTCTCTGCCATCCAAGTGAAGTTTTAAAAAATAAAATAAGATTTCTTCCCATTTTTAAAACCTTTCCAGCAGAAAACCAAGGGAAGGATTTTTCTTGTTTCACTGCAGTGTGAAAAAAAAATCTGAAAAGCAGAGTAAGAGAAGGAGCAAGACAGGACTTTTCAATTCTCTTGAAAACAGGGACATATTAATTCAGAGGTGAAAAAAAAACCCTGTGTATAACCCATCGTGTATATCAATTCTTTTTCCTCAAAATACGTAATTTAGAATAAGAACAATTTTTCAACAGAACTAAGAATTTTCCCACTTTTCATTTTATCTGAGTAAGTTTCCACCACAAGTTTTTTTTCCCCTATCTCAATAACTCCCTTCATTTCTTCCTGCTTTCCACATCTCCCTTCAGCCTCTACTGAAGTCTTCCAGAAATGATATAGTTTTTTTTTTTTTTATTTAGTGGCTTAGCTGCTTCCCACCTGACATGATTCTAAGCTGTTTTTCTTCATTTTACTCAATGTTGTTCATAATTATTTAACCTAATTGATAGGATGCCTCCTCTGGGTAGAGCCTGTTGCCATGACACTGTAAGAAAACACTCCACATTTCTCCATTCCTGGATCTTCCTGAAGAATTTATGCAGAACATCTTGCCTTCACCAGCTCCCTACCTTCACACACATCCATAAAAAATAATTCATGAGCTAATCCTTGCAGGCAGATTTCACTGGAATAACAAGGTTAAAATTGGGGGTGGCTTTTTTGAAGCCTTCTGCTGATGCTGACCATGACTGCCTGGCTTTATGCAATCACAGAATTGTTTAGGTTGGAGAAGACCTTTAAGATCAGCAAGTCCAACTCCTCACCCAGCACTGCCAAGGCCACCATTAAATCATGTCCCTAAGTGCCATGTTCACACCTATTTCAAATCCTGCCGGGGATGGAGAATCCACCACTGCCTGGGCAGCTGTGCCAGTGCTTGACAATCCCTCCATGAAGAAATTGTTCCTAATACCAAATTTAAACCTCTCCTGCAAAGCACCCCCCCAGTAAAAGGCATGGAGGATAAAACAGTGTGCAGATACCTGGAGGATGGAGCCTCACCCTGCAGCTTCAGGCGCCTTCTGTAATTCCAGCAATGGGATTTGAGACTGTGCCTTTCAGAACAGACACGAATGGCTGAGATGATTTTCAGGGCTCTGCAGCTCTCAAGGAGCTACAGAAGAAAGGGCCACCTTGAGAGGAGCTCCTGCAAAGAGCAGGGGCACAGTGAGGAGCTCCAGATTAATTTATCCTACTTAGAAGAGTGGCCCTTAGTACAAGCTCCTCTCAAATGTGGCAACCCCAACACCTCCTGCCTGGCCCCTAGATCACTCCAAACTATAATCCAAATTTTCTCACAGCCTCCTCTACCTCCTGACCCAGACCTTTCCAGCCAGGACATTCATTTGAAAACATGAAATGAAGCCAAAGCATGTTGAGTACACACCAAGCGGCATTCACAGCTCAATCTCTGCAATCCATTTTGGCCTGGCTTTGGACAGTGATCACACTGCTGATATTACAGTCCTTTACTTGTATTTGTCCTTGTGAATATTTCTAGCAAAACAGAATATTAACCATATTCATTATTTTTACTTACACACACCACTAGAGCTGTGGTTCTGCTGCTCAAAACTGTGCACTCAATACTGCAGAAATTATAAAGATTGGGAATAGCCAAGCTTTTCATGGTAAGAAAAAATCCATTTGTTTTCATTTACACATTATTGAGAAACTTGCTGAGTAAAACTTGCTCTTATTGTTGTTGATGAGGATTCATTCACAAGGCTAGGATAAAAAACTAATGAAAACTTAAGGAAAAAGCCAAATTATAAAACTGTATCTGAAGTCCTTGATGTTGTCTCCTTTTCACATTTCAGAGGCACAAGGCTATTATGAAATTTCATTTCTTAATTATTATTTGGGGCAGATTCACACCAGATTCAAGAACTGATTTATTCAGCTAATATATTTATTTTCATTTGTGAAAGACATTTCTGAGCACTGCAACCAAAGTAACAGCAAATTAAAATTCTCAAAAGCTACAATTTACTGATTATAATTACTAAGAGCTTGCCCATCTCCTGTCTCATTTACACAAAATGAATTTACAGTCCAATTCCAGGTTCCTCCCCTACAAGCAGTCAGCCAACAGAAAGTATTTCAAAGAACACAGAATTGGAGGGGTTGTGGGGAGGGTGAGAAATGATCCTTTTGACCCACAGGTAATTTAATCAAACCTGTACCTACCCCATAAATCTGCAGCCACAAGCAGACACAGTCATTAATTGCTCCATAATTTGACAATAAAAGAAATTTGAGTTACAAGACTCAGTGTGAAGAACACATGGCAAATCTTGTCCCCTCATGGTCTCCTAATTAACAGGTACCATATATATTTTTATATGTCTTTGTGATCTCCCCCAAAATATGTAGAGATTGATATGGCTCAGATTGTCTTCTTCTCAGGAAGCTTTGATCTTGAGTCAAAATGAAAAAGAAAGAATAATATTGAGATTTTAAAACTGTGGGCAGGTGGGGGTGGGTTATGGTGATAGGAATTAAAATTAAATCGGTTCTGCAGTATTTTATATTCCACTAGGTAACATGAGACAATAAAAAACTCAAAGCTAGAGATGCTTAATGACAAAATTGATAGGTCAGTTTGTCCCATATGGAATTTATCAACCCTTAATGGAACGAAGGGGACACAGAGTGCTAACAAATTTTTTAAAGATGTTTTGGCAAGATCAGTTAAATGCCTCCTTCTTTGACAAATTAGCTTCTTCTATTGAAATAATATTCTCCCTCAAAAGATTTTAACTGGCTTTAATCATCTCCCACTTTGTTTCCTAGGAAGGGATTTCTGCAATGCTCCAATGGTGTTTGCATTCAGGGCATTCAGATTCATTGAATATCTTTGTATTGAAACTCATGAAGATGTTCAGGACAGTTATTACTGAGGAACAGTCCAGTACTAAATTACTATGAGCAATTTGAAAGCAATTGTTCATTTTCTTAATTACTGGAAGAGGAAAACTCTTCTCTTTTTGATCTCATGATCCTCACATAGGTTGAGACATCTGGGAAAGGCTACTGAACACATTTACCATGACCGATCCCCACATGATATTTTTCACTTTCCTTCAGAGAAAAATAAAAAATAGAACTTCTCAGCACCAACTTCTAAAAATACACAGCACAGTCTTTCAGCAGCAAGTCTATTTCTCACTATGCTTCACCTACTTTATTTCAAATAGAAACTGAATCATTAAAAGTGCTCTTTGTTAAAATCATGACAGGGGCAGCACACCTGTCCGCAGAAAAGCAGTGGCTTTGTCCTCTGCATGGATCTAAAAGATGACTTAATGCTGTACTGTCACTGATGAACTGGAGCTCTGGAGGCTGTTCCCCAGCTCTTTGTATCCAGCAGTTGGTCAGAGAAAAGAACATTACCCAGCACTTTCTTTTCCTGACTAAAAATAATTTTTTAACAGGTTCTAAATTTATGGGCTTTACATTTAAATGACAAAAAAGACAAGAAGAATTTGTATTAGGTGTAATGTCTTCTATTTAGAGAAGAGCGATACTAGATATTCAGGAGAAAAAAAAGTTACGTAAAACTGGAATGAGAAGAATCAAACTCCAGTGATTGCAGCAATCCTTCCCCATGAGTTGACAGAACTATTTTGCAACAATCCCTTGCTGGGAAGGGAAAGGAAGGGAATGGAAGAGGGTGAAAGATGAGGGGGGAGGACTGAGATTAGACTGAAAATATGTAATATTTTTTCCTGCTGTTGATAGCAATGGTTTTAGAATCTTTTTACCTTCATTGCATGAACTTGTCATTTTCCATTCAAAATCAATACAGAAAAGCTGCTGCTTATTTTGAGAACCCAAAAAGTGTCCGTGTCTGATGGTTTGACATTAACTGCATTGTTGGAGGTGCTGAATTAACACCACTCTGACAACAAACCTCCAGACTGACTCCTTTGCCCCAGGCAACTCCAGAGACCTATCTGGGAGCTGTGTATTGATTTTAGCAGAAGTAAAAAGGAAATGAAAGAGAAAAGGCGAAAGAATTTAGGTGGTGCTTTGCTTTGCTAGCCAAGCACTATTTTTGACTGAGAAAAGAAATGACAAACTTGGTGATCAAAGATTTTAAGAAGTCAGCTGCCCTGGGATGCCAAACACAGGTGCAATCTTCTCCTCTCTTCCTGTGTCCCCAACAACACCTGACCATGGTTATTTTAAGCTGCCTGTTTTCAGCTTTTCTTCCCAAGAAACGTACTATAGCCGCTGTTTTTCCTACAAATAGCAGTAAACATGCCGTGAAAGGCATTTGACAAATAAAAGCCTATTACTTATGCAAAAAGTACACCTTTTTAAAGACAAAACATTATCTTCACTTTATAAAATGGGTGTAACGTTTTCAGATGTTTTTTTCCTTTGCTTGTTAATGTACTCAACTGTTTTTGCAAAAGTTGAAAAATAAAGCCTTCAAAAGTAGGAAGCATTTGCACAAAAAATACCATCTTGATAATTTGATTTTTTTTCAAGAAGCAGGCTTTTTTTTCAAGTCTTTTAAAATACCAATTTTGGAAGAAGAATTCAATTTTAAAAATTTACTTTTTCTACTAATGCAATTATGTAATTGTATTAAATTCTCTTTGTCACAGGGTTTAAAAAAAAAAAAAAAAAAGCTGGGGTGGGGTGGGGTACTGCAGGCCAACCTGGTCTGCACACAGAGCTTTGCTGTGATGCCAGGGTATTTCAGCATAAACATTCAGGACACAGAATTTCACTTGGATGAGTGCCTTGCAAAGTGAAAACTGAATCATTGTTAGGGTCTTTGGACAGGAAGGAACAGATCCAGAGAAAAAAACAGAAGTAGAAAACAAAGAAAATTCTGATGCCTGCATCATTGTGTTGCAATAAGGACTAACCCTGGAATTATTCAGAATCATCAGCTGCTTCTCTTTTTTATCTAAATATTCCCGAGTCACCTTCAGTGCTGCTTTTCTGCAGAGACTGAGAGACTCAGCAAGGACACAGGAGGGACCAGGCAGAAGGACCTGCCATCGGTGGAGGCTGCTGGAAACTCAGAGGATGTGGGAAAGAGCTCAGAAAAGTGGCCAGGCTTGGTCAGTGAGCTCCCCTGGGAGAGAACACATGGGGAAGGGACACAGGAACCCAGGGCAGGGTGCAGGAATAAGGACAAGCTGGAAAGGTGACCTGGAACCTCCAGAGGTGAGTGATGAGGGACAGAAATCCCTCAGAGCACAGATGGCTCCTCAGGGAGATTTTCCATGGGAAATAGATGAGCACCTCACCCTCAGGACACAGAGGAGGGCAGAGACTGTGCTGAGGAATCACCCTTGGCTCCTTTCAAAGAGCCACTTGTGACTGCAGCTGCCTTTGTGGAGCTGGGACTGGGATGGGCAGAGGATCCTGGCAGCTGCCCTGCCCTATAACCTTCTGTTCATGGGAATCCCAACATTTAAATACCACTGTGCTCAACAAGAAATCCCCTAAAGCTTGGCAAACTCATTTGGCCATTTCTGCCCCATGCTCCCACACAGGAAGCAGGGAAAGGCACCTTTCCCTGGGCAGAATTTATGAGGTTTGGAGGTTCAGCCAGTGCTTTGAGGATTTGTCATGGTGGGGCATTTCTGTAACCTCTGGTGTTCATCCTGCAAAACAAATCCTGGGACAAGATCCTGACGATCCAGTTCAGCTGTCCGTGTTTACTCATCCTTGAAACTGGGTGTTTATTTTTGTTTTCAGATAACACTCCAAAGCTAGTTTCCTTTCACTAATACATCTCAATTAAATTTCTCTGCTAATTAAAGAAGCCAAGGCCATAGTTAAGGAATTGGAAAGCACTCTAATGGAATTACTACTCTGAGGTGGCTTGAATGTCATAATTTCCTTCTCCAACACAGCAAAACCTTGACAATCACTTTAAAGACAAAGAGCAAGAATAAATGCTGCTGGCTTTTTCAGGGGAAATATCATTATGGATATTAACACCTTCGGTTGTAACAGCAACACAGGCATTAAATATAGCAGCCTTAGTGACTGAAATGCCTATAAAACATCTGCCACAAGATAAAGCATAAAGAAAACTCTGGGGTGAGAACCACCCTGGAAAACAGCAATTAAAAGATCTCCAGCATAACTAAGCTATGGCTTCCATCAGACTACAAACACAGTCCATTTCAATGCTTCACATTTAAGAAATTATCTAAACTACTTTAACATCAGGTTATGCAGCATTTGTGGTTTTGTCATAATACCAAAGCTTCTTTTCACTGTAATATTCCTATAAAGTAGGAATACAGTCTTCGCACTATCATATCATCTTAAGGAAGAGGTTAAATGATCCCTCAGCTTTACCCAGTGAACAAGGACATGGTTAAAGAGTCAGGCTGTCCAACATCAGGTTTCTTGTCTTTCACATCACTACTGCTTCTGCATTTAACAAATGAAACACCACTAAGACCAACACTAAAATGAAGGGCACGCTGACATCCCTGGTTTGGGGGAGATTTTCCAAGGGTTTTGTGCACTGCAGTTGTTCCAGGGCATCATCTTTGAAAGTCAATGTATTGTCAGGTATTTAATATTTAAATTGCTTAAGCTGTTGAGTGGATACAGAGCTGGTATTTAATTTTTTAAAAAAGAGAAAGGAAACAAAAAAGGAGAGGTGGAAGAATAACAGACAAAATCTTCTCTTTAATTAAAAACAGTGTTATTTAAATAATAATGGTGGTGATAATTTGCACTGATGAATTTTACTCCAAGTCAGGCAAGCTAGCTTCTAAGAAACAGAGTCATTGAGATGAGAAGGAAGGAGAGGATGTTGAGGAACAAACTTGAAAATGCATTTCCTCCTCTTTTTTGTTTGATACCCTTGATGAACATCTTGTCAGCAGTTTTATTATGGAGCTCTGGAGCTGATCAAAAGCTGGGATTAAATGGAGAAGCTGTAAAGCAGTAATCTGGGGTTTTCCAGCAAAGTGAGAGTAAAAATAAATCAGCATTTGAAAAATGCCTTCCTGCTGTCTGTAGGAATACAGTAATTTCAC
>PYHW01010540.1:2331922-2355163 GCA_013186435.1 Turdus rufiventris
AAGAGAAGAGAAAAGATGGGGATTGAGGATTGAGGAGTTCCTTGTTTTATTGAGAGGATGCCCTGTAAATCAGCCTCCAAGATAACATACTCCATGCTCTACCTTGTCACAAAAAGTGAGCTGAAATTATTGTCATTCTGCATAGCTGAGCCCATGGATCCTGTAGGTCTCCCCTCATTGTCAAAACAAAAGGGGTAACATGGAAGTCAAGATTTTGCCCTGAGACAGCACAGGTGGCCTGATCCCAATTATAGCCAAACAGAACTCCACAGCTGCATGCATAGTTGTGCCACAACAGCAATTTGGGGAGAAAGATTAGGAAAAAAAAATTAATTACCATCTTCACAGAAACCATTTCAAGGAAAACAGCATATAAGGATAGAGTCTCTGAGGATATCAACAGAATAATTGACAAAACATCTCAATCTGACCTATGAGACACCCAGACTGCTTAAATGGAATTGAGTAAAGTCCATTTATTAATACTGGGTTCTGAAATGAACTAACCGAATCAAAACCTAAGAAATGGATTTGTAAAAATTAAATTTGTCCTCATTTTGTGATACTCTCAACCAAATCTTCTGAGTAGAATATTAATTTTCTTGATGTTTTTATTTAGGTGTCTTGAATGTGAAGCAACTATAAAATGAAGGAAAGAGGATATTACAAATATAAAGCTGATTGCCAAATTTCATTTGGGGCAGGAAATGGAAGTAAGGCAATACTGTGTCTCACAAAAGTATATCCAACATTGGGGGTTTTTTTAAATTAAAATATAAGAAAGTTTAACTATCATCTGCAGACTGAACACTGCATTCCCCAGCTGAGACAGTTTCACCTCCCACTCTAAACTTCCTTCCTTTCGTCAGACTAATTTGTTTTGGCCTGATATTTTTCAACGTCAAGGTGAATGTTCCCAGGAAATTTGAGGGAAAATTATTTTGGCTGGTTTTCATCTATTGTAGCTCTACATAAACTACAGACATTTTTATTAATTTTTGGAAGTATGGCTAAGAGAAACAGCAGCTATTGGCACACACCTCAAATTCAAGGCAATTATTGCTCACATTAGGATCAAATGCACATAAAAACTTTGAAAATATCCTTCTAATAAGAAAAGCATTCAAAAACAACACTTGTTCATCTACAGAAGAACTGGATTTATTGTGGGATTTTTAAAGCTTATTCCAAACTGTTTGAGACAGAAACAGGTTGAAAGAACAAAGAACCAAGAACATCTAATGCAGAAAGTGCAAGGCAATATAAAAACCAGAAGCAGTGAGACTGTGAATTGGTTTCCTGTTCTTTATGTAACAGAAAAAAGTGTGAAATATTAATTTACTCTTAAGGCTTAGCCCTCCAGAACCTCATGCTCAGAGGTCAGGGGCTCTGAGTGGTAACTTGATGTCTTATCTTAACCTTGCTATTATCTCACATTTCCTTTTTGTGACTAGTACTTCTGTGTTGTTTTGGAGAGCAAAAGGAGGGCGAGGAGCAGATCCTAAACCAGTCTGAAATGTTCTGTGTTGGTTGCAACAGGAAAGGCTAACAGAGAACAGGAACATGATGTTAAAGCCAAAATCTCTCCAACAGTGAACGGGATATAAAACTCCAAAGCTGTGTCAGTGTTTTCAATATTTGTGTATTATCCCACACAACTCCCATTTCCAGTGTCTATTAGGGGACTTTTGCATATTTACAGCAGATACCTGTTGTGGCTTGGCAATGTCAGCCAGGTATTTATTGCCATTCTACTAAATAATATTGGCTCTGCCTTAAACGTGTTACTCCATCAATTTAAAAGATCAGGATGTATCAGACCATTGCCTTTATGCCTACATATGTTCACCACATTTGTCGGAGAAGCATGAGACAGGGACTAATTTCAGCACAAATCTCTACTGTTCCCATGTACCCTGGCTATATTAATCCTGAAACTATTTACCATGGAACACACTGCTCCTGGTAGGAAGAATTGCCTCCAGCCTTACTTGTTAGGCTCCATCCACTGAAGCAAAACAATGTGTGTATTTTATTATTTTTTAAATTAGGATGAGCCACAAGGTTCATCTGATTTATTCCCACAAATGCTGCAGCCCAGGCCCACGTGAACTCTTGGCTATCATGGAATATTCTGACTGCAGACAATTAGACCAGCCAGAGCAGTGTACAGTATCCTGCATTCACCCTGCCTTCACCTCAGCTTTTAAGCGGTAGATTGGCAAAAATTAAACATCTCCAGAGGTCTTTGAATTTAACCCAAGGTCTGAACCAGTTATGTGGAGTCAGATACAGGAATTCAGATTAATTCAGTGCAGAGTTTTTTTACTTTTTTTTTTTTCTTTTGATTCCTGGAATATTGTAATTTGTTTTTCTTCTTTCCCTGTAACTCAGAACATGGTGTGTTAGGCACTTTACAAAATCATGTGTTTTTCTGCCCCAACCATGTAACATTTACACCAACAAACCAGGCAGGGGTTTGGAGAGGAATAAAGCACCACAACATTTATCAAATGCCAAAGTTCACAATTCTACCAAATGTGGAATGTCAGATGTGGAAACGAAACCAAAAAGTTTCACTTTCCCAGATGAAAGCCTCAACCTTTAGACATCTCTACCCAAAAGCAATTTTCTATATTAAATGCTGCCAATTAAAAGCAGCCACAGCTGAGTCCTTTTTCTGTACACACAAAAATACGTCAGTAAACAACCTCCATGTGCTACCATCACACCTGACCGTGCTTTGCTGCTGCAATTATAACCTGACAATAAACTTAGGAGAAAGTCTGATTAATTCTGACATTCCCATTGTAGTAGCACAAAAACCATTAAAGAGATCATGCCACCGCAGAGATGCCTGTGTCATATTGACACAGTGATCTGCCTTTATCCACAGCAGAAATTTGGTTAGAAACAGTAGAGCAGCACACAAAGGAAGAAAGGGATAAATACCTTTTGCAGCGATAAAGAACAGAGGCCTCTGATCTCTTTGAATTTATAATATTTCAGCAAACATCCTCTTTGTTGCCTTCTCAGTTGGCTGAAAATGGATTAGAAGGTGAGCATGCATAACTTCTCTATCGCCCATTATTTCTTATTATCATCCAGATGGAGCATGGCTATTAGAGCACCACTAAAAACCCTAATGAACTGCAGTGTTGTAGATTGCTAATTCTTCAACAGCATGTTTGTGTATCAATAATAGCCTGCAAAAACAACAACAACCTGACTAATTAGGCTGGATCAAATCTGCTCAGCTCGGTTTCCTGTCCCTCCTGTTCTGGGTGTTCAGCACTGCTGCAGCTTCCATCAAATCCTTTCAAAGGCTCCACTCACGCCCTGCAATATTGCAGACATTTAGAAAGATGTGTTTAAATTCTTATAAGAAGCATTTCAACAAGAGCACACCCATGTTTAAACCATATGAATAATTTTCTTACCATTTTTTTCTGTAATGCAGGGGAGTTTAAATCTCAGTTGTTCCTAAGACAGGAAGAAGTGGGAGGGCCTCGACATTTATCATTAAGTCCTCTGTTTAGCAAAGCACTTAGGATTTCATTCATTAATACAGTCTGCTATTCCTGGGCTTGTTTGGGTTTTTAGCAGGGTAAACAGCAACTTGTTCTAAGCTTGTGCTTGCATTTGCTTTGCTCCCTTAGCAGTTGATGGAATATAAAAAAGAGCTCCTTTTGTTCTGGGCCCCACTCAAAAGCTTGGAAAAAAAAAGTTTTCTTCAAAAATATCTAAAGCAGCCTGTGGGGTCTACAAAGAAAAATTGTAATCCTGCTTCTGAGCTCATAATCACTCACACAAATAAGGTGCATCTGTTGCAACCCCTGAAAAATATTAAGGAAGTTCAGCCAATAAAGATTTATTATTTTGAAACAGAGTAATGTTTCAGATAAACCTCTCCAATTCTGTCATTATACATCCCATTTAACAGCCAGAGGAGACAGAAAGTGGGAGATGTGATGGGGCTCAGCACAGCACCACTGCCCTGGGATCACACACAGGACCTGGCACCTCTGCTGAAATCCCTCCAAGGGCTGTGCCACAGGTTTTGTAGGGATCTCACACACTTCTCTTCCCCCTCTCTCCTCCTTCATCCATCTTCAGACAAGATTTGATTACAGGATCCTTCTTGCATGACCAATCTTCACCCACACGTAATTATTTCAGACTTGCAGCCATTAAATAGTTTCTGATACGGCACTGATGCCAGCAGCTTTATTCCAAACTTCTTTCTTACCTTATTGACTTGCCTTTTTTTTCCCCTTTCAAGTGCTAATGTAGAAAGACTGTGTTTGATTAACTAGAAAGTTACATTTCCTTTAGGTAAGGTGGATTATCAGTTTCAGCAGGAAACACTTGCATTAATGAAGCTCAGTAGTAACCTTCTTTATGCCTCAACCTCCTCAAAATTAAGGGAGAGGAAGCAGGCATCAGATTTTGTGCTTTGAAATGTTCCTGGTAGAGGAAGAAAAAAAGGACAACTGATGTTTGTCCTTTTTACCATATACAGGAATTATGTTTTTTTTCCCATGCCTTTACCAGTCAGGTGTCATTCAAACATATAATGTAAAAAAATAATAAATTTCCATACATGAAATGGATGCTGAGTTTTTTTACAATACACCTACATGGATTTTAGACATGAGCCCTAGTGACCTTCAAATGGGACTTACCCTCCTAATTCCATCTTGCTTGTGTTTGGAAGATCCACCAATAAACCTGAAATGTCAGAAATGTTCCCTTCATCATGCTTTGTGGCCAGAGGACACTTAAAAGTAAATTCTCATTAAACAACAATGAGGTCAGTGAGACTATTCCAGTGCTTAAAAACACACCACAAGTTTGAAGTTCCCAGTTCAAGAAGTACTGAAGGAATGGGTAAAATGAATTTTTAAAATAGACGGGAATTCATCACACCTCATTCTGCCCTCCTAGCCTTTAACTTCACATCATTTGATAGCATATGAGGTAAGAGATGGGACCTAAAGGATGCAGCACCCATTCTGAAGGGTGACAGTGTGTGCCTGTGTCACACTGATGCTGAGTTCAGCTTGTTCAGCCTTGCCAATACAATGGAAGAATCACAGTTTTTCTGTAGCTGCCACCACTACTGTTGGAATGCACGTGCAAAACCACCAATGTTGTAGGGCCATGGATATGAGTGTTCCAGCTTCAGGAAAAATCCAACTTAAGGGGCTTTTACCTCACACAACTCTTCCAACACAATGCATTCCTGCAGAGCTGGGCTTTTCCTGCAGGGGAATGCATCTCCCATTGTCACATCACCATGCAGAAATCAGCAGCAGATATTTATAAACCCCTTTCCATCAACTTCATCCTATTTCAATTCTGATTACACTTCACAATGGAACTTTGAAATGTGCTTTAATTTTCATGAGACAATTTAGAAGAATATTCTGCTCTATTAGATAATCCTTCATGTTGTTACACAACAAAAATGTAGACTAAGTGAGATAAAAGCTTACTAATCTTTCAACTTTTTAAAAATATCTTTTTCTGTCTGTTGGTCTTCTTCCTTTTACCTGCTTGCTTAGCTTCCTCTGGAAAAAGAGAAATGGCTGAAAGTAAGAAAATTGCTCCCAATTTTCACTTTTCTCTCTTTTTTTCAGTCTTTAAGGAAAATTTTACTTCCCTCCTTCTACTATTCTTCCAGTATGTCATACCAAAAGATGCAGCATTAAAAAAAAAAAAAAATGAAAAAAACTTTAAAGATATACGGACAAGGGGGAAAAAATTAAAAAGGGGAGGAAGAATATTTCTCTTTTTTTCTTTCTTTAGTGTAAATCTTTATTAATGAAAAAGTCATTACGAAAGCCCAGAGGCAAAACCTTTAGCTCAGAACTATATTTCAGTTACAAAAAATTTTAAAGCTAAGAAAGAAGTCAGAACTCTTGTACTGAAGTTAATCACTAGATGTTTAGGGAGGTCAGCCACCTAGAGAGAGTGAGCCTTGCTAGCTTGGCCTTGCTAAGACACAATAGGGATTTGTAGCTGTACCTTACTGTCCCTCCAGCATCAGAGATTTGTAGGCTTGGGAGGGTCCTCAAGGGACTGCAATCCTGAGGGAGGAGCAAGGATACCTCTAGCAATGCTCATCAGTGAACTGGAGCCTCCCAAATCTGCTGCTGGCTCTGCCCATGATCTATAAAGTTTTGTCCAAGCTGAAAAATTTTGGTGGACTGGTGCTGGAAATGCCTGTTTCCAACATCAGTCTTTCATTCTCTCCTGACTACCCTCCAGGAAACACAGATCAGTATTTTTTCCCCTTTCAAACTCTTTCCATGGTAGAAGTCAATCTTTGTGTTCCCCTTAAGCTCCCATCAGCTTAAGCCAAAGTCAGTTCTTCCAACTGTTCCCTTGAGATCCTGCCTTGTAACACATTTTTATCATCTCCTCTCCCTCCAGCTGGTCTGCAGCTTCCTTAAAGTGCTGCATCTAAAAAAGAAAGGAAAAAGGTGACTACCCAGGCCTAGTCCCAGCAGAATAAATACCTTTCCAGCTTGTTTGTAAGCACTGCTTCTGATACTGTCCAGAGCAGAATTTACAGGTTTTACTGCACTGCTGTGTTGTTGCAGTCAGCCTGCAGTCACCTTTCCCTTTCCTCCTCCAAAATCCTCCAAAATCCTCTCCAGCCTCGCAGCAGCAGACCCAGTTATTCCATGGACTGTGCTTATGCATTTGATTTGCCTTCTTTGCACGTGGTGCACAGCGTTTCCCTCTCTTGACATTCACCTTGCTGATTTGGGGACGCCTTTCCAATTTATTGGGATCATTATGGATTCTGATGCTGTCATCTCAGCTGCCTGCATCCCTTCCCAGAACCCTCCCAATGTGCTCTCTCTGTTCTGTCACTCATCTCTGCTAATCAAAGTGTTGAACAGAATCACACACAGGGCAAAAATCTCGCTGGCAATTCCCTCCGAGTTTGACAGTGAAGCCCTTGATTATATTTGAGAGAGATTGTTCAATCAGTTATCTCCAAATTTGTTATGACTGTGTTGAGATCATCTTTCACTCTTTTGCTGCGAGGCCACTAAGTAAAAAACTGTCAGAAGACTTCTAAAAAGTTCATATATATTGTATCTACTCAATTCCTTTTATTCTCTAGGCAGTTATCTTGTCAAAGAGAGAAATCAGATTAATTTGCCATGAACTCATCTTGACAAATCCACGCTGGCTGCCGGCCAGTGGAAGAAAACTAGTCTTAATCATTCATGACCAAAATATTCCTACTGAAACACAGCTGGGTTTGACTCAGCACTGGCAGGGGTGCACAGCAGGTACCCAGGGGAGAGATGCCAGTTTGGAAGCTCTCCTGTCCTTCCTCCAGAATGGAAGGGAAAGGGGCAAAGCTCTTTAAGGAGGAACCCACAGTCGTACACCCACACAGAGTATGCTTCCACCAGCTGGGAAAATTTTTCCCAGCTCTCCCCAAGTTCTTGCAGAAAAAGCTACAGGAAAGATGAAGAGGATGAAAGACTCTCAGGTTGAGTCCTCAGTGCTCTCAGAATGTTTGAGAGGAACACGGCATTGTGCTGCTTCAGACCTACAGAAAGGAAGCAGTGAGAAACCAACAACTGGTGTCTGTCATCTTTCATCCAATTACCTGGTATCCCCAAGCACCACTGAACGTGTTACAGCACCACAGGCAGTGCTGTGATAATGAAACTCCCAGACAAGGGGGCTTTTCATGTATTTTACAAAAACAACACAAAACCCCCAGCTCTGTCAGCATCTCTCGATGTATGAAAATGTCACATGGTTCTTCAGTTCTGAAAGTCAAACTCACAAAATTTAAGCATGGAAATCTCTTGCTGGACATAAAAAAATAGTATTTTAAAGCCTGATTCAGTGGTATGATTCAAATTTTCTACAGCAGGGCACTTGTTAAAGCAACTTGTCTCCTCGCTGAACTGCCCATCCTAACTTCCACTACAGCTGATAAAACACAGCAGTTATCTGCAAGCAAAACTGGGCCAGTATCAATGAGATTTAACAGAAAATACCTCTTTTTCCCACAGAAAGCAGGGCCCAGTGAGGAGCACATCTCCACTGATATCAGGCAGGAGTTACCTCTTAACTGGCCTGACTTATTGGGTAACTCTCCCTTTTAAATGCCAAACACACAGAGGTGTTATCTCCTGGCTACACAAAATTAACAGACTCAGATCACTCACTTGGCTCTCTGAAACTTCAGAACAGGCAAACACAAAGGATCTCCTGAGCCCCTTCCATCCAAGTGGAGTGATACCTTGGAGGTTATCTTTTATCTCAGATTTGTTTATCCCACTAGCACAATATGCTGCAAAACTGAGCTGTGTTGTGTTCTTAGCCAGTCAGACATATTTGCTGATCTAGCTGGGCTAATTAAAACTTTCTGCTTCCTGAGAGATACAGTTGTTGTGATTAATCCAGGGCTACCTGATAATCCCTCTGGGACAATCTCAGGTGAGTGCTTGCACTCTGTGTGTGAGCATAAATGTTCGTTTTCAACATTTACGTATCATTTATTCAATAACAATTTTCAGTTGCTTTAAATAATATAGCTGAGTAGCATGAAATAATGTTTCCTTCTTCATTGTTACCTCTCCCACTCACTGTCCTATCTCTCTTGATACCATAATTTCCTTTAAACACATCAAGCCAATGACAATAAAAGTAAACCTTATATAAACACATGCTAGCTATAACCTTGACAAAAAAAATCCCATAAAGCTTCCCAAGGAGGCTGTTTTATAGTTTTAAAACTCCTTACATAAAGACACATGTTTTTGCTATAAACTAGAACCTGAATATCTAAAAATCTCCTGCTCTGACAGAATTACAGCAAAACAAGGCACATATGGCCCCAACCTGGTGGACACAACCAAATGTGCTGGAGAATGTTCTGAGAAGGGAAGTGGAGCTGGGGAAGGGTCTGGAGCACAAATGTGATGAGGAGCAGCTGAGGGAGATGGGGGTGTTTATCCTGGAGAAAAGAAGGCTGGGAGGGATCTCTGCTCTCTACAACTCCCTGAAAGGAGGGTGTAGCCAGAGAGTGGAACTGTCTTCTCCCAGGTACCAAGTGACAGCACAAGAGGAAACAGCCTCAGGTTGCACCAGGAGAGGTCTAGATTGGATATTAGGAACAATTTCTTCATGGAATGAGTGTCAAGCACCAGAACAGGCTGCCCAGAGCAGTGGTGGAGTCACCATCCCTCGAGATATTTAAAAGATGTGTAGATGTGGTACTTGAGGCCGTTCTTTAGTGGTGGGCTTGGCAGTGCTGGGGTAATGGTCTGGCTCAATGGTGTTACAAGTCTTTTCCAACTTAAACAATGATTTTACAATCTCACTCTTACACTTGGGTTCTATTAAAAAGTGGTTGATGCTACATCCCTGAGATGTAATTTGGGTTTTTTTACTGTAGGCTACTGAGATGTGATTGTACTCTTAAGGCTTTTCCATGCAGCTGCTCAGAGAATATCGAGATTGCCAAGTTTGACTGCTGCACTGACACCAATAACTGCTGTGAAATACTTCACGTGCCCCAGCTGTGAGACATAAGTAAGATTAGTAACAACTAAGAGATAGCAGATAAAGATACTGATGTCCTTTCTTAGTAGAGCTAATAGTACTTGGGCTATGGTTCAGCAATCCAAAGTGTCAAAATGCTTTTTCAATGGCACTCAAGAGGGAAAATTTTCCCTTGCAAGGCAACTTCTTTTAACTTTTCTGTGCCACTTTCCTCTTTTTCAACTAATGGGTAAATGTGAATGAATAGTTTTATTCTCTCTTGATTTAGATGTTCAAGAACTTACCACCTTTCTCATTGCTTGAGGATTACATTCGTTTGTAGCAGAAGGGTTGCACAGTGAAACTGTGGATGTCACATTCCTGGATGTGTTCAAGGCCAGGGATGGGGCCCTGAGCAACCTGGTAGAAGGGGTCCCTGCCCGTGGTGGGGGTTTGCAACCAGATGATCTTTAAGGGCCCTACCAACCCAAATCATTTTATAATTTTGTGAGTCTAAAAAACAATTAAGAGCTTGCTAGCCGGACCATGTTATTGTTGGAAGAGAAATTACCCTCACTGGCCCCCATTTTAAGAGCAGCACAAAACACAAAAACTGTCACCAGTCCTCTATTGCAGAAAAGATCAAACAAACCCTTCTGCAGCTCCCTGATGCAGAGCCCTGTCTGTCCCACACCCCAGACCTCTGCAGGAAAAGAAACTGCCCTTCCACAGAGCTGACTCTTGTAGGACACCCTTAGGGGCAGAGCTGGATTTCAACCACAGCTAAACACTCCAGCCTATTAATTCCTACAGATGGAAAACGTTCTCATATTAGTATCTGTTGCTAGGAAAAATACGATTTAATCTACGCTGCTGGTGGAGATTTTTGCTGGAAGGTGCTATCTTACACACATACCCTTTCCTCAGGATCAAAAATGAAATCCCATGGGCTCTTGGGATGGCTTGTCTGGGAGCCTGCCAGACAAACGCTTCCCTGCAAGATCCACTGTTGTGTCAGCGCGTGGGCTCAGCCACTGCCTAACAAATCTGCTAGATAAACTTCCATGATTCATCCAAACAGCATCCAAGTGGCTAACTACCAGATATTGGCAGGGAACTGACGGATGCTGCTGGAACAATGAGAGAAGCCGCTTAAATAATGAATTAGGTTTGACAGATCAATGGTGGTTTGACTGACAGCCCCACGTCACGGCTCCCAAAGAGCTGAGCAGCAGCAAGGGGGGTGCCATGAGCAGTCAGCAGCCTCTCAGCACTGTCTGCCAAATTTAGGGTCAGAGGTGGCTCAGATGTGGGCATCTCACTGGTTTGGAAAAGGAAAGAGCAGGTCCTATCCTCTCTGTTTAATAAAATTAGGAAGAGGGCAGGACATTTATGTGTTTAGTATAGATAACTGAGACATCAATTATATCTCTATTTATGTGTCTAGCAGACACCTTCTGGTGAAACATGACCCAGCCCATGGCAGGGGGTTGGTACTGGATGATCTTTAAGGTCCCTCCCAACCCAAAGCATTCTGTGATATCAAGAGGAGCCCACCCACACTCTCCTTCATCATCTCTCCCCTGAACAATAATAACTTGGGGTCAAAGTGACAGCAATTACATCTGTCTCCTTTTCAAAGCTGAAAATTATGAACCTGGGTATTTTAAGAGGAAAATAAGTCAGCATTTGAGCCATTAAACTAGAAAGTCTTAGAAGAATGAGTCTAGAAATTACTCCCATTTTCCAGAGAAGGTATCCTGTACAATCACTGCAACAAATTCTTCTGCTCATATGCAAAACCAGTGTGGATTGCCAGGCCTGTTTTCACCATAATTTAAAACCAGTCACTGAAAAATATCATCTCACCCCCAACCATCTCCCAATAAAACTGGAGTAAATAGAAGCCAAAGTAATTATGTATATAGATAAAAGGATTTCCCTAAAGGAAGAACAACAAAGCACCCTCTGCTCAGCAGTTCTGGTGACCCATGGATAACTGAGAGATTCCTCTGAGCTTTTCACATCCTGAGAAACAATGAAATATTCAATGCTCATTGACAATCCTGCCTTCAGTATCTCATTCTGACCTTCCCTTGCTGCACAGATCATTGGACCATTTCAGTGACCAGTGGAATATACTGGATTTCTCCAACTGCCTGGATGTACATGCCAGGTCCACTCAGCTGGACAAATAAACTGCAGTAATTGCTGTATTTATGCTGCAATCTGCTCTGTGCCATACAGAGCCATTTCACTGTTGCACATGGACAGGGGCAAACCCATTACTGCAGCTCACACCAGGAGCATGAAATGTGTCAGAGACCCTCTGAGCCCCAGGCTGGGTGTTGTGCTTTAACCTAGCAGGCAGCTAAAACTCCCCCAGCCACCTGCTCCCTCCCTCTCCCCTGCTGGAATAGGGAAAAGAATCAGAAAAAAAGGCAAAAACTCACGGGTTGAGATAAGCACAGCCTCACAGGACAGAAAAAAAGGCAAAAACTCACGGGTTGAGATAAGCACAGCCTCACAGGACAGAAAATAAAATGGAAACAAAAATAATAATGATAAAAGAATACAAAAAAAAGAGTGATGCAGAAATGCATTACTCACTACCTGCTGACCAGCACCCTCCAGCCCCCCCAGTTTTGTTGTTCAGCACGATGCCATATGGTGTGCAATGTCCCTGTGGCCAGTTTGGGTCAGCTGTCCCAGCTGTGTCCCCTCATGGCTCCCTGTGCCCCCCAGCCTCCTCGCTGGCAGGGAATGAGGAGCTGAAAAGTGCCTGACTTCATGTGAGCACTGCTCAGCAGCAGCTAAAATCTCAGAGTTTTATCAACATTATCCCCATTCTAAACCCAGCACACGGCACTGTACCAGCTACTGGGAAGAAAATTAACTCTACCCCCGCCTAAACAGGGACTTTGGGAAACTGGCTGCTGTTCCCACAGTGAAAGTACAGGGAGAAAGAAAGCACATGATTGTACCTTTGTTGTTTAAATATTCACACTTTTTCCTTCAAAAAACCCCATCTCTCCTGAATTCCTCAAGCTGTTTCACCCAACCACACCGCCACTTTCCCCAAAATGTTTTTTCCTTTTTATTTTCTGCTCACTAAAGGTCTGGCTGTGCTGAGTTGCAAGATGGTGAGAGTGGCGTTTGAACCAAAAGTTTCTTTCTATTCTCTTTCTTGACATATTTTTTAATTTTTTTTTAATTTTTTTTTTTTTGTGAAAGACACAAACCCAGTCAGTTTTACATCTGCATCCTGGGCTGTGCTGCAGGAGCCTTAAAGCTGCTTGTGGACAGAAGGAGAGCAACACGCAGCAGCACAGGCTGAGATTTTGTTTGGAGGCTCTGAGCTGACAGAAGATAATGGGAGGTTTACAGCAAAGGTCTTTCCTGAATTATAAACGATTCCTGCATCTGACAGACCTACCTATTTGTTCTGCTCTGCACAGAGAGGGCACGAAATGACCCAGATCAACACAAAAGGTGCTACAAAAATCAGATTTTCAATGCATATTCAGCAACTCTAGGCAGCAAACGCACAATAGGTATTTAAACAATAACCCTTGTAAAAACCTCACTCCTTTGTCATAGGGAGCTTTGTTTGCTATTTTTAGCTTTTCAAGTGTCAAGAAGCAACATAAAAAAATATTGCTGTGCAGCACTGGACACCAAGATTAAACAAGTGAGGCAAAAAGGAATCTGAAGCAAGCTCCACAAGATGATGTTAAGTTATTCAGAGCTCTCATTCCTGTAAGACAGGTGCTGTATTTCAGCTTAAATATCCCACTCGATCTGTCCTCGAGTGACAAGCTGCCAATCCAACTGCAAAGCTCCCCATCCATCAGGGCTCCCCCTCCCTGCCCCACACCAAGCAATGCTTCATCAGCACCTACAGAACATGAATCTGCCTATTTTTAACAAGAACACCAGCCTGCAATCCTGCCCACCAGAAGGATTTGCAAATCTCTCCAAATACTCCTCCCAGGTGCTGATAACTTTGCCAGCATGAATAGGAAACTTGGGGCTTTCAGAACAAGCCACAGCTCGCTGACAAAGCAGGGAAGATTTCCTTTCCTATCTGCAGTTTGCATGAGTAGGCAGCTGGGATTGTGATGAATTACTATTTCTGATTCCAGTGCTAAGTTTAAAACATTTATTTGGCATAGTCTGTTAGGAAAAAAAGCCCCACTGCCAATATCAGCTATTGGTATTAGCAAAACTTCTTCAGGAGAGCTACTAAAGGTGTTCCACAACCTCTCTGCTTTTAACAGGAGCGTGTTTGTGGACCAGACATATTTATTGACTGAACTGTAATTGAATTTTACTGAATGTTTATCTCAAAACACTGTTTCAAAAGAGAAAATAAAACATCTTGGTTTGAAAATCACTCAATTCCTAGTTACACCTTTTCATGAGGCCAAATCCTTCTCCTGAGCTCAGTGGATGCTCTGAATGCCTGGGAAATTGTATTTTCCATCAACTGTTTGTTGTGCCTTCCATTTCATTTTGGAGCTCAGAGCGCCAGGCTTTCAGCAGCCAGCTCTGCAAAGCATTTCTCTGCAATCCTGCAACTCTGATTTCTCTGCACAAATATTGCAAATATTGAGTGTATGACCAGTGCCTGCTCCAAAGCTGGTTTATTTTCTAACCAGTGGAAAAAGATCAATCAAGGTTAGGATTTCAGTCAGGAGCACTCATCACACTGATGTGCATGGATTAGAAATCTTCAAATCTGCACCGATGTCGTGGCAAATGTTTCACTATTTGATGATAATTGAGCATTTTTACTTGTAAATTTTGCTTGTAAATAAACCAAAAAGGTTTCTCCTGTCTGTGGCCTTCCTTCCTGCCTCCCACAGTGCTCTTCTCTCCCCATTTATTTTGGTGTTATTATTTTGATGCCATAAGCAACTCAGTAGCTCTTTTGCCACATTTCTTAAATTTTAGATTCTACTTTTGACTTTGTTTAAAAGCCTATAATCCTACACACAGTTTCTCAGCTGCTAAGGTCACAGTTGCCACTTATAAATTTGATGTGAACATTTAGTAATTTTGTAGGTAACACTTATGGAAATTATTTGCCAGTGCCACATACACAGGCTGTTGTCAGTGTCAACTTTGATCCTGCTACTTGTATTCCCCATCTTTAATATGAGTTTCAGAGATGAAAACGCAAGGAAACAACCCACCTAGAACAGACACAAAGCAGGTTACAATCTGCCCTTCCTTTTCACCTGCTGAGGCCATGCATGTATTTTGTTGTTATTGTTATCATTATAAATAGTAGTAGTGGCATTCATTATGTTTTTATGGTTCTCATCACACCCTAAGTCATTTACCACTTTGTTTTTTCTGTCAAATCCCCCTGAACAGGACAACAGAAGTTCCCACACACACAAAGAAAAAAACCCAAAACAAAAAAAAGGAAAGCAAATATTACAATGTATAAAAATGTTCTATGTCCACTTTATTCTCCAAATCCCCAGGTTCTGTAAATACCACAAATCAGTGTAACAAATAGCACATCAGCTGCTATGGGCTTTTGATGACCTATCTGCAATAGCTCACTAATGCTCTGGCTTGAGGATTTGCTTTTTATGGAATTGGAAATGTTTTGCAACACATCAACCCATCGTGTAAAGATGGTGTTCAGCAGAAATTTCATTGCATTTGTACCACACTGCAAGAGTCCTAAAATTGCAACCTCTCTTTTTAAAAAACATTGTAATATCTCCAGACAAATATCTTTAATCTTCTAAAAATCTAGAAAGATTGTGGCAAGAAAACTTCCTTTTTTGTAGTTCAGTATTTCTCAGAGATGAGTTTGAAATCTTTACTGAAATAATTACCAGAGAGATTATGCAGATCTTATTATCAAAAGGTTTTGTTTGCTCTCTTGTTACATAATTGCTTAGTGTTTGCATGGTGCTCAGAAAATAGAAAGCACCAGAGAAATACCAAGAGTTATTGAATTAACAGAAAAAAATAATTCTCCCAAATGGTATTAACATATTAAGTTTTCTCCCCTATATTTTGAGGATTTCTGTAATCTGTAGAGCCCCTCAGTGATGTAACCTTGGCAGCACACGAAATGAGAGTTGTGGCTTACCACTCCTGATTTTGGACTATTTCAGCAGAGCTATGAAACAGCAGAAAGAAAAAAAAAAAAAAAGGTGCAATATATTGCTTCATAATTTCCTTCACTTCTAGCTTTGCTGATGACAAAGACTACTACATTCAGAAGAAAAAAATCAGGATTTATATCTCAAAGCAGTCCCACAAAGTAAACAATCAATTTATGGAATCACTAAATGTTTCAAGAATTGGATAAAACCACATCAAACGATTCCAGGCTTGTGTAAGTTTATAAGCAAAACTCAGACTACCTGAATTCAAGTACACTTTGTAACTTTTAACTAAATTCTAGCAAAAACCTTACAAATATGATAAAAAGTGTAAAGATGAGGCCCCAAGTATAAACTTGCCATTGGGCACACTTATGTACCCAGACCACTTAGCCTTGCAGGCATTTAAAAGGTACAGCAAGTGCATTTCAATACCTGTTTTCAAGGATTCCAAGTTCATTTCATGATTATTTACAGGTACCACAGGTTTCTTAGGATGTCAACAAAGCTTAAAGCAAGTGCACTATACAAGCACGGCCACAGAACTTCCCTTAAACACAAGAAAACCGGATTTTACTTACAGCCAACCATCATCATGGCCACCGAAAAAATCTTCTCCCCGTCGGTGGTGGGTGCAATGTTCCCAAATCCTATGGTTGTAAGGCTTGTCATGGTAAAGTAGAGAGAGGATATGTACAAGGAGTCTTTGCTGGGCCCTCCTTCCCACTGGCCCGAGCCCGTGGTGTTGTAGCGATATGGGGTCCCGATGCTCAGGGCCAGCTGGTAGAGCCAACTGTCTGTTTTGATGGTGTTGGTCAGTTCATCTATCACTTCATAGTCCCCGATGCTGTACCAGATGCAGGCCAGCCAGTGGGCCACCAGCCCAAACACACACACCAGCAGCACCAGCACAGCAGCACCGTATTCCAGGTAATGGTCCAGCTTCCTGGCCACCCGACCCAGCCGCAGCAGGCGCACCACTTTTAGGGAGCTGAAGAGGCTGCTGATTCCCTGGAAAGGAATAAAAATCATTATTTGGTCTGAAATATCCTGCTGGTTAGCACAGAAGGCTGTACAGCAATTCCTGCATCTGCTTAAAATATTTCTATGCAATTTTTCAGGTCTCGGATAACAGAATACAAGATCAAACCCTCCTCCCCCTCCAGTGCTTTTGTCCTCGTCAGGTTAGAGTTTGGCACTCACCAGGTGGATAACTTATTTTGTTCAAATTCAAGACTTTCAAAGCAACAGAAGGGTTCTGTAGAACCCAAAGTGGAAATAGCAAGTTTATTACAAAAATGAGTGGTTCAATGCTTCACCAGTTTGAAGTCAATTGGAGACTCTGCTTTGACATCAAGAAGATCAAAGTGGGTGGAAGAGCAGTCACAGGTGGGACTACACCAACCCTGTGGAGTCCTCCTGAAGTTTCCCAGAGAACAGCATTCTATTAAATCCAATCAGAGAATTGTGAGTCTGGCCAAAATGGGGGCACACCTACTTCAACAACCCTCAACAGGAAGAGATGCTCGAGAGAAACATCAGGATGTCATGGCAGTGGGAAACTCAGAGAAATCTGCCTATTGCTACTCATCCACCGAACAGGAGCTGAGTAACTTCCTCTAGAACAACTCTCTCCACCTCTTACTATCCTTCAAACACAACTCTGGATATTTTATTATTTACAAGAAGTTTCACTGAGTGAACATAGAATTAAACAACTGTGAGCACATCACCTTCCTGAGCGAGGGAAATACAGACCACAAGGCACATGCATGCCTTTGCATACAGGGTTAATTTCCTTTCCAATCAACAGACACTGCAGATATTTTCCTAAAGCAAGTGTTGGTGCAGTGTTGTTTTGTTTCCTGTCACGCAAGATAGATGACACACAAATAAATGGAAATACAAATATTTAGGGAATAAGAGCACAAGGACCATCAGAAAGTTAATAGAAACATCTGAGAGGGGATAAAAAATGTGTGTGTCCTTCTCAATGCACAAATGGTTTGGGAGTTTAGAGACTCAGAAAGAGAACAAAAATTCGTTCTTGATCTACTGCAATCCCATGATATACCTAACTTGTACATTACATTAATTAGTGGCTCAAAATAGAAGGTTTGTAAAGGAAGGTTTCTAATATAAAACATTCAGAAGCTGAAGACATTTAATTTAAAGTAGAAATTAAGACATAGAAAGCAATGAGGCAAACATTCCTAGTTACTGTGCCAAGACTAAATTGCCCTTTTCTATGCATCATTATCAAATCAGTCTAGTCAAAACACTGGCTAATTATATTATCAAACAGCAAAAGACTGGAGTTTCTGGAGTTTTCCATACCAGAAAAACATTTGTCTCTTTTACACCTCTGTTTCTTTTTCTTTGTGTACCTTCTTTCCCTTTTCCCAACATTTGAAGGGTAACACACATCTGATATTTCTAGATGTAATCTGTTTGGCACAGTTGTTGTATGCTTTTCAAATCCTGTTGGAATGTGTTTCAGATCCCCAAATCCTTAATAAATTGAAGCTCTATATTTGCATTCGAGCTCTCATGATGACTAATGCCACAGAGGGAAGTGGAATTTTCCCATTTTGATTTCTGCATTCTGCATTTACACAAGACAGAGATCTAGTTTATCATCCTTATTTCCATCTAAATGTATATCTACTTATTTGCTTTAGGATATATGACTGGGAGACACTCTGAGCAGCCAACTTTCCAAAAAACTGGGAAGTCCCTTCCAATACTCGTGATGCAATGGACTGTGGCCAATGTGGCTGAGTGAGGGTCCCACCCCACAGAAACAATATCTACATTTTTAAGAAACAGAGAACTTCAGAGTGGTTTATAGTTATTCTCAGTATCTTTCACTGACTTAACCTTGTTTCAAAAGCTTACAACTTCCAAAAGAGGGAGAAAACAGCAGGGTGTTTTTCTCCAGCCAATCCTGTTGCATTGGTCAAACAAAGATGCATTATTTCTGTTTTAATTAAAGAGTCACCATTCATTACCAAGATTAATGCTAGGGATGGAGTTAGAAACTGGATTTCAAACCTGGGGGGCCCTTTTTTACACCCAGCAGTTCAAGTTTGTCCCAGTGGCACAGCTTACCCAGCACTTTTTACTACACAAACAACCCTTGACCAGAAGAGTTTACAGTGTGACCTCCATCCCCCACCCACACTTCAGCATCTCTAAATTACATGGACAGTTTAACAGTTGTACAAGTAATATAAAAATACAGTATTTATTTCAAATTCTGGGAGAAAGTTTGTGAGGTAGTTTGGCTTTTTTTCCTAAGCACAGGTAACAATCATATCTCTTTTGTATAAAACAAAGAGAAATATTTTGGTTTAGTTGACAATGAAATGTATTATTTCCAAAGAATAATTCATTTAAGTAAGTATCACTGTAAATCTTAAAGCCTATTCAGTCTGACCTCTTACTTAAGGCCAAAAAATCAAGAGATATATTGAACATTTACATTTCATGTCTAATCTTCCAAAATAGAAAGACAATCCTGGAAACTTCAAAAGCCTCTTCCATAAAGCACTATACAGGAGAGAGCAAATGAATAAATGCTAAGTGAATATGTGCTATATCACATATAGAGTATATCATATATATATGTATCAATTACATATGCACTAACTACTGGTTGGGTCAAGCTGGCACCTTCATACGTACAAAATTGCCAACAGTTAATGCTTCATTTTTAATATCAAAAGCTCTGCCTCAAATTCAGCAACAATGTCTTTGATAGAAGTTATGTGAAAGACTAACTGCCTTGAATTACATTTGGGCAATTAAGAAATTCAGTTCTCTAAATTCAATTGATTGCAGGCTGCCTTTAATTTCATTTTTCTTTTAACTGTATTTATGCTCAGTAATGAATACTTTGGAAAGCCTTCTACTACAGGATGAGCATCTGATCTGACAGAAGTAACTTCAGCACTCAAGGAACAGAGAGGTGATTAGAAATTGTGAATGGGCCATGTTTGGCTCAGGCATTGTGTAAATAAAGCACATGTTGGATCCTGGAGATCCAGCCTTCTGGGAGGAGCATTTGTGATTCCATTGCCATTTCAGCTGGGCCAACTGTCTGTAACAGCTGCTGGGCTGTGTTCTCCGACTGAGCAGGAGAATATCTCCTTATGTTATCAACCATCCAATCCAGCCCCTTGGGGTTTTGGCTAATGTATTTTATCACGTCCTAACCAGATGAAGACACACAGCAAGCTCATCATCAATCATCTCAGCTGCCGAAATCCTTCCACTGAAAAACCAACTACTCCAAAACTGCGTTTTGGGTGTCAAGTTTGGAACCAAATTCCCATCTGACACACATCATTGATTTAACTCGTACCAATGTGAGTCACAGGAGTCCTTCCCAGGGACTTGTAAGGCTTGGATCAGGAGAGGATAAGAGCAGTGGCTCTGAACCAGCCATTTTTTTACCACCATTTCAATTTAGGAGATAGCTGAAGCCTTACAAAGGATGTAGACACTGTCAGATCTATCCAGAAAGATATTTTTGAGGGATGGATGTTTAACTTTGGAATTAAATTAGACTCATGATTAAACAAAGCCCAAGTTGCCTGACGAAACACCTTGCAAAGTCTCTGTTCTAAAATTCTCTTGACACACTAAGAAGGGAAATTAAATTTGATAGTGGAGGCACAGCTGATAACAGCACTGACATGCAGAGGGACCAATCCTTCTTTTTAAAACTACCTGACTCTTGCCATTTCAGACCCTGGATGTGACCCCACTGCCAAACTGCCACATTCCAGAAAGAAAGAAATGCCTGAGCTGTGTGCCTGCACCCAGCTGAACTTTTCCAGCCACAGGACTGAGACAGATGTTTCCCAAAATTGCCATGCACGCCATGGGAACAGATCCTGCACCTCCAGCAAGAACAGGGAGCAAAGTTCTCTTGCACTTAATGAATCCCTATAAGCCAGGCAATAGGAAGGATGAAGCTGATAAAGTTGTGTTATACAGGGGTCAAGAGCCAAACATGCAAGAGGATGAAGGGAACATTGTCACCAAAGGGAAATGAAGGTTAAAAAAGGCAGGAAATTGTCTGAGTCCACAATGACTCTACCTAAAACCTCCTGAACCAGGGAAGAGAGAATGGAGTCTGTTCTACACTAAAGGAGCAGCAGAATAGCAGAGCTGCATGCTTGTAAAATCTGAAAAAGAATAGCTGGTTACTTGCTAATCTAATTAATCTTTTCTGAAATTGCAAATTATTGCATAATTTATTTTTTAAAAGTAAAATAAAAACAAAAACAGCCATTAGTTTCAACTATCTAAATATACAAAATTCTGCTTAAACCTCGAAATTAAATCCCAGTATGCTGAAATGGTAAATCATGCATATCTTTTTCTTTCTACTAGGGAACAATGTGTTTTTAACTCTAGGCACTTTTTCAATTAGATTTCACTCCATGATTTTTTATTTATTTGTTGTTAGCTGTGGGTACACACGCAACAGCAACAACAAAAAGAAACAAAATATGCATTTTAAATGTGTTCTAAAACTGAAATACTCTGAGCTTTGAAAATGGGAATTGGTACTGCATCATTTAATAGAAAACTCTGTCGCAGAAAACGTCAGGGAAAAAAGCAATGAAAAACTTTTCACTCAGTTTTAATGTTCAGCACATTGTGGTTTTGAAGAATTTATGGGGTGGCCAAGAACCAAGAGCTATCAAATATTGGTAGGGCATGTTGCCATTGCAGTCAAAGGGTGACTGCAGCATATGCAGATGTTAAACTAAATTTAAGCTAGTAGCTTTATGCTGGACACAAGCAATTACAGCAAAACTGCCATAAAAGGGATCAAATCCTTGGAGGGAAATGGTTTTGTGTGGCCACAGCATGGGCTGAGCTCCAGGCACCCTCCTGGATCCCACAGAAAGCATTCCCTGATGGCCAAACACCCTGTCCTGTGAGCACCCATCCTCCTCCCTGGAGATGAGGAGGGGCATTGCAGGGCAGTGGTTCACCCCATCCATCCCCAACAGCCAGGGAGGGGATGAATCACCTCCCTCCCCTCCCTCTGAGCACCCAGGAGCTGAGGGCTGTGGCTTACACAGCTGCTGTGAGCAGAAATCAAACCCATCCTCAGAAATCCAGGGAGCTGGATCTGCACAGCAACCCAATCTGTTCTGTGTTATTAGAGACACAGACACTGCTGCCTCCCAATGAGAGGCTGATCCTGCTCCAGATGAGCTTGGGGAATACAGGCTATTAATAACAGGAGGCTGAGATGCTCTGAGGATGCAACAGAATGCTTATTTCTTCATTCAACAGCCAATTACTTCACATAATGTGATGCTACACTACCTCCAGTTCTTGCAGGGTTTTGCAGAAGTCCCCATTGGCTTGGAGAAGGAATTGAATCAGTTCATAAAAAAGTGAACAATCACAAAGTAAACTGGACTGGGGCTCTTGCTCTCAAAAGGGCAAGAGCTAGTAAATTATAAATATTGAACTAGAGATAGTAATAAGTGAAGAAAAGTGGACTGTGAGAGGTAGAAGAGTCACAGACCTGGCAGCAGAGGACACCTGGAATGCCCTTACATGTAAAGGTACAAAAGGTTGTAACTCAAAGAAAGGGGAAAACTTGTAAAGCTGGGTATCAGTTATAAATGAGTAAATAATCACCCAGAGGAAGGAAACAGAAACTGACAGTATATTAGAAACAAAAAACTGATCAACAGAAAGCTCTGCCTTAGAAAGGAAGTAGAGATAAAGTAGGAATTGCCAAATGCCAGGTTCAACTTTTCCTTGCAAAGAATACTACAACAAATACCCAAAGATCCTTCATATTCAAAATTGGAGGGGGTGGGGGTGGCAAAGAGAACAACTACAGTGATTGAGCTGCAATGAAGTAAAAATAATCCAGGCAATGAAATTAATCCTGGGCATTCGTTTCCAAAAATGATGTTGATATTTCCCAGAAAATCTAATGCATCAAAGAGGAAATAAACCGATACATTACCTGAACAAATGTTAAGGGAAAGAGTAATTAGAAACTTTGAGATAAATCAAAATGCAATCAGTGGAGCAGTAGGTTAGCAAAGCTTAGGCTAGCTGGGATCTATCCAAGGTTTCCTGATGGCTTTCTCTGATAACATAGCCCATTTTCTAGATAAAACAAAGGCAGTACTTCAGTAACATAAGAGGTGAAATTATTATGAAGAACAAGGAAAACAAGGACCACCACTGGGATACCAGGAAGACTGAAGAACTTGTGACAGGGTGGGAAAATGGAAATCATAAAAAGGGAGTCTAGCAGGGGTTACAGTAGTGACTCTCAGTGATTTTGCTGGTTTCTTAGTGACATAAACAGAAATACTATATGGTCACAAAATCTGCTAATGGCTCCTTTGGAACACGCTGATACACAGGTACAGAAAATAACAGGGTGGGAATAAAGGAAAAAGTCATAAAGCCTGGCAATATTGAGTTCCAAGGCATCCATTACAGTGCAAATTAACAAAAATGTCTACAGCTACAAGGATCTTTAACTAAAGATTACTGAGAAAAAGAAATACTTGGGTCTGTG
>PYHW01010540.1:2355213-2379684 GCA_013186435.1 Turdus rufiventris
CCCTAAAGAGATGGGTTTGAACTTCACTTCCTGCAGAGGGAGGCAGTTGGATCAGCCACAAAAACCTTCATAAAATTTCATAAATGAGGTGTCTAGGCAGGATCATTTGGCTTAAACTAAGGAAAGGAAAATAGTCATGTTTATGCAGGGGAGAGATGATTCTTCCTTCTGAGCACATCGAGGAGATAAACATGAGGGAGGGAAAAGAAATATTTAACCAAGGAGGCTGGCACAGGGAGGAATGCACAGACTGCAAATTAAGATAGATTTATTGAGACATCATGAGGAAAGGTGAATTTTGGCCAGTTTATAGGATGGTTGATACCACGAACCTGCTCACCAAAGCTGATGACTCAGAGACCCAAAAGGACCCTATGAGCTTTACACCTAGTTTTTTTCTGCTCTTGCTTTTATTCTTTGAAAAATCCAAGTGAGGCAAATACAGTCTCAAGAGAGATATATTTCACTCCAGCCTGAACTAGACCACAGAGAAGTTTGCATCTGAGCGAATCACACTGGTGTGACTACATTCAAGGGTCAGAAATAGAAGTTTTAGGGCAGAATGACTCCTCAGACCTCTGGAGGTGCATCTTAGAATGTGAGGAGCCATGCCCCAAATGTGCCTGTACCTCCCTGTGGACAGTGCCTGGCCCCATGTTCCATCAGGTGAATCCCATGCTTAGAACATTTTGAAATACAGTACCAATACTTAATTTAAAGATGCATGGGCAAAATTTTCCTTACCTTTCTCTCATCAGAAGTAATTACAAAAAGCAAAAACAAACAAACAAAAAAAAATCACCCAAATTACATAGGTGGTTCTGTGTAGTTTAGTATTGAAGCGGTGAAAGGGGCAGGATTTTTGTAAAGCTTGGGCAATCTCCACCAAACACTTGTTCCACAATGTAAGAGAAAACAAAGTGCCTGCAGATTTGGGCAGTGACTGAAATAGAGAGCCCTGCCAACACGAGCAGGGGAGCCTCCAGGCACAAAACCAAAAACTCCTGTTCTGTGCAGTGCAGGGGGAGTGTCCTGGAGGAGGTAAAAGCTGTTTGAAATGCAACCAGCAAATCAGTCCTAAAAGAAATGTTCGAGCTTAGCTACTTAAATAGAGCTTAGCTCTAAAATCCTTGGTTAGCTCCTTTAATGCTGCTTTGCTGGAGTTAATTTTAAATCTTCCAACATGTATCAGAAATCTTTATTTCTCAGTAAACAATTAATATCATAAAGTTGCATAGTTACAAATCAAAATGAGCGAATGACAAAAATAAAACAGTGACATTTCTGATTTATCACCACTTTAAAAGCAGAATTTTGAGTTGTATTCAATCGTGTAGACACACACAGCAGTAAAGGGCTTTGCTGCTTCTGCACCAGCTATCTACATCCAGGAGCAGATACAAGCAGAGCCCAGTTAATACTCGACCCTGCACCACTGGAGGAATGGAAATAGTGACCTCAGTGAGGAAAAACTTTACAGCAAAATGTAAGCAANTTTTTTTTTTTTTTTTTTTTTTATCAGGGGGAGGGAGAAACCTTCCTTATTTTCCTCTAACACAAATATCAATAAGCTGTAACATTATAAATAAACTTCCAGTGAGCAGTTTATGGCACAACTACACAATGCAGCACATTTCAAACTGCAAATAACTGAGGTTATAAAGAGAAGGGTGATTTCAAAATATTTTTTCTAGATGCAAGATAAGGGGGATGTGGCATTTTGCAGTATTTATTTGTTAGTGCATCAGTGTGCCCAAAAGAAGGGAAAAAAGACAGTATCATGAAATATGATAATTTTAACTCATGTAGGGAAGGTGGGTGGAGGAAAAAATGGGAATTTGTGCTGCTCCCATCAGTATCACTTCAGTGAGCATCTGATCAGATTATTTCATTTCCTCATCTCCTCTGTAAGCCTTCCCTTCCTTTGTGAGCAAAAGGGATCACACAGGACTCCAAGCTTCCCTTGAAAGTGCTCCACAAACAATTTCCTCTGCTGGACCCTATCAGTTTATATACCCCTGACTGAAGATTTTATTTAAATGGCTTGTACCCAACATCTGCTTCCCAGTAATATATATACCATATTAAAATTTAAAATAAAATAAAATAAAATAAAATAAAATAAAATAAAATAAAACCCCCTGGGATATCTGATTGCAGTTCAGCATGCCATAGCCCACATCAGACAGGTGTGTGAGGCTGTCAGGTCCCCCACCACCCCCTGCACTGGCTCTGGCTCAGCTTTTTCCTTTCACATCATGCAGACATTCAGGTGTCTCCACAGGGAAACCTGCACACGTATCCCAGACCTTGTACAGCACTGAAGTAGCTGGTTAATTAATTAAGGAAAAAAAATGAAAAGGTGATTAATTAAACAGTGGCAGAACTTCAATAAAGCCTTAAGAATAAAAGCCAAAGAGAAGAGGTAAAATTTTGCAAGTCAGTGCAATGGGGTGATAGAGGTGAATAAGTGAAAGGGGTGAAAATGGTTGAAAATCTACAAAATATATGCCTACAGTGGATACATTTATAACTTAATACCATACCCATGCCACTGTATTAATTGTGGGTTTTCACACACTACAACAGAATGACAGCATTCTTCATATTTAATTGTCTTCTCAGTGCATAACAAGGGGGAAATGCCAGGTCCCAGGGTTGCTGCTTCTGTTGTTATTTCTAGGAACTTGCATGGTAGTTTAACACTTGGTTGCAGCCAGGATTTACTTCTGGGAATTATTTTCTCCACGTCAGCCACCTAGATTTTAAAAAGCTAGCTAGCCATAGACTGTACTTCAGAGCCAAAGTGCCACTCTTGAAGCACATCAATTTATCTTCACCTTGCATACTCCACCCAGCATGGTGGCCAAAAACCCTCCTTCAAACACCTCCCACAAAGAAAATGCTTGCAGTAAAGCATTGCAGGTGTGAACATGGCTACACCACCTTAATCAGTTTCTATTTGCTTTCAATTTACACACATTGCAATTTTAGTTTCTATTCATTGCAGTGATACACAGAAGTTTCTGACAGTGCTGAAATACGTCAATAACAGCAATTAAAAGAAAATTATGTTACAAGGAGTCAATGCTTTAACATGCCCTGCATAGATCACTGAATTTTAAAGGTCACTGGGTCATGTAGTCTTACATTATTAAACAGCAGGCACAGAACTTTAGTTTAGGTAATTTAAATTTCTCTGCTTTCACTTCCAGCCACTTTCCATTGTGAAAATTAATTTCTGCAGAAAGGATGATGCTTATATAACTGAAAACCACCTGGATACCACCCTGTCCTCATGTCCCTTTCTTCACAGTACATGACATGTCATTTCAGGACCATGTTTCTGGCAGAGAGGAGATCCAGCTTCTAGGTTTTATTTCATGACAAACTCAGAAATTCATGAATCTCAGTTAAAATTCCCAGGGGGGAAAAAAAATATTTTTTTCAAAATAGTAAGAGGCTTTTCCAGCTCAATTTAACCCTTAATTTTTGGAAGCATTTCCATTTGGCCAAAAGCTTCTCCATCCATCTAGTTTACACAAAGTACTTCTTTTCAGAGGTTCAAATACATGTGAAGACAAGAGCCAAACACCTGCCCAGTATCCTGGGATGCCAATCAATGAATTTGGTCCCAAAGGGAGATTTTAGCATGGTTTGACCATACCTGATCAGCATCCTTGGGTACCTGCAAATTTGCTGACAATTTCATCAATAGGTGAGTCTGCTAATTCTGACTTGTATGGGAAAAATGGTTACAAACAACTTTTTAGTAGCCCAGACTGAGAGGGGTCGATATTTATCTCTCTAATAGGGAGAACACACATAAAGGCTGAGTCTCAAGGTAACATAATTCTCCAGCTTCAAAAGCTGGAGTCATGATCTTATAAATTTTATATACTGGTACATTCAGCACTGGAAGAGTTTTTACACACAGCTCATTACTCAGGGAAAAGAAAATTGGAAGTAACTCCAAAACAAAAATCCAATTTCCCGTCACGACACATTTCACATCCTAATACCTACAGGATTTTCATGGGACCAAAATCTTTGGATCCAAACACCAAATTCCCCATTAATTCAAAGTTTTATGTCTTTTTTTTTTTCCTGTTTAATAACGTTAAAGAAGACACAGGCAGACACTTTTAGACTAAATCTGAAGTTTCAGAGAGCTCTTATGCTAAAAAAAAATTAAAATCAAGTTTCAGACACTCTGAGCACACACACTCTGTTCTGGTTTGTTCCTTGAAAACTGTCTGGATTTCCCAGTATGTACTATGCTGTCCCCTGTCACACCTCTGTATGGGAAATATTTTCTATATGGTTTTGTTTTAGCCAGAACATATTTCACTGCAGGATATGCTGCCCAATTAGAAAAGATGTCATGCATTTTTTTCTGATTTTCTGGGTCTATTATCCTAGCAAGTTTCTTAAATCAAATATCCCACTTAGGATTCCACTTTTCTCTCCATTAGTTCATTTTTCTCCAGCCTATTTTACCTTGTTTTCCTACCCTTTCAATACCACTTAGCCACTTAATTCCTCATCCATCACATCAGCTCAGATCACTCTGTGCTGTGTAAGGTGTCCCTCATTGTCACCTCCCCCCTCCCTCTCACACATCCCAATCCCCTGAGCAGACTCAACAGCCTGGCTCTGTAACTCCACAGAACCTACACCTCTAATTCTATCTCAAATCATCTTAATCCCCCCCAGTTCTCAATTTGTGTGTCTTAATCCTCTCCATCAAATCCTTCTACCAAGGCTCTACATGTACTCAACAACAGGATAACCTTGATTTGCAGTCATGTTGGGAACTCCAGCCTTCACCTAATGTTGTCTGTGAGGGAAATGACACCATTCCTACTCTGGCCAAGACTGGCTGCATTTGAAGAACTACAACACCTGGTAAGAAAACACAGACTGCCTCTTTTCAACCTTTTTTTTTTTTTTTTTTTTAATTATTTCAATTTATCTCCCTAATTTTGGCATTATAAATAGCACTCTAGTGCTTAAGGTACCTGAATTCATTTCAAGCACCTGTATCACATAGAAGTCTATGTATAAAACAAAGAGACAAAATCCCAAACCTCCTTGGCCAGATCCTTCTTCATGAGAGATCTCCTCATAGGGAGGAAAAGAAACCCCCTCCCATGGTATTCTCCCAGATATGGGAAAAACGAGGGAATTCTGGAAAGTCACCTTTCACTCAGCTGGTTTTTAGGGCTGCTCACCCTGGTTTGGGTCCATCCCTCACCACCATACCAAGAACTCCAAGAACTCATTTTTTGCAGCTTTATCTGAAATGCCACAATCATCAACTTTAACACTTTTATCCAACACCCAGGGCCAAGACAGAGAGCTAAATCCTAGCAGAATCAAGGGCTAAAATAACTCTTCTCTACTTGCCTTAAGAAGGAAACACCCACTTTCTAATGAGAAAAATTGCTTTTAATCAGAGTATCTCTCCCAAATTAAGATTATGGATTTAGTTATTCTTTACCTATGAGCAGTGTTTGAACACCCAAAAAAGTTAAATCCCAGACAAGAAGCACCAGTTAAAATTAATGTTAAAAACCAAATGAAGATAAAGAGAATTAATAACTGCAACCACTCAGAACACACCAGCCAGCTCAAAAGACTTAAGTGTCACAAATGAAGACATATCACAAAAAAATAAAAAGATCTCCCCTGAAGGACAGGAAAAAGAGAAGATGTAGACCCAGGGAGGAAAGGCTGACTGTTTACATACCTGTTTTCAAAATCAATTCTTTTCAGACACAAGGGAAAGCTGGAGTTGGAGGAGATGAAAATAAAGTAAATATAAACCAGTGTCTGCTGGAGGCTCCAGAGCCACACCACAGCACTTCATGACAAGGGAATTTTACTGTTGACTTCTTTATTAAAAAGGTGTTAATGTTTCATTTGTTTGAAAGTAAATGACAGCAGCTCTAGGATCACTGGGGTTCAAGGCACCTTGCTACTGTTATTACATTTTGATTAAAGTTTGTCACTTTAGGTGAGTCTCAATTATAATGTGCTGTGTCAAGATTCTCTTCCTTGTCACAAATATTGCAGATGGTTTATTTCCCCTGTATATGTTAGAGAAAGAGGTTTAACCTCATCCTTTAAATCTGTCCTGCTTGGGCATGGAAATTTTCTGTTTGTTTTACATATTAGAGCACAAAAGCTGGAGATAACACTGTATTTTTTATAAAAATCAGGTTTCTCTGAGTCTGAAATTGGTTATCTTATAAAGATATATCTTTATAACCTTGCTAATATCACCTTTTTACACAGCCTGACTGTACAACCTGGTTTCAGATGGGCAGCCCTCACAGGATCTTGAATTTAAGCTGCGAGTTCTATCACTTCTGCCATATTTGCTATAAATAAAATGGAACAATGTCAAAAGATGCTACTCAGCACACAGAGGCAGGGATGGAATTTTAAAGGAGTTCTACAAAATTTGCAGCAAAGCCTGTGTTAAAAAAAAAGAAAAGAATGTAGGCTTTATATAGTGAGAATTGAGAATTAAAAAACAAATAAACAAATAACCCCACTAAATGGTGCTCTAAGAAAAACCTGTTAAAATGCTCAAAAATGAACAGAGGCTTTTCCTTCTGTTTATGGCCCCGAAGATAAAAAGCTCTAGAGAAAAATTAAAAAAAGTCCTAAAGCCATTACAGTTCCATTTTAATAATGAATTTCTGTACACTGACTCGTGCATGCATTATTTGTTGTAGTTATTGCTTGTTTTCTGTATTAGCTTAGGCCACAGTCTCAAGTGCATAAATGTTAACACACTTAGCAGTTAAAAAGCTTTAATTCAACACCCATCTATGATTTTTATGTTTTCTCTCCTCAAACAGTTTCTCAAATTTTAGCTGTAGCTGAAGAACTGTACCAAACAAGTGGAAACAAATCTCCCTCTCAATCAAACATTTAAGATAGGATTTAAAAAAAAAAAAGAAAACATTTAAAAAAAAGAAATTACAGCCTGGTTTGAAAGGTAGTCCTAGGGCAGGATTTAAAATAATGTTTATTCAGAGCCATTCCCTACTTTCATATAAGTGGCAAATTTGTCACCAGCTTCAGCCAGAGCAAATACAGAGCTGTAATCAAGGCTGCAGTGGGTAAGAAGTGCCCAAAGACAGAGCTGAAAAGGAAGRCTGTGACAGGGGACATCCCACCTGGCCCAGCCCACTCTGACAGGGCCTTGCACCAATGCTCTTGGACGACATCCAAGCCATCCTAAAACCCTTGTCACTAAAAAAAACATCCACACATGGTACTGGAGCCCTAAGACACCAACACAGGAATGTCTTTGTAAATCCCAGCAGCTCAAGGCCAGCCCCCTGTATTTGCACAAGAGCATGAGTTGCCTCACTGGGAACAAGCTTCTAAATTAATCCCAAATTAAAATAATCCTTTTGAGAGAGACTACAGCCCCTTACCTCATCCACATTCTCAAAGGCATTGATGATGTCGTATGGTAAACAGGACAGAAGATCAATCACAAACCACGTCTTCAGGTAGTTCATCCGTATCAGCTTGGGATCAGAGATAACCTCTCCCCCAGGGCCAACAAAGGTCGTGTGAAAGTTCAAAACAATGTCAACCAGGAAAATAACGTCCACAACGCTGTCCAGCACGAGCCAGGCAATGTTGTTCTGCTTTGTCTTGAAGGACACGTTGTATGGAACCATGATTGCTGTGTAGAAGGTTAGAATTAGGATGACCCAGTCCCAGGTGGTCTTAAAAGCACAATAGTGGAGAATGATGTGTGGTGGAGTCTTTGGAGCTTCTTGTTTGTACTGAGGAAGAATATCAGATCCCAGCTGGAGAACCTGTAAGAGGCAGAGGGGCAAATGTTACTGTTTGCATGAATAGGATCCAGTGAGGGTCGTAGAGATTTCTGTGAGGAGCAGCAGAATTGGGACTGTGCTCGTTGGACATTGTAAGGCAATGCACAGTTCCTAAATAATCTGATTTACATGGGGTATGTGGAGGCAGCTGTCACTCAGTGAATGGGAGCAGCATGGCATCTGAGGATATTCCTGCAAAAAAGGGAGGTCTTTGCAGATGGACTGAGGGGAAACCATGCCAACAGCAAGGGAAGAGAGGCTCCGGGAAGAGGTTTTGGGTACTGCTACACCAGCTTATGCTTTGCAGTTACGAACACAGAATGATAGAATGGTTTTGGTTGGAAGGGACCTAAAAGATGATCTATCTCCAACCCTTCTGCCATGGGCAGGGAATCCTCCTGATCAGGTTGCTCCAAGCCCTATACAACCTGGCCTTGAACACTTTCAGGGGTGGGGCAGCCACAGCTTCTCTGGAAACCTGTTCCAGTGCCTCACTACCCTCCCAGTAAGGAGTTTCTTCTTAACACATAATCTAAACATGAACACTCATTCCGATTTGTGATAATTACAAGATTAATTCTTTGTGCCAGACCTCTTTTTCAGATCACTGCTAAGCCAGAGCAACACCCCACCAAAGGTGAAACAGCCCCAGCCTTGCTGGCCAACCTAAAATGAGAACTTCTGTCTAAAATCCTGCCAATATCACACTTCCTTCATGTTTTCTTCAAAAAGTTGTTGCTCCACAAGCTCAATATCACTAGTGGGTTCTCTTTTACTTCCTGTAATTACTTTTTCTTTTTTTTTTTTTTTTTTGCATAGGGCTATAATCTCCTGCATGCTCACTGTTGTAAAATTGTGGAACTGGAAACACTGCAAAAACCAAGCCAAATTCACTTAAGGCATTCCCAGCTAATCTAATTACCTCTTATCTCAGTCCAACACAAGAAACAAAGGAATGCACACAAGGCAATTCATTGCACTGACAACTGAAAGATCCACTTGGGGATCCAACTGGGGATCTGAAGTCTGTATGGGATAAAATAAATAATTACAGCAGCTCTAAAACTCATTTCAGCCCAACACCTGCCCCATACTGGGGCTAATGCACCAGATTTCCAGGGACAGTTGGATTGAAAACAGGAGCCTCAGATACGTAAAATTCATCAAACATAGGATGGCTCCTCAATGGAGAGGAGTAAATGGCTCTGAATGAACAACTAATAACAACTAATATAAACTCAAGCACCACAGATAGGGATTCTCCATTAATTCTTTTCTCTCTTGTCTTTTAGATGTTTTTAAGAGAAAGCTGTTGCTAAGATCAGACAGTAAGAGACTGGCTCTGCTGAAAATCTGTTCTCCAGGAATCACCAAGGGACAACAATAACAGCAGCCTCCCTCATTCTGTGATGGGGGGTGTGACTTCCCAAGATGTCAAATCTGGGCCAAAGGCAGGCTGGAGGGATGCAAACCTGCTTCTGCCCACCTGGTCCCACCCTCCCTGAGGTCATATTTAAAAATCATGACCTGTAAGGAAAGTCAGTTGAGCTGACACTACAATTACATTAATTAGCCATTTGTTCTCTACAGAGCCAGGGTAAATTGCACAGATTTATGCTGTGGCCAGAATAGCACTGGACCCCCTAAATGGCAGCAGTGAGAGAGCAGCAGAGACCTCCAGGAGCCCGTGGCTGCTCCCTTTGCCAGCAGCCTTGTGCCACCTCCAGTGTCACACAGAGCCCTCTGTGGCATGGTGTGGCCCCAATGGCACTTGGCAGAGACAACCACAGAAACCAAACTCCTGGTGAGACCTAAAAACCATCAAACTCCAGGTGTCCCTCCCCCAGTGCCCAGGACAGGCTCGCTATCAGCACTTTCATACTCCTATAACCACTGGAGCACACTGAACTTGCTGGTGAATCCATGGGAGTTTCCCTGGAATTAAAGCAGTGATCAACACAATCATTTTCTCATAGCAGCCTTGTGAAAATTTATTTCAAAGCAAAAATTTTCACCTGCACTTACCACACCACTTTGGCTTTGCCTAGTAATTTGGTTGTTATCTCCAGATATCTCTTTGGACACATCAGTGATAAACCAGCACTGGGACTTCTTTCCCTGGTTTCCTCAGGCCTGTTTATTCCCTGCCTTGTTCAGTGGGGCAGGAGCTGGAAACATCCTCACTAGAGCCAGAAAAATAAGCTACTTATGGCTCAAGCAGAATGCCATTAACATATGCTCGATAGTTCCCTGTGCCTCTGGTGGTGGAGTGCCTGGGAGCTCCCACGATACTGGAAAAGCATAATTATTATTCTTAACATAATCTCATGCTGAGTTTGACATGGTGAGGGGGTGGCAAGTGGATGTGGAGACCACTGAACTATAATGATTATTTCTTTCATGCTGCATGGATTTTTAATTTTAAATCACCAAATACGCAATATCTTGTTAGTCAGCTGCATTTACTACAGAGTGTCTGAATTATTCCTGTGTACAGCTGATAAAAATGGCTGATAACTGTTAAGTCTGATAAGGGGAACACATTCTGCAAGGGATGAGCCATGAAGATAATGCTCCTCCTCAGATACAGAAATATGGAAAATGGGACCTGTGCAGGGATGGTGAATCTCCCCTCAGCCTGCCTTCCTCACAGCACTTTGCCTACAAAGCACTTTGCAGCTATAAACTACCTGTAAAAGAGGAGATTGCACACTCTGCAGGGAACGATTCCTGACTACAACCTCATCCCACTTATTCCTGAGCACACCTACTCCCTTACCTGAGGTTTTGCTGCTTCCTGATCTAAATCTCCCTTGCTGTGACCTAATGCCATTTCTTTTTCCTCTAGCTATAATGGTGAACAATTTCCTGCCCCATTCTATGCAGTTGCTTTGGACTCTTTTGAATATTGTTACCACATCTTCTCCAGTCTTCTCTTCTCCAGACTAAACCAAGAATGGATATAACTGGATTTACAGGACTTCGTGAAACCTCATGAATTTGAAAAGCGCGAGGTGTCAGAAATCCAGCATTTATCCAAGCTATTGGTATGGGATCATTGTAGGGAAAACACCACACTGCCAACACGTGAAAACTGCTGGTTTCCATTTCAATAATATGAGTTTTTTATTATCAAAGTTCACTAAAACCAGAATGGTAATGAAAACAAGAAAACAAAAAACAAAACATTTAAAGCTGCTGTCAATTCTACAGTGTGAGCTCTCTGGTACAAGGGCTGTCTTTTTCAGTAGCTCATATTTTTTGGCCCTGTATTTTTGATCCAGTTATTTCTCATGACCATTGGACATGAAGATGAAAGCAGTACCTATATTCCATAAGTGAACCTGAAGGTATTCACTTATTGCACCACTTGCACTGCTAAGGAAATATTTGCCACCTTCCAAAGAGTTCATTTCATCAGTTCTGAAGATAAAAGTGATAAGAGAAATATTGTAGGCATGGCTTTGCAAGAAAGTCAAGATCAGGGTATCTAGCAGTCCATGGGGACCCAGACAGGGCTGCTTCAGAAGAGGTTTCTCAAACAATCCCATTTTCCTGGGAGAGAGACTCAAGGACATCGATCCTGGTTCCATGTCACTGTGAGATATCAGGGAAGCACACTGTGCATCCCAAGCTAAGGAACATCCAGGAAGCTGAGGATGTGTGCACAGAAATAGGGCCATTTCAATAACAGTGACCTAGAGAGTGCTTTAATGACCTGCCCTAAAAACACGGGCTCACCACATGCTGCTGCTTTAGGACGAGCAGAAAAAAATCAGAGTCAGGAAATATTTTCCTCTAAGAAAATCCTTTTCCAATGGGAATTAGGGTGGGGTTTCCTCTCCTGCTGCCCTAGGCTGGTGCCCACCCCACTTTACCTCTGCCAAGCGGGAGTGCTTGTGCACCACCTCTGCCTTGTTCATGGGCGTCAGCTGCTGCAGCACGCTCCGGCTGTTGGTCAGCGCCCGCGTCAGCCGCGCAAACTTGGTCCAGCCTGCGGGAAAAGAAGGAAGAAAGGTCAGAAATCCCATCAGAACTGCTCAGGCCTCATCCAGTGCTGGTAAATCTCCTTTCTGCTCAACGATATTCACCCTCAGAGCTGAATGGTTTCGCTAAATTGCCGCACAGAGCAGCTGCAGGCTCTGTATCTAAAAACTGTGCAAAAGAGGGAAAATACTGCTCGTTCAAGGCAGCACAGGTAAACGTGAAAGGAATCAAAACATTCTTCTGCCTTCTGGAGACATGGTGTTAGGGGATGACATCCTGTTTTCAGCCTTCTGGGGCCATACTCTGCTGCTGAAATCTAATTCTAAGCCACTGAAGTTCTTGCAAAGGCTTCTCAAGTCTGCAAATCCTGCTGAAGGAAAATCCTTCCCAGCTACAGAAAGGATTCTGCTGATTCAGGACCACTGGAGAAACCCCAGAAGTCTGATCCTTAAGTCTTTACTGATTTTTACCCCAACTCAACTTCACAGACAAAAATAAACTAGAAAAAAAATTTTAAAAGACTGCACCAGCAGCAGTGCTTCAAGCTAAAGGAAAAATAAAATAACCGTTTAAAGTCAGATTAAGAGCTTGATTTTAAATGGCATTAAGAAACACATTTAGCTATTATATTAATGATAAACAACTGCTTTAACTGTAGCCTGGGACCCACAGACTGAGCTGCCCCTGAGGAATATTTTCCTGCAGCACCCTGCAAGGAGCAGTTTGTTACTGAGAGCAGCAGCAGCCCAGGAACATGTCAGCAAAGCATTCCTGCTGGAAAAACGCCCCAGTGTTTGTGATGGTGTGGATGCATCAGGGGATGGGGTAGATGGGTGCACACCAGGATTTTCAGCAGTGTAGCACCTCAGTATTAAACAAGAAATTAATCCAAGTATCTTTAGGAAGGAAACATATTCCCAAGGACACAGAAGGAGATGCTGAACATCCACTTTAGCCAGGTATAATGTCATTTTTTTACCAGAGAGTTCTGGATAAAATATCAAACAAGTTACAAAGAGGAAAGGGGTGCAGGAGAAAGTTTAACTTTCATTTAATTTGAATGGTGAGTAGGTGAAAATTAGGGAAAACATTCATACCTGAGAAAGGAAACATAGCATTTCTGTGTTAGAATCATCACAGAATGGTTTGGGTTGGAAGGGACCTGAAAGATCATCTCATTTCAACCCTCAGCCATGGGCAGGGACACTTTCCACCAAACCAGGCTGCTCAGAGCCTCATCCAACCTGGCCCTGAACCCTCCCAGGGATGGGGCAGCCACAGCTGCTCTGGGCAGCCTGTTCCAATGCTGGGTTTATTTTTAAATGCCTTTTGCTGATAGGAGTCAGGGACTTGACACATTAAGGGAAGCCCTGAGTGAGACCAAATAATGAGCAGGGAACAGAGAAGACAGTAAAACTTCAAGAAAAAAATTATGTACAAACTTGGTTTTGCCGTTTACCACACACATCTCTCATTCACACAAATGTAAATCCATTGTTCATCATTTAACACTCAGAACAGTTTAAAATATCATGACATGCCACCTACACTGCACAAACATTTGTGTCTGGCTATTTATACATGACCTCAAAAATGCACATTAAAAATTCACTGGGAAAAGGTAAAAAATAGAAGCATTTTATTAACTTTTCAAATGTAAACTTTGAATGTGAGCTTTGGATATGTCTCATGCGTCTGGAGCTTACATGGATGTTCAGTTAAGAATATGCACTTTATTAAACAAGGTCAAGGCACTCTACAGTTATCTGTGAACTATTAATTTTTAGAAAAAAAATCCTTGTGCTCTTCCTTCTCCTAATTTTCTATAAAACTGCAGGAAAGAAGACAGCTTTAAGACAGAAGTCAGAACTGGCCTTTATTTTTCTAAACCAGCAATTTCAAAGACCAAGTGAGCCTGGTAACAGCATTGTGACAGCTCTGCCCCAGCATTTCCAGTAATTGCTGGAGGCCACATTGCACCCAGGTGATTTATTTTGAGTCACTGCAAACAAGAACCAGAGGAAAAGAGCAGGAAGGTTTTCACCCACTTCCAGACCTGGGTAGGTATTCACACACTCTGTACCCAGTCATGGTCCTCTTCCCCTGGAAAATTATTTCCCTGTGGTCCATAAGGACAAATATGGGCCAGTCCCCAGTCTTTACTTTGTCATCCTGCCCCACAGCTGGTACAACAGTGATGGAAAAGTGCTCAGCAAAAACAAAACCAGAGACAAACTGCTGGGTAGAGCCCCAGTCGCTGTCACTTGTCACATCTCAGTGCTGTCAGCTCCTCCAGCTCCTGACAGACACATGAGGATGTCCTGCACGGAGAGTGAAAACCCCTGTACCTGAGGAGGTACAACATGCTGCAAAGTGGTTTGGGGATTCCCAGAGTTGAAGGTGTCCATGGTGGAAATCATTGGCTGGATGAGACACAGAACTGACAGCCAGATCCCTCCCATCTCCTCCTCACTGCTGAGGCCATTTAGAGGAGGATTTGGAGGAGAGTCAGAGGCTGGCAATGACAGGGGATGGCTTCGTGTACTCTAGAAATCCTTTGTCATGGTCTTTGCAGGCTGAGAGATCCCACTCATAAAAATACAGGGTTTAAAACACCTCTCTTATAAAAGCAGAGGTGGTAAGAAATCCCTTGTCACTGTTTTAGGTAAGGAAAGTATCTGTCCTGCATAAAGCACAAATGCAGAATTCTTTGCGAAGCTAGGGAAGATGGAGCAGTAAGCTGCATACCAGACAACAGTAACCTTTTTACTGTAAAAATAAAAAGAAATTGAAAACTAAGATTATTTTTTTCAAATCCTTCTTTACCACAATGTGAGATCATCAATGTCATGTGAAAGAAAGAAGCCACACATTTAACATTCAAGGTTACCACTCTGCTCTGACCTTTTCACAGACAAATCATTTCATTGTCTGCTTTCTCCACCAGGACCAAAGCTTTGCTTTGCAGCAGAGCAGACCTACAAAACCCTTCCAGCCTTGTTTAGAGACTTCTCATTTTCCCATTTCTTTCAGCCCTGTGAGGCCCATGACTCTGGACATTGAAAGCATGGAATACACTAACATGACTTTTTACCAGCAATATTTCACCTGCTCCATTCCATCCATTTGCAATAGTGTGAAAATGTCCCATGTTCTTTTGTTTCCTATTTACAACCCAAGAGAATTAAAAACACAGCAACAGCAAGATGCTGGGTTAGGAGTGGGAAGGTGAAAATGTATACAGGCTGCCTCGTGTCTGAAATAATCTGCACAGGGTACATTTCTCTCTTTCTTGACCTTGTTGTAGACAAGACAAGTTCAGAATTATATTTAAAACCGATGTGTATGTTTAAATAGACCAGGGAAAACTTGCATAGCTGCCTACTGCTGTCAATATTTCTTCAAAAAATTCTCTCCTTTCTGTTCCTCTGTAGAGAGACACTTGAAAAGAATGATAATTTTATCCCAAGTATTAGTGACCGCCTGTCCTCACAGATATTTTCAGTCTGGGACGAGTAAAAGAGATGCACAAATAGCAGGTGCAAGAGGGGCAAAATCAAAAATGTACTCGTGAGAAAATGCAACACTTTTGATGCTCTCTTCAGCTCAGCTGGATTGCATCCTTCTTCCACAGCACTGCCTGAAAAACATCACCCTGAGCTTGCACCAGTGCACTCAGACTCTTGGGAAAAAAGCATCATCATCAGATCAGGCCAGCAGCTGCTTCTCCTTCCAAGGAGTTAAACTGGGTGCTCCACACAAAGACATGAACCACCTCAAATGGAAAATTCTGGAATAGCACATAAATGAAATTATTCTTTCCCCTGGTTCTCTTTAATTACTTTCTTTAAAATAAAATTACCCTCATGATCTGCATTCATTCTCAGGACTTAAAACAATGATCTCTTAAACAGGAACCCAGCAAAATATTTGCCTGTTTCTATCAATTCTTCAAAGTAAAATTCCTGCATTCTCAGTAAACTGGAGGTTTAACAGGTACCAGAACAGGACCTGAAAAAGGCAAACATGCTGACAGACATGGGCTAAACTAATGTCTGCCTTGCCCAGCTGTAATGCTGCCCTTCCAATCAGGCAACTTCCTTCTTCCTCCAGGCATTTTAGACACAATTAAATATTTTACACCCACTATTCTCCATGTCTCTTGCCCAAAACAGGACTGCCAATTTAACAGCCCTCTGACTGTGGGTCTGACTGAGACAGAGATGACTTTGTGATGTCCTTCACACAACAGCTGAGCCAGAGGTTTCTCTGAAGAGAAATAAAACCAGGAATACCAAATTAATTTTTTAAAAAGGTTTTTCTTTTCTATATATTTTCTATATCTTTTTTTTCTATATTTTCTATATATTATTTCTATATTTTTCTTAGATGCTCGACACTGGTTGAAGCTGCTGATGTTGTGACTGGATGCCTGGGGGAGTGCAGGAGCACAGGCAGGAGGTAGGCAAGGTGAAGCAGACAGAGCAACCAAACACCTCCTCAGAGGAGGAAAAGCTTTCCAGAAGGGTCTGAGGAGCTCATTTAGCCACTCAGTGTGTATGGATGTATAGATTCCTGCTGCAGGTGGATCCAGCACTCCACCACCCCCATGTCCAGCACTCCTTCTCTTCTCTGCTGCCTTCCCTGGGCAAGGAGGAACCCCAGCCAGCCCAAAATATCGTTGCAATGTATGGCAGAGAATAAAAAGAAACAGAGGAAAATCTGTCCAAAGAAAGTGCAGCAAGGGAGGCTTCCCCAAGCAGAAGTGATGCTGGAATGGATGAGACAGAATCACTGAATCGTTTAGGCTGGAAAAGACATCTCAGACTCTTTCCTAAAGGATATGTGGAGACAAAACCTTGGAATCAGAAATATTTCCAAGCACACAAAGCTCACAAAACAGAAAGTATTTTCAAACATATCTATATGCAAGTGATAAAACCTTTAGAACTCTCACCATAATTTAGTTAGGAGTTGAGAATTTGCAGTCTCTCTGACTGGGTTTGTGTACAGTTCCAAATGCATATCTAACCACACAGCTAGCAGCCACACTGAAAAAAATTTATTCAATTCAGAACTATATTATGTTATTTTAAAGCTAAATTCATACATCAGAGTTTATGAAGAGTTTAAAATCTCAAGGTGAAGTGTTAATGTCCTTTATGGTGCACTTGCTCTGAAAAACATAGTGATGACTAGTTCCTCCTAATAAAGCATCAGTGTAGCTCTGCTGGGTTGCAATTAACCTTTTTGTCAGGGTTTGTCTGGTCTTAAATAATGATGACTTTTAAATCAGTGGAACAGGGAACTATCCCCTACCTTAGACTACAGGGAATACACTTGGGTTGAGAATTATATTTTGTGTGAAAAAAACAATTGCAGGGAACAAATCCAGCAGTGCTTGTGTTGATTCCTGCCTGCAGGAGCACAGGGAACAGATCCCAGCCATGGGAAGATTGTTCTGGTCTCATTGTGAAGCACAAAATAGTTAACATGCAGAATGCCTAATTAATATATAATTTATGATATACCCACAAGAGCAAAGAGCACTGCTCAGAATTAGGAAGCGTGGAATTCAACTGGTAGCAGTGATCATCCTTTGGCATAAATAGTTATCATGTATAAATCCCAACTCTTTCTAGACTTTCCAGCAGTAAAGTGATGGTAATGGCTGGCTGTTTACTGCAAGCAAGGTATATCTGAAAGAGTTCACTGTCTCTTTGAAAATCTTAATAATCCTAGTATTGAGTTTTGAGAGAGAGAGAGAGGAATAAACAGGATTCCTGAATAAACAGATTAATAGCCAAACAATGTTCAATCATTCCCATGGTGCAGTAAAATTATTTCTGGACCAAATAGTCTATTAAAATGTAATTCAAAATATTGGGATAAATTTCTGGAATTGAAACTCTGTCTGATAATGCACTACACTCCTGGGATAATTTTTACATCCAACCTCCCTTCTTGCTCAGTGTTGTTTTCCCAGTTACCATCCACCCACTGCAACTGCTGGGGAGCTCAGTATGGATGAAGAACTAATGGGTAATCTTGGGTATATAATTTTACCTCTCTGAGCTTCAGCTTCTCCTCCTTAAAATGAAGATAATGCTAATTACCTAATTTGCAAGCCATTTTGAGATCTACTGATAAGAAGAGCTAGGATTTATATAACTCTAGACTACACTAGGCATACATTTTTTTATTACAATGTATTTTTTAATTCTCAAGTAGCCTTAAATGCACAGTGCCCAACTTCTTACATTTCACTTTTCTGCAAATAAGGCCAAATTTTATACACAAACACAGGGCCACTAGGGAATTACTTCCCATAAGTGTATAAAAACAGGTGCAAATTTTGGCAAGAAGAAGGAGAGAAAAAGAAAATATTAATTACTGTAAAAATCAGTCAGCTGGCTTTCAGGAATTGGTCAGAGAGCAAAGTGCTCATCACATCACCTCATCCTGGTTCTGCATTTGAATCACCCCAGAGACACAGAGTGGCCAAAGCCTCTTGCACAGCAATCTTCAGCAATTTGACCCTTGTGTGACACTCTTAATGAGACATTGAGACCACACAGTTCAATAAATTACAGGTTAAATGGGTGAAGAACTTGTTAATTGGCAAAGATCAAACAAGGAGCAGTGGAAAATAGTAAAAATTTATTACTGGGAGCCTTCTGGCCATTGAGTGCTTGTCTCCAGGGTTTGAAAGTCTCTATAAAATGACTGATAGAAGTGTCAAAGGACAGGAGGATTAGAGGAATGCTAAACAGCACTGAGGACAGTCAAACAGGATGGTGTGCTTGATAACTGGGCACGTGTCATTAAAACATGTTTTAAATGGAAAACAGTCATCCTGAGAATGAAAATTATAACTCCAGCATGAGAGTGAGGAGGAAGCATCCCAAGCAAAGAACAGTTCTGAAAAGGACCCAAAGGTCTTGGTAGATGAGCAATTCAGCATGAAATTGGCTTTGGCAAAAAGTCACCTGCTCCTTGGATACATAACGGGAGGAACTGGGCTTGGAGGCAGAGCAATGGGCACTAATGAGGAATTAGCTGGAAACCCACCCAGCCACAATAATTGCTGCAGAAACTCGCTGGGGACCTGGGAGGCTGAAATCCAGACCACACTCCATCCCTACTGCTGCCAATGAGCTGGATTAAAGGGCAGTAAAACATCCTTGTATCTGCCATCACCAGACCTCCAAATTCAGTCTAGACAGAGGTTTAAGGAGCTGAACTCATTTACTTCATCAAATGAAGGCGCAGTGATGAGCTGATTATGTGTGTAAATGCCTTAGTGGGACTTTCTTAATACCATGGAAAAAAAGACATAAGTTGTCACTGCAAGAAGCTGAAGCCTGGCTAATTTGACACTTCTTTAATGCCAAAAGCGTAATGGAGAAGCACAAAAAATATCAAGTAATGTAGTGGATGCTCAGCCTCTTCTAAATCAATACTGGATGCCTCCCTGGAGGGGCTGATTTAGTTACACACAAGTTCATGGGTTCAGCAGAGGAGCAGCTCAGTGAAGTGGAATGCCCTGTGTTACACAGATCAGACTTTCAAACTCCACTAGATTCATACTTATTATTTTAGATTTGGTTAATGATGAGTGCTCAGTTTGCTACATATAAAGTGTATCCATCTACAAACAGCTGCTGCTTCAAAGACCAGCTTCCAGTTTAATTCAATCTCTCACAGGGTTAGATTTGATTTCAATGGGATTTCATTTTCATTGCACATTAAACTTCCAGAAATTTGCAGACAGTTATTGTGCATTGATAGGTTGCTGATAGAGCGCACAAAGAGCTCCAAAGACTGTATCAGGTTCAGGAAAAAAGTATTTCATTGCTGTGAAAGAAATTAAAAACACTGGGTATGGAAATTCCCTCTTCTTCATCATAGTGGGTCTCCAGCAGCAATAAAGCAAAAAAGGATACAGAAGGGGAAGGGGGAGTGAAAAGAAGGCCTTGGAGCATCACTCCTGAAAGTGAGGAAACAACTCTCTCTGTGACTATTCAGCCTGTGCAGGGTCTGCAGAAGGTGCCAGCAGCACATCACTGAAGACATAACAGGGACAAATAGTAGGGATGCTTATCCTGCAGAAACAGGAAAAAAGCAACCTTGGAAGGTCTTCCAGGTTACTGGTGAGCTGTGCCTATCCCAAATGGATGGTTTAAAGTACCACCTAAAACAGTATTCTATCTAAATATTATCTAACTACCTGAATACCAAGAGACCATCTCAGCATCATTGCACTGAGTTGGCTGCTCTTGGTGCTGAAAGCCCACCTGGTGTCCTGGCAAATGCGATTTTTGTCATCCCCCCACCCCACCAAAGTCCTTTCTCCCAGCCCAGAGTCCCTGGATGCTGCACTCCAGACCCAGGGGAGAATGGGGAAATGGAGGTGGATTCCCTGCTGCCTGGAAGGGAAACTGCACAGCACAGCAAAGGAAGCAGCACTAGAACAAGTGGGTCTCTACTGTGACCCTTGTTATTACAGCCACAGAAAAGTGCAATAAAAACATGTTAAGGATATCCAAATTGTAACCTATTACATTACTGTGATGGATTTCTGTCAAGGTGATGTACTCAACAGGGTACACTGTGCTTCAGCTAAAGGTAGAAACATCACTTTCATGCTCTAATCCCTCCACCCACTTCTTCTATTATCACCAGGATTGATACCCCCCTCAAGGAAAAAAAGGTTCCCATGTGCAACTAGTTATATATGCTTAATAACTTGCACATATTAAAGATAAAAAAGGATCAGAATTATAGGCTTAGCAAGGATTAGCAAGCCATAAGCGTGTATTTCTGCAACTACTACACTTTTTATAGCCCTGTCACACTCTGAGATAGAGTTGTATCATTATATAGAGTTACATAACCATAAAGAGTTATATCACTGCAAGCATTACAGCATTGTCCCAGACAGACTTGATTGTCAGAGTCTGCCTCTATCAACTGGGGGAAAAGAAAAAAAAACAACTTCAGGATCCTGCTGTGCCATTTCCTGATCCCATCTGGTAACAGCACACTGTCCTGAGTTGTAGGGGGCTCACTAACACAGCTTTGCATCCTGATTCAACATCCCATCATTATTCACTAGAACTTCCCCACCACTACAGATGTGACAAGCCTGATATTTCACTCCACAGAGAACCAGTGAGAATCCTAGCCAAAAAAAAATTTCTAAGTTTACATAGAGGCCAAAGTTTTTCTTCACTGATGATAACAAAGGGAATAAAACCATTGCCTGACTAGGTGAAACTCCACTATTAACCAAAAATGCTCATCTTTTTCTTTTTTTTCTATATCTAAACTTTCTGTTCAACAGAATCTACAGTTATGGTGTTAACATTTTAAGTGGCCCATTCACCCTTCTAATAGTTAGGGCCCAGAAAAATGGCTTCATTTTTTTCCCTAACAAATAAACAGAAGATTATTACCACTGTGTGTCTTTGGAAGAATTGAAAGTCTTCAGATGTTTTTAAAAGGCCATTGGGTAAAGACAGAATAAAAGCTCAGCAAGCTGATAAAAGCATCCAACTGTGACCTGACAATGGTACAACATTTTAAAAAAAATATTCTTTGGGTTTAATTCGCTTAAAGAAAATAAAATATGCTTTCATATGCTTGTAATGGCCTTCCACCTCTGCTGTGCATGGCCTCAGGCCAGGACACCTGGGGATCTGGCTCTCGGCCACCGCAGGTGGGACCTGCTGCTTGCCACTGAATCCACATCAGACAAATATTCCCATTAGCAATGAGGAGAGGAGAAGGAAAGGAGAGATCAGACAAACCCAGCACAGCTCTTTAACCAGAAAATGAGGCACTGGCCCAGTGGCCACCAAGTGCAGCCCTCGCCTGACTCTCCATGAATTCTCAGAGCTCTTCTTCTTCCACACTGCCCCCATCCACAGCTCATCAGCCACCAACTCAGGAGCTGGGGCACTGTAAATCAAAACCAAATCAATGGAGGATGTTCTCTCTGTCCTCCAGACCTCCACAGCTGCCAGTGGCACCTTCACCCAGGAGGGAACACATCAAACAGGAGGCTGATCCTTCCTTCCATCATCATTTTTGCTGCTTCTGCTGGAGCTGCTGGGGGGTTTTGACACTTTTGACTGGTTGGAGACTTTGTAAAGTAATTTTCCATTTACCAGGAATGGCTTTACAGCACTTTTTGGTCACGGTTACATTGCCATACATCATAGGTCTCCCACGCATCACCCAGCAATAATAGATTGGAGCACAAGTAACGAGAAAACAAGTCAGTCCAATCTTTAGTGTCTACTGCCTGTACCCTCTCAGAAAACAAGGGTTTTGATCTCTGTCACTGTATTTTATGAGAGGAAGGTGGCTTTTAAATATCCCTTTCTCCAGTCTTGCTTACAAGTCCAGTAAGTTTCAACAGCTTTCTGGTCTGCAGCAAATTCACAGCCTCCTGGGTGAGCCCAGGAAAAATTTTCATTACTTTTACTCCCTCTGGCAAGCAAAGCTCCCTTCCTCCTTCTTTCCTCCTCCTCCTCCTCCTCCTCCTCCTTTCAGCATTAACAGAGCAAGTGGTGAGCACACAGGTGAGCAGAGACACACAGCATCTGCCACAGCGTCCCAGACCTCTCCGATTCCCTCTGCTCGCACAGGGCTTGTCCCTGTGAAGTCAGATGCATTTTTTGCACTGAAAAAAACACATTTTTAAACGCACATCAGGGGGGGAAAAAAAATCTCACCTCACCCTGGCAATGTGCTTTGTAGTGAGCCAACTGTTTCATTTGTCTGTCCTGTTTTCACAAACCCAACAAGCCGCTCGACACTTTTGGGCAGATCTGCATGCTCAGCACCACTCCCTGTCCCCCAAACCTGCTGTTCCCTGCCAGGGGCTCCACGAGATGCCAACCCCACTGCAAGCAGACCTGGCACTGACACTCTTCAGTGTAGATACAACCAGTGCCATGATTTAAATACCTTAGAGGAGTGTGATATACTGAAGCTTCACAACAAAGCAACACACCTTTGAACGGTGCAGAACGTTTTGGTGTGGAGAGATTATTGCATAATGGTATCAATATTTTATTCCTGCTGAATTTTTTATCTCAAATTTACTGCTCCCATAAGTAACACACAGTAACTCATCTGCACCATAGTTACTTATGTATTATGTATTGCATGGTCCTGGCAGAATTTCTTAAGGAATTTCCTCCTCTTAAAAAGGAAAAAAAAAATTAGCTGTTTCAATGGCAAGTCCCAGCACTCAACAGAAGTATTTTATTGAAACCCTATTCCACAAGACTTTAAAAATTCTCCAATAAATTTTTACATACATGTTTACCAATCTCATAATTCAAAAAGAAAGTGTCCTGGCAGCTTCATAGCACATTGTGATGTTATCTGCAGAGACAATGAATTATGTATCTCTCAGAGCACCATGTCTGACACAAAAAATCTATGATCCCAGTGCCATGGGATCCCAGAGACCCACACAGCTGAGACACACAGTGCTGTTTTCTCACCCCTGTAATAAAGTGCTGCAAATATTTGAATGTTTTCCTTACATCAACGATGCAAAAGACGAGCTTTAATTTATACAAAAGCAGAAGAAAAATCAGGTCTGTGGTTTGTAATGATGAGGTTTGTTGGAGGCACAGATCAATGCTCTTCAATGCTCTAATCAAAGCACCCTAAACAGATTCTTAAAGGCTCCAATTCTCTGTTTTAAAGGCACTTGGGAAATGTGGCTGCACTGCCTCTGCAATGCTCTGTGAGTTTGGGGGGTTTTAGAGTACAACTTTGACAGAATTAAGGGCTCTTTAGACACAGAGCCAAACCCGTTTGGCTGCTGAGGGCAATGTTTTGTGATGTCCATCATTTACACCTGGCATTTTAACAAATGGTGCCCCTCAGTGCAGAGCAGCAGCACACAGCTCATGCATTTCACTGCCTTTGCTCTTTCCCATAGGAACATACATTCCTGTTCTGGATGCCCCATGGGTTCTGCTCCTCCTCAGTCACAAGATGGGAATGGGAAGAGCTCAGCCCCTGGAGCACATCCCTGCCTCCCCAGGGATTGAATCTCCCAGGCTGAGAATCCAAAGGAGGCAACATTCATCATTTCTGCATTTGAGAACCACCTTCAGTCTGTTTGCTCCATCCAGCTGCAGCCCAACACTTCTCAGTGCAACTCAGTCCTGTGGGAAGTGGGGCAGAGCTGGAAAAAGGGGATTTGGGAGCTGGTTCTATGTGAGATACATCTTGGTTCCCCCAGAAAGCATCAAATAGGAAACCTTACAAGAGGATTCTTGCAGACTGGCTTTTTACCTGATGAGCTCACACTATGTATTACGTACACTGCAGCAAGGTGCCAGTCCCATGCCTCCAGATACCTACAAAGTCCTTTCAATTAACTGGCATTTACCCTAAAAAACTCAGATTATTTCCAGGCAGAAGAATTCCACATTATAGAGCTGAAAGTGAAATAAAGAACGTTTGCAGGTAGCTAACTAAATTGAAGAGGCAATAAAGTTTATGATGGCTGAGAAGGTATTCCTACATCAGGTCCTTATAATTTTATAGATAATACTCTCTAGACAAAAAAAAAAAAAAAAAA
>PYHW01010540.1:2388102-2401313 GCA_013186435.1 Turdus rufiventris
ATCACAGAACCACAGAATCACAGAATGGTTTGGGCTGAAAGGGATCTCAAAGATCCAAACCCACTGCTAGGGGCAGGGACACCTTCCACCAGACCAAGCTGCTCCAGGTTCTGGCCTTGAGCACTTCTAGATATTCCATCCTCTGTGCCCAGTGCCTGGAATTGGATGCTCCCTGAAGGCAGAAAGGGAAAACCTACTCAAACTTGTATCTCAGCCCTCCCTTCTTGCCTCTGTCCCTCATTTGCTCTGCTCACACACATTCACACCCATCAGGGAGCCAGCCCTTCCCCAAAAGCACCTCTTCCTAAAGGATGCAGCAGACACAGCTTAAATGCACATCCAGCCACAAATCACAGCTGCTAGCTCCTGAAAGACCACCAATAAAAGAAAAAAGCCATAAAGCTGCAATGCTTAGAGTAAATATATCAGCAGCCTAATCACTTTCTTGGGAATAAAGATGCATTTTGTGCATTACTGGGCTACAGAAAAGCCCACTGCCTCCTGCCATGGTAGTAGCAGAACTCAGAACAATGCAGCAAAAGTGCCTTTAAACTGTATAACCTAAAACCTCACTCTCTTTACTGGATCATTAGCTAGAGTATATTCTCACCAATACTAGTCAGGATAAATTCCAAGGTGCTTTACCATGTTGTGTATAAGTTGCCAGTTTCTTTTAAAGACTGCTTTAAGACTCCAACATCTGCAAAACAATGCCTTTCTCACCTCGATCCTTTCTCCCAAAACCTCCCCAGCAGATCAGAAGTTTACAAGTGCACCAAATGGCAGCAAAAAAGGCAATGAGCATACCTGCAAGTGCTGCTCTTCTGCATGACGTCAGCTCGGTGGTACCCAGAGAGTTTGCAAAATCCGTCATTACTGTAAACTACGGGCCAGTCCACAATCTGGGCGTTCCCCAACAAAAAACTGGATTCTGAAAGGACAAAGAGCAAAAGAGAGGAAGGGCTGTTGTCAGTGGCAAAGTACTATGAAATCCTCCTTGTGTCACACAGCAGATGCAGAGTGATTTGTGACAGTAACTTCTATCTTGACGTTTCAGAGGGAAATCCAGATGGACATCTGAAAAGAATTAGTGATAAAACAGGATAACTCCTGGTAATGCAAGTAGCTTCCTACACCACAAAACACTGATACAAGCCCCAATGCTTTAACAATTTAGAAAGCATTCATTTATTCACAACACCTGGACAAGATAGGATGTTTTATTTTTATTTTTACATATCTTGAAAGCAACATTAAATTAATGAGCAATTTGAGTTTTAAATGTTGAATTGTAAGCGTGCCCAAAGCTGATAATGACTCTTTTCCTTAGAGAAGTAATTTTTTTCTTCCTGGCAGGTCTGAGTCTGTTTTGCAGAACACAGCCAGCATCCCTGGGATGAGGGACAGAGTGCCAGGTGATGCTGGGGAAAGCAGATGTTTTAAAATTGTAGTCCATGGTAGTCTTCAGTGTTTTCTTTATTTTTCCTGTTAGTTTTCAATTTCATGTTGTATACAGCTATGGAACTATATGGTCCCATTCACTGGAGCTAAAAAGCTATTAAAATGTAACTATTAACAATCATTGCTGCATGAAAATTATAGAAAATGTTCCTTTCAGTAGTTCTTGTGGGGGAAAAAAAACGGATATTTTTACAAATTTTGCTCCTAATAGCCAAAGAATGGTTATGAAAACAACAGACATTTACTCAGGTGTGAATACTGATTTTAACATAGCACTGAGTTTGCATGAGCTACACTGGATTGTAGAGTTTGCAACTATTATTCTATTGAATATGGAACATGTACTAAAAAAATAGTATTTCTGTCTTTTTTCTTTATAAGCATGAATTTTGAAAAAAATAATCTGGAGATTATTGGATTTCCTACAGGAAAGCAGATTTCAAAATATTTTAAAGCCATCCAATGGGAGAAATAGAAGTTTAGATTTTGTGGAATCTAACACTTTATGCTCAAGGCATTTACTCGGATCCATCACAAATATTCTTTAAGCCTAAATGTCAACTTTTAAAAATTGCTTTCGTGCCCACAAGAAGATTCCCTCGCTAGAAACAGCAGGAGACCCAGAGTAAAGGCTGAGCATTACATAAAATATCCCTGGATTCCACCAGACCCTTTCTGCTCAGCCCAGCTCAGGGGTCATCCTAAAACCCTGGGGACCAGAGGGTTTGCTGGAGCTCATCCCACTGCACTGCCGTTCCCCCCACACCTGCATCCCCACTGATGCCTAAAGATTTTTTAGCTTTTTATGTATTTTCATATATTTGTAGCCTTGCAGATTTTCAATACACAGCTGTATACTTTCTAGTACTTTTCCTGCCCTTTCCCTTAATAAGCTAACACTTTTCTAACACATTCTCAAAATTCTGTTTAATCTTATACTTAAGAAGAGAATTTCTGATAAGAACATTTTGTTTTACACCAGAACTTAACAGATATAACAACAAAATAGGGCAAAGAAGCCCTGGGACCAACTCCAAAGGGCTGACCCAAGGGTGGGTTACTGGGGTGAATAATTTCCTATTGGATGTACTAGCTAGATATCCTAATTAATTCAGCTTATAAAAACTGGGAAATAGCCATATTTGTGCCCCTGAAAGCTTTCATTAAAGAGCTGCTTTTTATCTGACCACTTTAACACTGTTACAAGATTTTTTCCTTTTGTCATTAGGCAGCATTTCCAGTTTGGGAAAGAGGAGAGACACCCGCAACCCCAAAAATCTGGGCTCTCTCCATGGCTGTCACCCCACCACCAACAGACTCCAGAAGTGGAGATGCTGGGAGCATCAGCAATCCTGAATTTCCCATCCCACAGGGAAACAACCCAAGGCTGAAAGTTAAATTTGGAAAGATTGTCATTATAGAACCATCTCTGGCCAAAATTCTGCTCACACATCTCGACACAAAGGGCACAGCCTGGCAATGATGCACTCAGGGATGCTCTGCACATCCCTGAGCTCCCCAAGAGCAGATAACCATCCTGCCCTCCTGCAAAACCTCCCCATCCCCAGACATCATCTCCATTGTGTATTCCCACCACATCTCTGTTTCAGGACACAGAGCACACTGCAGGAGATACATGGTGCAGCCAGATAAATAGCATTTAATGCTTGTCTTCTATGGATTTTGTAGCTCTTTACACCTGAGGGTCTCAAAATATTTGGTAAGGTATTCACCAAACTGACCAAATCCACAAGAAACGTGGGAGGGGACAAAATGTAAGGCCAAGCTATTGACAAATTGTTGTGGGTTTGTTTTTCTTTTAAATCCCATAAAATTTGGGGTAAAAAAAGACACTAGAAACATCCTGGTATATACTAGTATTTCTAATTTTTAAGGTTAGATCAGATCCATAATATTAGTATTAGAAGCTTGACCAGATGTTTTCTTTTGCCCCCTTGAATTTTCCTGTACTTAACCAACTTCTTTTTTTTACCCTTGTCCCCTAAGCAAGGAAAGTTCATTCATCCATGCTCAGCACAGGAATATGAATCATAGAATCTTCTCTATGATTGAGCCCAGCTGCAAACCCAGCACTGCCAGGTCCAATATCTGTGTGTGTGTGTGTTTGTGTGTCCAATTCCAGCCCAGGGACAACCTTGAATCAATATTTGCCTCTTGTTAGAGACCAATAAATCCAACTGCAGGCACAAAGCCACAGGAATCCATTCATTAATGCTGCTGCTCACCGAGCAACTTGACAAAATTGAAGGATGAACAGGTCAGTGTCTGACCCTTTGGTTTTATTGTGTACCCAAATCTCAGAATTCACAGAACTCTCTGTATTTAACCTACCTAATATTTTATCAGGAGTCATTATTTTCTTCAACCAAGACACAATTAATTCTCCTCTATTTCTACAGTTACAAATCGTAACTCCAGGCAGATTTAATTCTACATGAGCCAGTCCACACCCAGCTGTAAAAATCCAGACTGTGTACTGGATGACTTCAAGAAAACCTCTCTGGTTTTGACCATAATTTTATAAAATCATGTTATCACTAACTACTCACAGAAAGTCCATTTCTGCAGTTCCCTCCAATGAGGATGGATCCACAACCAGTTCATGACTAAATCCACCTGCATGCCTGACCTTCCTATTCCTACAGCTCTGATTCACGATTTCCTGGCTAAGAAAGCTCATCACAATTGTGCCTTTGATTGTGATTTCCAGGAGTCTATGGCAAATTCCACTCTCCAATTTCCAGCTGGCTGTCTGAACCAGGTGTAAGAGACAAGGGCTGGCAAAATCCTCATTTTATCTCCATCTCCAGTTGCCACAGGGCAGCCAAGAATGGAGGTGTTCAGATTCCCTTCAGGGGAGAGGAAACCTCTCCTTCCCTGCTCAAGTCCTCAACAGATAAAAGGGGTGCTTTGTGCCTTCTTCAGAAGAAAAAGAAAAGGAGTCAACAGAAGGTCAGGAAATGGCAGGGTGATGGGCATGGCAAGGACACCAGCGCTGGGATCTCCATAGATCCTATCAGATCCAATAAACAAGAACCATATTCTGCAAGCAAGTCTTTTGAAAGAATATGTTCTACTGGAGGTATTCTCAAAAAATAAGTGTTTCTTAAGAGAGTTTAGTTACTAATATCTGGGCATCACTGAATCCAGCCATTACACCTACACCAGAACGCATGAATTTACTTCAGTTGTGTCACAATTTCACAGAAGCAGGGATTGCCAATGAGAGCCAAAGTTATGACTGGCAGGGCATAAATAAATACAGTTGATATCAGCTGTAAGCTGTAAACTAAAACTTGTGCAATATCCATGAAAATCTTTCTGTGAAGCTCCCAATCTCACAAGTATTTTTCTACAGAAGATGGGGACTTCCCCACAGGTCAGTGAGACACTGGGCAGAGCTGAAAGCAACCCAGTAACCCTGACAGGCTCTGGTCAGATCCAGCATATGGTGGAACTCCAGGAAACTGGGAACCAGCTGACCATGCTGTGGTATCTCCTACTCTGAAAACACAGCTGATTTCAAAACTCACACAGTGATTATCCCAAAATCTCTGCCGATGTACTCATCCTCAGATTTCTCCAATAAACTGACAGTACATGTCCACTTCCCATTTCCTTACAGATAAAAGGTCAATTTTTATTATTTCTAAGCTTGTCTGGATGTCATTGGCTCCACCAACCATCTTCTCCACCCACTGCCCTTTCTGATGCCCTGTAGGGAGCCCAAATCACACCTCTGTGTGTGCATGCTCCTTGACACCTCAAACACCAAGGAAAGCAGGGGCTGCCAGCAGACTCATCTGTCTCACAGTTGCCAGATTCCTCTGGAAGGCAGCAGGCTTTTTATTAGCTAACATAACTCTCATAACATATTTAATAAGGTTTAATGCTGATGGCAAGGAAGCAGGGCATTAGAGGCATACAGTCAGCAAAACTTCAGGTTGGAAAACACCAAATTGAGGAAAACAATTTCTTTAAAATGCACTGCATTTGCTGTTGCCACGATTCTATTTTGTAAAAAGGCTCTTTTGTATAAAGGCAGCCTATGCTGTAGAGCATCAAGCCTTTTATCTTACTCTATCTTGCAGTAGCTAGCACGCAACACGGTGCTGAGCCTTGTGTTTGTTATTAAAACAAAATAAAAAGACCACAGCATGTGAGCAATTTTTTAACTAACAAAATGCCTAAAGCAGTGTAAAATTCATGTTATGTAATGACAGGAGAGCAAGAACAGCTAAATCATTCCAGGAGATATGCTTAACCAAGTGAGAAACGTTGTCTCTAATCATTTTTTCTCAAGAATGCTTGGGTACCACTTTGCAACCAAAATTGTATAAATCACCATTTTTGAGAATTCCCTCTCTTCCCAGGGAAACTGGCAACTGACCTTTCTAAAAAGGTCACCTCTGAAAAGATGTTCTAAAGAAAGTAAAGTAGTAACAGAACACAAACAACAATAATGATTACAGCAACAAAAGGAAGCAGTGTTTCTATCTAGAAACAAATTCCTAACTCTATCAGTTTTACACAGAGCTGTCCTTCAGAACCACCACCCTTCCACTGCACAGCAAAGGCAGCTCAGAGCTCATGGGAGCTGGGAAATATCTGGAATTTGCCCTTTTTTGCTAATACAAAAGCCCCAAACCACCTCAGCTGCTGTCAGTTGATTCTCCTCAAAACTGCACAGGGTCAGCATTATTGCTGCAGACTTGTTCAGAGCATCTTGGAAAACTGGTGGTGCTCCTCTGTGGGTGTATCAGGAGGGGTGTACTAAAAAAGTTCTCTTTTTAAATTTTCTTAGCTTTCCTGAGCAAGTCTTGGCCCTGACAATACCCAGTGTTGTTTGTGGTGACTCCAGCCACGTGCTCGAGATGTTCTGTGACCCCATGAAATGCAGAGGAAGATCCTAAGCCCTCTTGGAGAGCACAGCCCTCTGAAATCTGTCCCAACAGGCACCAGCATCCCTCCAGCTCTGGGGCTGGCTGCAGACAAACCTCAGTTCTTGAAGCAGCAACCTCCACCAGCACTTTGTACTCCTGTCTGTAAAATCACAGTGCTGTTTTCTAACAAAGCTGTAATTTCCCCAGTGTCTTTAAAGCATGCAAAACATCAGTGTCATCCAATTTACCCAGTACATTAAGTGTTTGTTGCCTGAAAAAATAAACTCTCAAAGGATTGGCTCTTTACGTCACCTTTCTGTGCCAGTGCTGTCTTTATTTAATACTCAAATTATGAAGATGCAGCAAGGGCTAAACCCAGAGCAAGGTGTCATCACACTGACTCTACTGAAATTATTCACTTCCTGCCCCAAAAACTGCTTCTCAAATAAAAAGGAAGACAAATAATCCAGCACTGCTGAAATATTAAATCCACATGTAAGCCACTCAGCTGGGAACACAGCAGCTTTCAGCAATTTAGCAAGCGAGCTCATGGAGAAAAATTAGAGTCTACCTGAAATTTATCTCCTTGAAACTTAGCAAATTAACTGCAATCATTTGGAGTGTAGAAGCCCACAAACAGCCCCTGCCTTTACTGTGGCACATCATTGACCCCAGGAAGAGCTCTGAGGCAATAAGGACATGAGAGCATCTCTATCAATTACCTGAAAAATGTCATTTCATACAATTCTGATCACAGTTTCTCCCCCACACATCCACTTATCCTAGAATTAAACTAACCCTCACCTATCCCAGTTATCATCTAAATGCCACTGCTGAATCTGCTCTCTATTAAAATTATGCAGAGCACAACATAGATGTACTGAGACTAAATTTAAACTGGAGCATGCTGTAGCTCTCACTCAAGGCACACAGGCACCCTCAGGGAGAGCCAGAATCCAGACTTCCAGCTTTATACAAATGAGAGTTCTGCCTTCCCATTCCCAGAGGAGAACATTGTGGTACCAGGAGCTCTTCAGGCACAGGGCTCCTCCAGCAAACACTGAGCCTGCAGCGAGTCCTGGCTGCAGCTCCACACAGCCTGGCTGCTTCCCAAAACAACCTGTTTGGGCAGAAAATGGGCTGCACCCCCTGTGCTCTCCTCTCCGTGCCAGTGGCTGAAGCAAAGCTTTGCACAGGACTGATCCCAGAACCCCTCCTGGCTGTGGAGTCAGGCCCTGGCCACTTGGGATACCCAGGGCTTAGCACTTACCATAGCCAGTGCCCTGAGTGTGCTGATTAAACAAGTGTTGTCCTTTTTTTTTATCTGAAAAGCAGATTATTAGAGTACCGACCCCAAAATCTTCTATTATTTAATGTTATCAAATCAGAAAATCCTATTTCCTTCAGCTATCCAAGAGAATAACTTAAAATCCCAGTCCACCACCAGACAGCACCCTGTAAAACAGGCTAATTAAATGTATTTCCACTTCCTGACATTATTCTCTGCCTGTATACTCCTTCCAACTGCAATAAGAAAACCTGAATGTTTCCTAAAAAAAAAAATCAATTTAATTTTTTTCCTTCTCTCAGGTTTTAACATTAACCTGGGAATGCAGCAGCTCTTGCAGTGACCTCTTGTGGCAAGTGCTCAGCAGAACTCAAATTTCCTCCAGAAGGAGAGGATGGATGGACACTTCTCCCACCACCCCATCCCACCAACCACGGGCAAAGAGATAAGAAAGAAAAAAAAAAAAAAGAAGAAAAATTAAATATTATAATAATAATAAGAGAAATTAAGTGAGGGAGGGAGGAAGGAAAAGGAAGGATGGGAAGGAAGGGAAGGAAAAGAAGAAAGGAAAGGAAGGGCAAAGCCACAATTAGAAGCAAGACCACTAAGCAGTTGATCATATCTCAGGGAAATCCAGCTTTTCCTTTCACTAACAACATGGCATTCTTTAAGTTTCGAAATAATAAAATGGCATAGAGCTTTCATAACTTTTTTAAAAATTAAAAATAAACATTTTAGACCATGTAGAACTCCCCCAATTTCAGCAGCAGAGATGCTTTATCTGTCTGTGCTCAGCAAGCCCACTAGAAAAGCAAGGAAAACAGGAAAACAGGGTGTCTGCAATTGCAAGCCCCTCACATATGTCATCTAGTAAATCCAGTTTGCACTGATTTACATGTCAGCAAGCACCCTGCAGCCATAGGAGCTGCAGAAGGAGTCCTGTGCCTCCAAATGCCAAAGACAGCCCCAATGACAGGAGCACCTTGGCCATCCCTTCAATAACCTCTGAGCTGAACTGGAGGATGGAAACTTCACCCCACGGTGCATCCTGCTTCTATGCAGGGATTTAGAGAACTGCTGAGCTCTGCGTTTTTCTCAGGGCATCCCAAGTGACAGACATCCACTAAACTTGAGGTACTTTCCTTTAAAGAACTTTCTCTGTGCAGCATGTGTAATTTAACTGGTGCCAGATAAAAATGCAGTTTGTTTTAATATAGGGGAGAGAAGCCCATGTGTATCATATCCCACATCCCTGCCTGGAAAACAGGAACCCTACATGAGCTAGTAAGAACAGAAGAGACAAGAGACACTTTTTTTTATCTGTAATACCAGTGGAATAAAAATTTAAAGGGTGTCTTACTGCTACAGATGTGACACTTGTCCCCTCCGCCTCCTTTCCAGGTAACAAAATCACCTGTGAACAGGACTGATCCTTTCACCCATTAGTCACAGGGACCCAGCAGGGCATAAAGGTCTGTGGGAAGGAACTGCTTTTTAGGAACAGGCCATAAGGCCACGAATTAAATGCTAGATTCATTAAAATTCATGCTGAAATTCCCATATTAGCCATACAGAGCTAAGATACCATCCCAGTGTCAAAATGCATTTGTGAAAGACCCACTTTCATAAGGAAGCTTTTAAGAGTTATTGCAACAGAAACAATACCCAATAATGACTCTTATCATAAAGATAATATATATATTATATACAGTTTTTCACTAAATTCATCCCCTCTTCCAAACTGTTAGCAATCTTTATTGTGGATTGCTGCCAAGTCCCAGAGTCACCCTTTCCACAAATTCATCCTCTTCCACAAAAGCAAATTATGCCATCAACATACACTTGATTTTTTTTTTTGTAGATAGAATTTGTGAAGGCGAGACAGACTTGCATGGCTCAACTCTCTGGATGAATCTGTCCATGGGACAGGTCCATAAATCCCAGTCCTGATCTAGACACTTGCCCAGTTCTGTACCATTTCCACAGTGCTGAGCACAGGTCAGCAGCAGTAGGAGCTCTAAATGCTCTAAAGGAGTGAACAATAATATCAGTAATAACAGGCACAGCCTGCAGAGAACATCTTGGGAGAGAACATTGCCCTTAGGATGGTCCTTATTAAACATCCCAAATACTAATGGCAGTAAAAGGCAGACACCTTAATGTGGTTTAGCCCAGTGCTCTCACAAAACACCTTTCAGCTCAGCAAAACACCTGGTGCTCTTGAGATCTAGGGCACAGCCACGGCTGTAGCGAGATCGTATCAATCTTTGTGAGCCTCAGATAAGCCTCAACGTATTTTCACTGTGCTTTAGAAGAAGAAAAAAAAGAAGATTGCAGAGAGTGCACTGAGGTTACCCTGAAGACAAATCTACCTGTCCCTTTTACCAACCACAGCAGCGCTAAGGACAGACCCTGCTGGTCCCCGTGGGCTTTGGCTCTCCGTAAGTGGAGCTCAGCTGTAGTGAGAGCAAAGACCCTGCCAAGCAGAGCCACCCCCTGCAACCTGTGATGCTGCCCAAACACCGAAGTTCAACGCTGACCTAAAGCACTTCACAAGCTCCAAGGTGGAAAGTCGTCTCCAAAAGAGATTTCCTCAGGCAAGGTGACACCGTGGGACCTCCCCATGGCTTTGGCAGCTGTTCCATCCTTCCCAAACACACTGGCATGGACAGGGGCACCCAACAGGGCAGCTCAGCTCTGCCACTCCCCAATACAGAGGGCAAAGAGCCACGGACACCCCGTTTCAGAGCCACCCTGGTCACAGCCACCCCGCTCCTTTCTGCTCAGCTCCTTGGTGCTTTGTTCATGGCTGCACACTGTCAGCACTTCTCCCACAATTTTAACCTGATGAGCAGCCAAAGCTGAGGTAAAAAGGAAGGGTTCTCAACATTCCTGAAGAGAAAGTGACCAAAGAATGCTGAAAATTCAATATACAATTGCTTTTAACACCACACCAAGCCTGTACACTAGATTCCCGCTGCACCTGCTCCCAGTCCTGACTTTTCACATTTTAAAACTATTACAATTTTGTCTATAAATTTTCTTATTAGGATCCATCTCTGGTAACTCTGAGTAATTTGTCTCCATCAACACTTCATTTTGAAGCCATTGCTTCTATTTCACCCGAAGAAGAGCCTATCTGCTGAAATATCTACCTGATTTTTTCCAGCAGTACCCAGAGCCTAATAGAAGTCATTACCCGCATCTACAAACCTTCTCCTGGCTGTTAAAAAAAGACTTATGGTCAAGAAGTACAAGGGGATTGCACAAATGTGACAAACCTCAAAGGAGAATGTTCCCAAACCAGGAATGGTGACAGAAAGGCTTTTTTGGGGGGAATGCTGAAGATGTATTTTTAAAAACAATCATCATCCCCATTCCTCAAACTGTCAATGAAAAATCCCTTGGAACTTGGTGAATTCAAGTCTAAAAACAAACCCAGCAGACAGCCAGCAGACCAAATCCTTTTCTTCTACCGAGCCCTGGCAGGAGATACTTGAACCAGATTTACTCCACTGTATACTATTGAGTTTGGATTAAACAGCACTGAATCCAATGAAAATTACTATTTCTATAAAGGATAAATAAGGCTATCTCCTGGATGACAAAAATAAGAACTAAATCACATTTCAGCTCACAACACTGACAACCTACATGAGTTTAATACGAATTCCCAATCTACTTTCCTCTTTGTGTCCAACAGGGAAGATTTACCTCTCTAGCTAGCACCATGCTTGGACATCATCAGTGGCACAGCAAAAGCAGAATTAATGACCAGATCAGCATGATTTATGCTCCTAAATTAGACCAGGTTAAAAACTGGAGGGGATATATGCTTTTAAAGTAAATGTTTGAAAGCCTTCTGAGCTTTTCCAGTTTTTGATATCTCAAAGCTTTACTGAGCTTTCACCAGGGAGGATGTGTGATTTAATTAGAGCATGATACAAAACCATGGCATTCCCAGCCCTGCCAGTGACATGCTGCATGACCTAGGGAAATCAGCTGTGATGCTCCAAGCCCCCATTTACGCCACAATTTGATGCACAGGTTGAGAAAGTCTCTTTATGTCCTCTTCCACAAGGAGCCAGAAGTGTAATTAAATTCCACCCAACACTTTGAAATTGTCAGAGGCAAAGTGGTATAAAAATGCCTATTAATTAAGCCTGCATTTAATATCCTGGGAAATAAATACACTACTGGGGGAAACCAGTTCTTGGAGATTGTGCAGCTACAGAGCTCGACAAGGAGTGAGCTGCCGACCACAGGACTGACAGAGGCAACACGAGAGAGAGGAAGTCTCCCAAAAACGGCTCAATACAATGCTGGCATTTTAACACACAACATTTTGAAACAAATTCCAACTCCTCATCCGGTTCCTGCTCATGAGGAAAATCCATGAATCACCAATTCACTACCTGCCTTCAAAATCCACTCCAAGCCAGCACACCAGACAACACTGGTGTGACTGTGAAGTACCTCCAGCACTGTGCAAGATGGAAAGGCGGAAAAGAACATTTTTCATCACCATTTCACAGCCCATTGGTGTCTTGATTAATACTAAATGTAGTAACTCTTCTCAGTGCCCTGCTCACCTTTCCCACTCCTGTCCCCAGGTGTTCACTGGCACAGTGCTTCCCCATGGCAGCATCACCCTAAACTTGGGCTGACCGAGGAGTTACCTTTTAGCAAACCCAAAGCCGAGCTCTCCTACATTTGTGCAAACACTCCTATGTCTCGTAGTTACGTGCCAGTGCAAAAACTACATTAAAAAATGACTGTAACTAGCACAGGACTTGCCTAAAGCAGCATCTATATCACTAAGAGACAGTGGGCTGCAAGCACATCGTAACTTTAATGGAGCTGTGTGCAGTGCTCTTGGTCAGTGCTTTGCACTAGAAAGGGAGAAATTAACTCCAGCAGCAAGGAATAAATGGGTGCCACACAGTCCTGAACTAGCCCTGTAAATATTCACCTGACGGAGGAGCCGTAAATGACCAGCTGCAGACAGTTCTTCACCCATTTGCTCAGCCACAGCATTACCATCATCCAAACCACAGTCACTCCCTCACCGCTTTCCCGGCGCCTTCACCACAGACTTTAAAGTGTCACAGAATTGCAAAAAAACTTTGAACCCCCTGAATGGAAACAGTTGCGAGTCCTAATTATTACAAAACCAAAGAACGATAAAAAAGGGGAAAAAAACCTATGAGGGGAGAAGATGACAATTTATTGTCTCATAGAAGAGAAAAAGGTTCAAATCGGCAGGAGCGATGTGAGAAGCGCGGGCAGACAGGGAAAGGACCGCGAGGGATGCTCTGGAGGGGATGCGCGGATCCCGTCCCTGGAAGGCACCGCTCTGCCGCGACAACGCCGGGGCGAGAAACCGGAGGGACGGGCATAACCGGGGGAATCTCTCACCGCTGGAGCGCCGGACGATGTTCTCCAGGAAGGTGTTCTGCGGTGCCACCAGCCCTCTCTTGCCCCCCGGCATCCTGCAGCGCCGGGCTCGGGGGCCGGGGGTGCGCGGCGGCAGCGGCGGCGGCGGCGGCGGCGGGGGG
>PYHW01010540.1:2402144-2420811 GCA_013186435.1 Turdus rufiventris
TGCCTCGAGCATCCCCCGAGCATCCTGCACATCCCTCTGAGCATCCCCCGAGCATCCCCGCATCTCTCCGAGCATCCTGCACATCCCTCTGAGCATCCCTCCGAGCATCCCCCCCTTCGCTGGTCCTCCATGAAGTTCTGCCCTGAGCGAAACTCACACAAAACCGCCCCCCCCAACCCTCCTGGTTTTGCATCTATACATTGTTGGGTTTGTGGTTGTTGTTTGGGTTTTTTTTTTATCCCCCCCGGTGGTTGGGTTTGAGGGAAAACACTCGTGTGGCACACACTGGAAGGCGGCCGCGCTTCGCGCGCCAAAGATAAACTCAAAGTGCAACGAAACGTGTTAAACGCCACTAGCCCTGCCTGAAGGCATCAAGATATTTCTCGGAGGGTTCCCCTCTCTCTCCGTGCGAGGCAACAGGAGGTGGATTTGGGGTGGAAACCTCTTTTGTCCCCGTCCTCAGGGAGCAGGCTGTGCTGCGCCGGAGCCCCAGAGGAGCAGGTGAGTGTTGTGAGATGCCACACCCGAGTTTCTGGGTAAGCTTTGCCCATTCCTCCCCGGCTGCCATCCTCCCTCCAGCCGTTTCTTGACTAGGATAGTATTTTTTTAAAGCTATGGATAGTAAAATCCTGGAAGGAATTTCTCCACCTACTGCTTCTGCCAATTTTGCATGCTGCTGTAGAAAGGAAGGGATCGTAGAAGGAACTGAGACATGGAAAATCAGTGTTTGTCCAGAGCAGAAGCGTTCTCTGCAGAGCACATCCCACTGTGCCGCACTCTCCTGCCCTGGTTGGCACAAGCAGCAGTGCTTTTCCCAGGGGACATCATTCCACTGTGGAAAAATCAATTTATTTATTTTTTCATCCTGCTTGAAGCACCTGCTTTCTCCTGTGCTTGAGTCTTGGTTCAGCAAGTCACACTGAGGTCACCTGCACTCCACAGCTTAAAGTTTAAAATCTCTACCACACCAGGAGCTGCTGGAACAGCTCTTTCCTGGGAGCCAGTATTGCTGTTCCTGGAAAATGTCTGGTATTCCTTTCATTTAAACAAATGCAAATCAGGAGCAGCTCAATTACAATCAGCTTGGGAATGCTGACAGAAAACAATTTTGGGATATGAACCACCCCCGATTTGTCAAACATTCATTGTTTTCCACCCAGGTCTGGTATCTTCAGGGTAGATGCTCCTTGCTGTCCCGAGGTACAGGGAAATTTCACTCCCGGTAATTGAAGGGTGGAGGGCAATATCTTGTTTTCAAGTGAGCTGTAGCTCACCTAAAGCAGCTGTGCACAACAAATACTGTGTGACTGATCTGTGTGGCCAGTGCTGCCAGCACCTCTGCTCCCCAGTTCCCTCCCTCCCAACCAATCAGAATTTTTATACTAATTTCCCAACCTCATTCTGAAACCTAGACTTACTACTTGCCCTCCCAGTCCCCTTTTCATCAAACTCCTTCTTGTTCCCCCTTTCCACTAAACTGTTCTGTTCTGGTGTGGCAGCCATGCCCAAGAGTTACTCCATCCTCCCTGCTCCATTCTCCTCAACTTCAGATCCCTCATTTAACTTCTTTTGCTTTATTTCCAGTGGCACTAATTAAACAATAGGTTATGGAGAGGGGCAAGCTCCAAAAACATATCTTTAAATGTCACAGACGTCAGATAGAAACGGCAAGACGTGGTGGGATGTTTCTAGACCAAGGCTGCAAAAAACTCCAGAGGACACTTCTTTCTTTTCCTGGAATGCTGGATGAGGCTAAAGATAACCTTGAAAAGAGGAGTCTGACAAAGAAAGCAAACTGGGAACTGCAAAGAGACTCTTGTCTTCTTTTGGGAATCTTCGAACTGTGCTTGGAAACAGCATCGAGCCACCACGCAGGAAACTGTCAGAAAGGTTTGAGGTCAGTGTAAGTAGGAAAAAGACAACTTGGCAGCTTCTTTCTACATCAAAAATGCCCCAGTCTCAACCAGCTGTTATTAAGTGTGACAGAAAACCCACTGTGATTCAAAATGCTTTTTTTTTTTTTTTCCAGAATAGGAAAATGAAAACAGTTTCAATTTTAAGGAATGTATTAATTGTTAAAACATTTAGAAGAAAAAGAAGTCTAAGCTAAATGTAACAACATTGCTGATGGATGATCAGAGCATTCCTACTTCTTCCTTCTTCCTGGCTTGCAAACTTTACTTCTTTAAGGGAAGAAACTAGTTTTTCTTTCCTGAAAGGAAAAAGGCAAAAAGGGAATAAGCACATCGCTGTACCAGGGTAAATGTAATCACGATTCCTTCCACTTCTGCTTCACCATTTCTTTTCTTCTGAAATGTGAAGCACCTGCTCAGGGTGATTTACCTCTTTTCTGCTATTTCTACAAAAGGCACAATACCCCAAATCCAACCCAGCAGTGGGCAAGCACAAAGCTCCCACAGCAACTGGAGACAGCGCACACTATGAAGTTCAGCTGCATGTGGTGAAGAGCTGACCCTTGGAATCTAAACCTACAGGAGAGGGTTATTTTACTTCAGGGACTATTAAACATTTCAGAACTGGCTCTTATTCATAGCACAGAGCTTTAAATGTGTCTTCCGTGAATTTATGAATTGGGGAATCATCGCTCCCAGGGCTCCTAGAGAGGAGGGAGACACAGAGCAGCATAAACAGGTCAGGCACTGATCCAATCCAATCGCCTGAGTCATTGGAACATCCGAGCTGCTGAACAGATGCACATTTCCTTTGCTCTCAGCGCTGTGTGTAACAAGGTGAGTCAGGTTCCCTGGGACCACCCTGGGGACCCAGCGAGACTCACCCGCATAAATCTAAAAATATTGTGAGCAGAACTGAGTCATGGAATACCCTTGGCAAGGCTCAGAGATGTTTTCTACCCCAGGTGCACACAGAAGACTTCCCATTCTAAAAAACAGCATCAGGATGACCGTGGGCTTTTGTTATGAACAACATGATTTGTACATATGAACTCCAAATTAGCAATATTTGACTTCCAATGACCCACAGGTATTACTGTAACAACGGCTCAAGTGGGAAACAGATGCCAGAGACATTTGAAGGATGTTAAATGGTGGAAAAGCAGGTAGAGTTTTCTCCTTAAAGCCCAAAGAATCTGCACCAAAAAACATGACAGAAGAGACTTTTCAGCTAAGAGGCATGAGACCATTAATGAATCTTTCTCATAAGTAAARTACATCTGTTGTCAGATACTGGAGTGGGACAACAGGGAAGCTCATACTGCAACTTTTTCTCCTCAGYAGGGAGGACTATAAGGTTAGGGGTTTTTTTACTGGGTCCAAAAACACTCCCAAGAACTGGGTGGGGGTTGTCAGAAATCTGCAGGAAGCAAAGCAGCATCTCTGAGCACCCCCATCCTGCTCACCATAAAGGTGGAATCTGAGTCTGAAAGCTGCTGAGGGGATGGCATCAGGTCTATATTTCTGCGTTGCCTTCAGACAGTAGTCTTCAGAAAGGAGGAAATATCACTGCTCATAGCAGCACTTGATAATTCCAGAAAAAATACTTAGGTGACAAAAAATAGAGAGGGGGAGGAAATAAATTGCTGTTTCTTTCCTAAAAATAAAAAAAATCACAGTTTCTTTCCTTCCCTGTTTTGGGGGGGTTTTGCTTCTTACCCCATTACAAATTTGAAGAAGTACTTTGGCAGACAGGAAATCAATAAAAACTCCACAAAAGTCACTGCTTTTGGTATAAAATTGATGGAAAGTATTGATGAAACCTCAGACTTAAAGTACTCGCTGGATTCTAATTTGGCACCGATGAGAATTCTTTATTCTCTGTTGTGTTGGGCAAGTTAAGTCTGGACAAGTAGACCTGGAAGTTATGAATCTCCTGTCCCTCAGTCCCTTTAGCAGTTCAAAGCAAAGGAATGCAGAATTTCTGGGAGGCAGCAGCATTCAGCTGAGTCAAGCACACAGGAATTAGGAAGAATTAAGGCTCCCTGTGTATCCTGCACCTGGGATGCACTGAGGATGGCTCAGTGCAGGGATAATGGCTAAGCCCTTCCCTTTTACACTTCTCATTCAACATGGCCCTGTGCCACATTCCTGGGACCCCAGCCAACCTCTGCTCAAGTATGGCATGATTAATTTTTTTTTTTTCTGTGTGGTGCTCACCACTAATCTGCTGGTGCTTTGTAGGCACCATGGAATATCTTCTGCATTTTACCTTGTCATACTGGGATCAGACAGGAAACTGGGGCACAGGGAGATTAAGGTCAAAATGGTCAGGGAAATCACAGTGCCCAACTTGAGACATGCAGGATCCTTTAGCAGAGGAATCCCAGTTCAGCAGAAGTTTGTGCAGTCAGTGTCTGCAGGCTTTGGTTACAGCTGTGAGAGCAAAGCACTTCAGATCACAACCTCTGCATTCCCCATGAGCTTTTCAAAATTACACGGAGAATGGGCAGTGGGAGAGCCTAGGTTTGAATAACTTGCACAGCTTCATGGAAGCTCCCTGTTTAACAGGAGATTTTACAATAACAGCTCTTGTTTTCTTTTCACATGACACTTTTTATAGCCCTTGCCTTATTATTTCATAGCTTTCCTTTTCTCTAGTGGGCACACCAAAGATATTGCAGGCCAAAGCTGCACACAAGCCAGAAGAAGGCTGTGGGGGAGGTTTATGCACACACACACACATGAAATATTGTGGGGAATGTAACTGAAGACTGTTGTAATGCACAGACATAAGGGCAGAAGCAACCCAGTCATTATATGGGCATTGCCTCCCTTTGGAGTGGCTATAAACCAAATTTTTCTTTTCCACAGTCTTTTCTTAAGCCAGAATCAGACACTGGGGAAAAGAGCCTTTAAAACATTATCATTTTATTAATGTTGTTTTTCATATTTCCTCACCTGCAAGGTCTGTGCTTCAGTTATCATGAGTCCAGCTGTGCAGTCACAGGGAGCCATTAAAGCCTCTGAAATGACCTAAAATAACACCTTGAATTGAACAGCATCAAAACTTTCCAAGTCCATTATCACAGCATCAGGCAGGTGCTGCAAGATCCAAACCCAGACTTGTGTGTACCTTCTCCCTGGAAAAAGGGAAATCCTTCATTTCCAAGGGTATAGAGCTCAAAATTCTTACCCTGGAAGGAAATCCTGAGACATGCTGCAGCATGTTTGTGGGTAGGGAAGCATAAAATGATAAGAGTGAAAGTTTTAATGTCTTCTAGACCTTTCAGGAGAGAAGAGGTAGAAATCTCAAACTCCTGCTTGGAAAGAAGAGTCCTCTGATTTAATGTGAAACCCCAGTATGACCAGTACCACAGGATGGCAGCTTGCAGATGCCCAGGAAGCAATGTTTGGGACAAGGGAAAATCACAGAGTCAGATGTGAAAAGTAAATGGTTGGTGCTCAGTGGCCAGAAAGGTAACGTGGAATAAGTCTTCCATCATAAGGACAGCAATTATCAGCACCCATGTTAATCACTGAGGGCTCTAATGAGTCCATGGCAACTTCGTCCCCCAGGATTTCATCCTGAGAAATAAGTTTATAGCAACCAATAATTTATTGGCAGGCTTTACAGAGATAAATCACTTTATTAATTACAGAGGACCAAGAAAAATGGACTCATGCCCTTTTCTTCTTGCTGTTCTTTTGGGGGTTTTGAGGGGTTTTTGGTATGGCTGGTTGGTTTCTTTGGGTTTTTTTGGCTTGGTTTTTGTTTTTTATAGGTTTTTTTAAGGAGAAAATATTTTTACCCTGAACAGGTAGTACCTGAAATAACAATCATGTGAAGAGGGGATGACAGTTCTTCAACATTCTACTTTTCAGCTTATTCTTGCCAATAGCTGAATCATCATAGCAAAGATTCAGAACTGGAAACAATCCACTGGTTTATCTTAGAAGAAGCATTTTGCATTTAAAGTAATGTCCATCGAAGAACATGTCACAGAAGCACATTCTTCTTCTCTTGGCCTTTTTGACTGGTAAAAATCCTGGATTTTTACCCCAAAATCATCCTCGCAGGCATGCTCTGAGGAAATCCATGACAGTTTGCAATACACTTTAAAAACCCTGCTCTTGACTCCAGGGTTCCATATTTTGGGGAGTCTTTGGACTACCTGAAACAGCAATAAATCCTTGGCACCATAGGGGCAGGAAACTCAGGACTAAATGCTATCCTAGTAGCAGAAAGGGATATTTGTTCAGGCAGGAGCAGATAATAGTCTGGATTAAGTCTGAAAGAAGCCCTAAACAGCGTGACATCCCCCCTGCACCCCAAAGGTCACAATCCCAGCACAGGGGAAGTGGGGGAGTGTGAAAGGAAGAGCAGCAGAAAATGTGGAGCCATGGCCACACACGGGAGATGAGAGGAGAGCAAGCACCCTGCTGGAGAATGGAGCCATCTTCTGCATCAGAGCTGCTTTTCAGGCTTCCTGCAGACTCCAAGGCATGAATTGCTTCAGAGGCTGTGCTCTGACAGGGTTTCCAGGCTTTCTGGGGGATTCCAAAGTGAAGACATTTTCTTTGCTGAAGAAGGGCAAGCTGAGAGTCCCTGGTCCTATAATTCAAGGATCTGGGGCTTTAATTCTGATCATGAGTCTATTTTTTTTTTTTTTTTTTAAGATAAATATTTTTGTCCTTGCACAGGTGCTAGCACACACATGTGGGAAGCAAACAGGAAAATTCACTGGCAGGAAGGGACACAGACCAGTCAGTCATCACAGGTGCCTGTGGCAGAGTGAGATGCTTCATTTCCCTCCCCAGAGGTGATACAGGTTATTCCCACCTCTGACACCTCTCTGGACCTTTCCCCATGTGAGAATTCTGCCAATTTTGGAGCCTCTTCTGAAATCAGCAAGAGCTGCAGAAAAAAAAACCTTCCCCAGAACTAAAATTTCACATTTTATATTACAGGGATACCTCTGAGAGCCTGGAGATTGTGCCTCAAGCACACTAGAAAATCTCAATACTTTCTGGCAGCTGAAGGGTGGACATAAAGAGGTGACATTAAATTGTCCTGGAACTTATGTACCTAAAAACCCAACCACCAGAAAAAGGTGTTAAACACAACATTTGCTTCTAAGGCAGGCAATCTAAGTTAAGCGTTTCATATGTTTGGGGGAATATATTATAATAACAGTGACGCAGTTAAGAACAAATTGTTGGGTATTTTCTTCAATTTTAAACTTATTTATATACACTCATTATAAAAATTATCTTTGAGAAGGAAATTACTTGCATCAGAGCTTACCTCAGCTGCAATTTTATTTTTTTTCTTTTTTTTTAGAAATTGTCATTAGAGCTCAGCATGGGGCTAATTTTGAGTTCAAACATACATGTTAGAACTCGTGCTACAGGAAAGCCAGAAAGTTTAGCTGTCCAAGTTTAGGATGAGTGGTGGCTGGCCGGCTGCTTTTTCTTTTAATAGATTAATTCTGTGTGAGTTTTCATATTGATTTTCACAGGAGCAGAAAGAAGTCCTTAAATTGGTATGTTTATAATAGTGACTCTTCAGAGAAGTTAAAAAAGACTCAGCATGGAATTGCCTCTTTTTAGTGCAGTTCATCTCAACCTATCACCTCACTGGCAATGTTTTCTCATATTAAGTTTTATTAGGATTTGCTGCTGGCTCTGCAGAAAACCACAACGTGGAGGCAGAATCTGCTGACACACAGACCTTTCAGAACAAGTCACACAGCTGCTACTCCAGCACTTCTTTGGAAGGCAGTAACATCTTCTGTGACTAATTGATTAGCATGGAAAAGGTGTCCCTAATTTGCTGTTCTGTTGGATACACAGAGTAACAGCACTCTTCACTAACAAAAACTGCCCCAGCAGATGAGATCCTGTTCAAAATGCTGCTCAGCCCAAGTTAAGAATTGCAGGGCACTAAATTCTGCTCTGTGAGAAGGAAGGATGTGGCAGGGCATTGACCAAGCAACTTAAAAAAAAAAAAAAAAAAAATCTTTCTAGGTGATCTGGTTCCTTCCCTTGTGTTTACAAACATGCCAGAGAAGCAGTGCAAGATAAAACACATCTGTCTGTAGTGGGTGACCAGCCTGAAGCCTCAGACCTTGTACCGGCTGCAGCACATTTGGAGTGTGGAAAAAGWCTTAGGATGAGGTRTCCCTCAGAGTCATCCACTGATTAATTGGATCCAACCCTCCCTCCAAACAACTTCTTGCTGGATAAAAATGAACCAAGCTCATCTTRCCTTTTTWAAATTTATTTATGACAGGGGTTTAAAGAGGGCTCAGGGGAAAGGAGTTACTGTGTGCCACTGAGCCATTAGAATTTCTCTTCTTTGACCATGGGGGAACAAGAGTTGCTGAGAGTATCTCAGGCAAAAACTCTGCAACTGCTGGAGGTTGATAATTTCTTTATTTCAAAATCCTAACTTTTACTTTACTTTGGAAGAAGTTATTGGGTGGTGTAAAACCCATTTCAACATAAGGCAGGTAATTAAATTCACTTACTGAAACATAGAGCATCTGTACATTTGGGACAATAATTTGTTCTGACATTGCTTTATGAAAGCAGCGCACAGCAGTATTGCCTATTTGACATCTAATTCCTTAATCTATTTTCATGTTTCCAAATGCAGCTCAAGTCAACCACAGGTTGTAGAAATCACTTCACCTAAAACAGTTTTCCAGCTGCTGAGATTTAACAGGAGTGCAGAGCAGGCGACAGTTTCCCACTTCACGTGTGAAGAGAAAAAGTCTGTAGTCAGTGCTGTGAATACAAAATATAAATATAAGAGGAATGTGTATATGAATATTGCCATGTACAGGAGTATGAGTGGTTGTAGCCATAATAATTAACTTTGTAATAAATATTACTTTCATTTCCAAAGGCCACAATTTGTGCTTGCACTGTAGCTCCTCACTGAATTCCTTTGCATTCAGTAATCAAAATAATCAAATCAAATCAATCAAATAATTCAGGGCAAGGATTTCTCCAAACTTAAGGAATCTCATTTCCATCAGAAAGATGTAATTGCAGCCTCATGTTCATTTCTGGTTAGAAAACCGGGAATTACCAATACAAACAATTTTGTACCAGAAATATTTGTATTTTTCAAGTGCTTTTTGAGCTGCAAATCATGCAAAAATCATCTGATTGTTAATTACATCTATCTCGCTTATCTTTGTCTCAGAATAGATACATGCTAGACCTAAGAAAACCAGACTTATAGAGTTACTGAATCTTCTGGAAATAAAAAATAACAGAATCCTGCATCTTTTATAGGGTACAAGATTCACATCCTGCTGTTTTCAATCAAACTACTCAGATTTTTCCCTGCTAGGAATAGAAATACACATTTAATAAGCATAAACCTAATGCCCCCTGTTGGTTATATACAGCTTAAACCCTCGCCTGTGCACACAGGGACTCCTCATCTACTGCTGACTAAAGCATCCTACAAAACATTTAAGGTTTTACATGGGCACAGAGATTATGCTCTAGATTCACCTGAATTAATTTCTCTTCTCCCTCACAGGCACAGGGACACATTCTGATACATAAGATTTTCTGTGCCTACAAAGCCAGCCCATACCATCAGAGTGCTCTGCAATATCCCATCCTCAATCACTGCACACGGAAATTGCAGAATAATGGGATCATGGAATCATTAAGGTTAAAAAACACCTCTAAGATCACTGAGCCCAGTTGTTTACCCAGCAGTGCCAAGCACCACAAAACCATGTTCCCATGTGCCACATTTACACATCTTTCTAATCCCTCCAGGGATGGTGACTCCACCACTGCCCTGAGCAGCCTGTGCCAGTGCTTGACACCCCTTCAGCAGCAGAACTATTCCCAATATCAATTTTAAACTTCTCCTAGCACAGCTTGAGGCCATTTCCACTTGTCCTATCACTTGTTACCTGGGAGAAGATTCCAGCTCTCACCTGGCTCCAGCCTCCCTTCAGGGACTTGTAAAGAACAGGAAGGTTCCCCCTGAGTCTCCTGCTCTGATTAAACAACCAGCAGTCACACAGCCTGGGGCTTCTGTGTTAACCTGTTAGAAAAAGGCAAAATGCTAATTGTGGGTCAGGTGTTTAAAGCCAAAATTACTTGGGGTTTTTAGCTTTTCCACAACACATCTGCCTGGTTTCTGATGAGACCTCCAAATTGAAACCTAACAGCATTTCCAGCTGGGTGTGTATTCTGTAGTCAACTTAACATACATTTGGAATTGCCCTTCCTTGAAAAAAATAACAATTACTCAAAAATAAATACAATTAAGTGAAGGAGTTTTTTAACCAAAACTCCTTTGGCCAACAGCACTTTTTCTGTTGAGTGAATGTTAAGCACAGTGGTTCACTTGGCTCTGCACAGCAGAAGATGCTGAAAGACTCCTGCTACCTGTGGGCAACATCTTCAGAGGCAGGAATCACTCCTGTGAGTGACAGGAGGTGTTTGTACCCCTCTGTACCTCTGCCTTTCAGCAAGAACCACAGCTGAACACTCCCTGTCCCTCCTACTGGCAGATACATCCCCAGAGGAGATGCTGCACCAAACCTCCAGAGCTGGCTGAGGTCCTTCAGAAAGGCACCACTCAGTACGGAACCACAGAACCACTTCAGCTGGAAAAAACCTTCAAGGTGATGGAAGCAACAAATAGCTCAGACCTATGCAGCAGAGCAAAATGCAAAGATCATCCTCCTGTCCTCACCTGGAAATAGCATCAGAATTGGAGGCACACAGCAGGAACCACCATCCTCTCACATTTCACTGAAAATGCCACCATTTAGGTTGTTACATTTGTGAGGATTCCTGTGCCACCCCCTCTTGTTTGAGCCTGTGATGCAACAGGCTGCAGGGCTGCCCAGAGAGAGGAAGGGCAGGGCTGGATGTCTGCAATAGCAGCTCCTCCCAGGGCACAGCTGGTGTCCTCCACACAGCTGGAGAAACTGCTCAGAGCTGAATCATGGTACAGAATCACAGGAGGGCTTGGGTTAAAAGGGATCTTTAAGAGCATCCATGCCCAATCCCCTGCCATGGGCAGGGACACCTTCCACCAGACCAAGTCCTGTCCAACCTGGCCTTAAAAATTTCCAGGGATCCACAGCTGCTCTGGGCAGCCTGTGCCAGAGCCTCACCATCCTCACAATCCAGAAATTCTTCCTGATAGCTAATCTAAGCCAGCCCTCCCTTTGAAACCTTTGCCTCTTAAATCCCACTTCGTTCCCTTACCTTAGCTCCTGGAGTAGCTGCCTCTCCTGGTAGAATCCCTGTAATTTTTGTCTTCACATTAAAAGCATGCTAGTGATATCAGGGTCAGGAGCAAGGGGGACAGACTGAACTCTCTGTGGAAAGGCAGAACATTAAAATGCAGGGTAACACGAGGAAATATTCTGTGACTGCTGGCCAAATGACACTCATCTCCCTCAGCCACAGCCAAAATAAGCACAGCTCCTTTGTCTTGCTTAAATATCTGCACAGCTATTTCTTGCTGCTTGCCTCCACCCTCCACACCTGGCTGGGCACAGCTTTTCTCAAGCCCCTCTCCTCACTCCCTGCCAGGCTGTGTCACCATTCACTGCAGGGATGCTGAAATCTCCAGGGACACAGAATGGGAGCCCACGAGCCCCCCAAGTGCCCCGCAGGGTAACAAGCACCACTGGCAAAACCAGGCATATTTGTCCAATTGTTATTTTTTGCCCCAGGAGGAGCGTGGGTTGGTGCTAATTCAACCACCTGAGATCTGGAGGCAGCTGGTACAGGGTTTGATATTGCACCTTGGGAGCCAAGATTTGGGGTGCCATCCCTCCAGTCACCTCAGCTGTCTCTGGATGTGACCACACCCAAGTTTCATACCCAAAGTCTCTGGCACAGCTGAGCCAGAACTTCAAGCTATAAAACATCCAGGTTCCTTAATTGCAGCAGCACATGGAGAAAGCATGGCTGAAGTCACAGTTTAAAACATGAGCAATGGAGAACCAAGCTGTAAGCATTTCTTTAATCAAATCCAGCAAAGCCTGCAACAATTTTCCAATATCCAGTTGCTCCTTCAAGAAAAGCAAATGTAATTTCCTCTCTGCCCTTAATTTAAAAACATTCTACATTAGATGATTTTTTGGATATTCATTAATGAAATATAAACTCTATAAGTAGTTAGGCAACAAAATTCCTTTGCTGATTTTGTTATAAAATATCTTTTCTGAGCCACTCTTGAACCAGCATTATTTGGATGGAATTAAAATGTTATTTCAGGTCCTTTGAGAGAGGTTTGGGGATATTTTTGCTCTTCCTGGCACTCCCCCCGCCTGTCTTTTTTTAAATAAATTCAAGAAATCTCATCAGTGATAGGAGAGAAGGGAGACACTGCAGAGAGTATCAGGATTTATGTGTTAAAGTGTTTTTTTGCAATCCAGTCTGACTTTATTCCATGCTGGGGAACCTGATGCTTATCCTCACATGTGACCTCCAAGGCCAGGAAGATAAGAAGAGCAAAGCTTTTAAAATAATGCAGTGTCATATCTCTGAAAGATTCCTGTAAATCTGCCTTTGAGGCTGAAGGGAGGGAAGGAGAATCCAGCTGAACAAAACCTTGAAAAAACACATGTGATACACTACAAATCTGTGTAACCACTCAAAGAAACTGGAAGAAAAGGGGGAAAGAAACACCTGCAAACCAGTGCTGAAAATGGCATGTGCTGCAAGAATGATAAAGGAAATCTTGCAGCCATTAAGGACATCAAGTGAAATGCAAAATGCTCAAAGTTGGCTTGTCTCACTCTCTGCTTGATTTAAATTTCAAGCTCTGATGTACAAAAAGCTTTGTCTCCATGCAAGGTTTTGAAGTCCTACAGGACTGCCTGCCTGGATGCTTTTGCTTTGAAGCTGTCTAAAGCTTCTCTTGTCATCACTGTTTCACATTAAAATATATATTCTCCATTGCAGGACTTAGCAAATAGATTTTCAGCTGTTCCATCCCCTTCCTCCCCCTTGCTCCATCAGATTGTTTTCTTCAGGCTCCAAGTATATGCAGATTTAATGGGGAGATCTTTAAAATATAATGCTTTCCTTAGAGAAAACAATAAGTTAAAAGCCATTTGTTTTCTCATGCTGTCAGATTTTTGCCAACAAAACCAGAAAACATAATATAATCAGAATTATCTATGCTCTGAAGCAAAACTGCCTGCCTCTTCCAAACCATTCTTTTGTCCTGGTTACATCAATTCCTGACACCGAAGTGTTTCCATGATTTCAGCCTCTTCCCAGGTGATGCCCAAGCCCAGTCCCATGAGCTGAGCAGCATTGGATGCACTCAATGATTCAGGTCACAGGCTCTGCAGATTCCCTGTGCCCCGCATTTCAGGCTCAGTGCTGGCTCCTCTGCCAAACTCCAATGGCTCCCACATCCTCCCAGCTCACTCCAGTAGCTGTGCCTTTCCCTCCTTTTGCAGCCTTTTCTTTCTCCCTCCACTTCATGCTTCCACTCACCACGCTCCATTTTCCTCCTTTTCATGACCCTGATCTCCTGCCTCTTAAACTCCTCTTCTTGCAATGGTGGAACAGATTCAGAGCAAACAAACATTATGGATTCAGAGAACAGCACTGATATGGAGTGAACCAAACTTACCCAAGGATGGGATGGTTTTGCACATGGAAAAAACACTGCCCTCTTTCATGTTCTATATAATGAGTAATGGTGATCAGGATCTGAAGATGATCTTTACCCATCACCAATTTTAAGGTTTCAGGAAGAGCACTGTGTATTTTAGAAATGTGAATATACTGTGGTGATCTGTGAGCTGGCATAAGCAGACAGAGGAACAAGGAAGAGGAACAAGGAGCTGCATCAGTAAGGAACACCCTTAAAAGAGATTAAAGCAATTTGATCTGCAGCATGAGCAGGTCTGTCTGCAGTTACTCTGTTGTCTTTGCCTAGGAGGCTGAAATACACCTATTAATTGGAAATTTAACACAATTCTGCTTTTAATGAATAAGATTTACTAATCCTATATTGTGCAGTCTGAGCAGAGACTCAGTATAGAAAATATTACCTGAAATTCTTTTCATTTGAATCTTTTATGTTTTTTCTCGCTCCATCTACTAGTTTATTTCTCAAATCCTGCAGCTTCAGGTTGCCCTTATGTTCTGAATCCTGTTTCAGCCCCATAAATCACAGAATGGTTTGGGTTGGAAGGGATCTTAAAGTTCATCTCATTCCAACCTCCTGCCATGGGCAGGGACACCTTCCACCAGACCAGGTAAAAACCAAGCTGGCCCTGAACACTTCCAGGAATGGAGCAGCCACAGCTTCTCAGGTCAGTCCATGCCAGGACCTCACCACCCTCACAGGGAAGAACTTAATATAAAATTTAATCTATCTCCCTTCATCTTAAAGCCATTCCCCTAGTCCATCTCCCCAGATGTTGTAATCCCTCTCCATCCCCTCTGAGCCCTGCACACAGGAGCTATGTCTCACACACCACCCCAGAGCATCACCCCTGCTTTCCCTCCAGAGCTGCAAACCCCACTCTCTCTCCCCAGCACTCCTGCATAACCTGAGATCCCTCCCGTAAAACAACCCAACCCCTTGCAGTGTTTACATCTATCCAGCAGCCCTTGGTGGAAATGTTTTGAGCCAGCTCTGGCTTATATCCTGAGGTTTCTTAAACTGCTGCCCAGCTCTGATTAATTTGTCAAGACCCTGGACTTTCTGTATTACTCCCTATTCCCCTGTTAACGCAGCTTCCGCAATGTTCTTGGCTTTTCACAGCTGCTTTGCATTGTGGAGACATTTTCCCCAGGTTCACAGGGATACCTACAGCTTTTCTTTTCAAGAAACTCAGACCTTGGGTGCAAGGGTGACTCTGGTCTACCCTGATTTTCAATTTCCTCCGGTTTTCTTAGGTAAGAGCATCTCAAGTGGCAGGTTTTGAGGAATTAATATGAATCTGGAGCAAAAGTAAATTTTGCTGGAAATTCACCAAGCTCCTAGGCACATGATGTCTTCCACATTCCTGCAGGACATCTCATATTTCTTCATGTTTTCCAGGCTCTGAGGGACCAGCATGTCAAACACAGCATGAGATTCTGCCTGGGCCATCAGAGGCAGAAGCTGAGTCCTGCTTCCTTCTGGGCAGATTTCTATAAAAGAACGCAGAAGACTTTAATAAATAATAGAAAAATTGGTAAATTTTCTTGGAGGCTGCTGGTGAAAAATAGGCATAGCCTTATGTTACATCCTTCTGGGATTCCTCAAGCAGCTGTCTGGTTCAAATTAACTGAAGACATTTGTTAAGGCAACATGTCCTCTTAATTTGTAGTTTCCTTTTTTGAAAGGTGTTTTGATTAAATGGTTTTTCACTTATCAAACTTGAAGTCTTGAGAATAAAATCTAGAGGGGGGGGAAAAATCAAAAAAGAATGATGTATAGGGTTATTTTTGACAGCTGGGATATTTTCCAGGCAGGCTACCACAAGACAGGGTGCAAATACCGCCCTCCAGGTGTGACCAGAGCTGATCCAAATGGTATCAGGGGTGGGCAAGAGGCACTCAGCACAGCTAAACCAGATTATTTAGGCATCTGCAAAGATGCCTTTTCTTGTCTAACACACAACTCAGCAATTCTTTAACCAAATTGAACCCTTTGAAGAACTCCCACTTTGTCCTGGCAGTGGCTGTACCAAGGGGCAGGAGAGTCACATCTTGGGGGCCCACTGATTATTTCTACTATAAAGCTCTCCAAGACTTCTAGATCCAGATGACCCCATGAAATTGCTGAATTTTCCTGAGCCACTTATTGAAACTTTCCACTGCACTGCTGCTACCCTGTGTTTCTCTCACATTTTCCTGGTTCAAACACTGTGGATGCCAAAATGACTGGGACTGAGGAGAAGAATATGCGATTGTTTCTGATTCCCTGCAGCAGTGAAAAATTCTAATTTGGGCAATCTTATTAAATCAGGTATATGAAACGAACTCGGTTTTTTTCCTGCCTTTGAGAGCAGTTCTTATAAAGAATTTCATCAAGAGAAAGTCAAGCCACAAATGAGCTCATATGACCAGAGCAAATCACAAACAGTTTACTGCTCTGATTGTCGTTTAATGAAGTTTGTATTAAGCTTTTAAGGGATTTCCATGAATTTTTGTCATATGTCTTTTTCATTTTTAGTGGTTGCTTTCAACGTGTGACAGTTTCCAGAGTTACCTGGGGTGCACCTAACTGCAGCACCTTTCTGTTTCAATGCACTCTATTTTTTTTTGTTTGTTTGTTTCATATGCAAACTTTGCAATGTAGATGACCATATCAACAAGCTGGTTCGTTTTCTGCTGTGATATGCAGCCAAAGTAGCTCCAAAAATCAGGTGTGTTGCTGCTGAGAAATGTTTTTGAAGCAACAAAATTTTAGTGGTTTCATGACACAGAATAAAAACAGGAGGACCAAATGCTAAGATATTGCTGCAGATAAAAGACCCATTGTCCTTTTTCCAGCACTGACTGAGAACCCACTGCATGGGAAGGAATACAAGCACCTGGCAGTCATGTAAAGGTGCAGTCCATGGTTACTCTCTAAAATGGATATTTTGCACTCCAGGAGTTTCCTAAGCCAGAGGTGTTTCTTTTGCATTTAACATTGACAGGCAGCTTCTTCCTCCATGAATTCATCTAGCTGCTCTTTGTACACTGAGACAAACATCTGAACCAAAAGTTCTGTGGTTTTTTTGTTTGTTTGTAATATGAAATCTGAGGGCAGCAGCTGCCATCACGACTGATTCTGAGAAAAAAAAAAATCTCATACAAGGAGTATAATAAACCTCACAAAGGTTTATTATTCACAAGGCCAAGTGCAACATCCTGCACACAGGTCAGGGCAATTGAAAGGTAGATTTAGATTAGGAATAAATTCTTGATTGTGAGGGTGGTGAGGCCCTGGCACAGGGTGCCCAGAGCAGCTGTGGATGCTCCTGGATCCTTGGGAGTGTTCAAGGCCAGGTTGGATGGGGCTCCAAACAATCTGTTCTAGTGGAAATTGTCCCTGCCCATGGCAGGAGATGGAACAAGATGGTCTTTAAGGTCCCTTCCAACCCAAACCATTCTGTGATTCTTTATTCATGGATTTGGCTTCTAGGAAAACAAAACAAAAATGAACAGACCTGAACAACAAGCATTTCTCCGAGAGCTGACTTTCACATGTATAAATGACAAGTTTTACATAGCAAGACAATTTTGTGTAGCTCCTGCTGGTAATTTCCAATAAACATCCTTGAGCCTACTGGGGAAAAGTAATTTTAAAACCCCACCCCAAGTGAAAATTCTAATTACAGAAGTATTTGCTATTTTTAGTTTCAACAACAACAACAACAACAAAAGCACCCTATTTCAATCATCACCACCGAGTTCTGTTTCAGAGGACAAAAATATCCCACAAAAAATGAAGGTTGTCAGAAATAATGTCATTTCAAGGGTTTTGATCTTTATTTACAAAACACATTTTCCCAAAAGGAATTCATTTGGTGTGGTTCCCTAAAATCCAGGTAACCCCCAGCTCCTGCCTCCTCCTGGGACAGCCCCTCGAACACTGAAATGCAGTGGAAGAGCCAAGGACAGCTGAGTATCTACCATTGCTGGGGCCTACATTTCCTACATCACAAATGCTGCTCAACCCAAACACAGTTGATTTATGCCTGAAAATTCCTCTTTCCAATTGTCTTCCCTTGCCAGAAACCAACTGACCAAGAATTCTGCATGGGGTGTATTTTCTCTTGGTGTGTACTTAACCACAGTAGCATATTTCTGTGAGAACACCACAATGTTTTATAGATGTGCTGGTGCTGCCACGAGCTTTGCTCATTATTGCTTCCAAAAGCTTCTGGTCAGAGCCAGGCACAGCTTTTCCTCTCTGAGCACTCAATTCTAGACACAGACATGGTGTGGGGCACATCCTTTGCAGCCCGTGCGGTGTTTACTTGTGCAAATTAAGACTTCTGAAGGGATAAACAACTGGTTTCCCCCTCTTCCAGCTGTGTAACCCCAAGCCTTTGCACAGATGCATCCTTTACATCTTCTTTCAAATGAATTGGCAAACCTTGAAGGAAAAAAGATGCTTTTGGCTTCTCTGAATCATAAATAAATACATCTCTGATAGACATGCAGCTTTCTGGTGACTTTAAAGATCGTTGTGGTTTCTTCTTTGATCACACACTCGGTGCAGACACAAGCTTGAGGTAAGAGTTTTCATATCAATTCCACATAAGGAAAGAGGCCACCCAGAAGGGCCAGATGGGCCTTGGACCCTGGTTTTGAAGAACAGGCCTTTTAAATTTTATATTATTATATTGCATCACTAGATCAGGTTGTGTTACATTATGTTATACAGCAATGGAAATATTTACAGACTGGAAGATTTATAGACTTAAATTTTACTCTCAGCTCCCTGAAATCTCTGTTTGCTAAAGCATGGAGCAGGTACCTAACATTTCAATGAGACTGCTTTTCTACCTGTTATAATAATGCTGCATTCTTATTCAATGTTTTCTTCAAACTCTCTACTGAATTAGTGGCGCTGTCATTGTCTAAGAGATACCAGATTATTGGTTCTGCTTGTGAAGGAAGACACACTGAGGGACTACAGTAATTTCACGAATATAAGCCACACCATTTTGACTAAAATTTTGGTCTGAACCCAAAGTGAGGCTTATAATCAGGTGCGGCTTATATATGGACAAAGAATG
>PYHW01010540.1:2421282-2437377 GCA_013186435.1 Turdus rufiventris
GAGATAAGGATCACTGCCCCCACCCTCAACAGATGGTGATAGAATAGATACCTTTTATCACACCCTGTATTGTAACTTGTGGCTTATAATCAGGTGCGGCTTATATATGGACAAAAGAACAAAAACTTGCCAACACCCGGGAGCGCGGCTTATACTCGGTGCGGTTTATAATCGTGAAATTACTGTAATTGCTTTCATTATGCAATGAGCTGTCTGCTGCCATCCAACTGCTGCTGCCTTTGCTCCTACAGGACCTGTACCCCTCAGTTTTGCCAAGCAGGAATTGCCACCAGGCTTTCATTGCCTTAATATTCACTCTTTTTTTTTTTTTTAATTTATTTTTCAACTTTTGTTAAGGTTCATCCATACAGTCTCTTGGAAAGCTTTTGATCACCTAGGGAGCTGCTGTTCACTCAAAAGTCCTTCTCTTGCCATGCCTGTGGCCAACCAGAGAGCCACATGTCCCTCTGCAGCCTTTGAGCCACACCAGGAGGTGCCAGAACAACATCTGGCACTTTGCAGGTTCAGTGGATAACACTTGACCTCATTTTCCCCAGCGCTCTGGGGAATTTTCAGGCAATTTGCTGCTGTTCTCCATCTTTTCTGTGTTTTTATTTTCTGTGGAATGTTTCTACCACAAGCCCTCACCTAAGCACCCAAATTAGGGAATAAGTTCCACACCTTGTCCAGTTAATATATGTAATCCAACTGCTCACCACTGCAACTGAAGATTTTACCTATACAGCGATAATTCTATTTCAGGGTATCTGAAAACTGCCAAGGGAAAAAGATAAGCAAGCATATATCACAGGATGTGAGAAAAAAAATTACACATTCCATCCAAACTGCCTGTTGGGCAGGGTATTGCGCCTCGTCATCTTCCTAAGGTAATTTTTAATTTATTTTTTTTTTACATTTTCCCACACAGCCACAATGGAGCCATCAGTGCAGTTTTACACAGATCCCCAGTGGGTATAAGACACCATGATCTCCAGAAACTCTGTTTGTATTCATGGAGGATTTGGCCTAAGGTGTTAAAATGTTTGCTGCAGAGAGATTCATAGATCAATTATAATTACATTTTATCTACTGATCCAACCTGTGACTGCTCCTAGTGCCTTAATTACTAAACTTGGATTTCTTCCAGGAAGAGATAAACACCAGTAGACAGATGGGGAAGAAAGGGAAAAAAAACAGGATAATTTAATATTTCCCTGGAGAAACAACAGAGAAGAAAACATTTAACAATAACCAAAATGAAGACTAGATTAAGATGTTCAGTAGCAATTGTTCATGAACAAAATCAGACAGACTAGAGAGGGGCACAAGCCATGTTACAGCTTCATGTACCCAGCTGCTCCCTGGTGCCCACTCAGCCACCAAGGTTCCTCTTGCCCATTAAATAACTCTTTTTACTGGACTTTTGGCACTCCTTACATGGATTATTCAGAGGTACAACACACCATTGAGAAATTTTTCTTGTTGTTCCACAGGAGGTTTTACCTTCTGATCACCACAACCTTGGCTTTAAAGGCTCTGTGACCTGCTGGCTGCAGTTCTGTGACACCACAGGAGTTCACCAGCTTCCTTGCAATAATTTGTTCTGTTTTTCAGCTGGGGGTAGAAATCAAACTAGAGGTAGCACACAGGTAACTCATATAAATCATCACAACTTCCCAGTGCTGCAGAGGGCACGACAAGCTTTCCCATGAGCTGAGTCAGGAGGGCAAAAAAGCATCCAGGAATTTTGCAAGGCAGTGTTCCCACTGAGTCCTTCTTTCAGTACAAGGCTGTCTGGCATGAGCAAGAGCTCCAGGAATCTGTTCCAAGTCCTTTCCTGGATGTGTATCACACACACACATGCTGCTGGCTGCTGGAGAAGAGTTTTCCATAAAGACCATCATGCACACACTCAAAAAAACCCCACCTGAACAAAACACTGCTCTGCCCACACTTTTCCTAGCCAAAGAGAAGCCAAGAGTACAATGCAAACTCACACAGGAGCTGGTTTATTTGCTGTGCTGTTGCAAGGTGCTCAGAGAAGGGAAGGACATGCCAAGCTTGCAGACACTGTGTTGGTTGCTTCCAGATGTGGTATGGGATATTCTAGCTGCCAAAGGCCTGCAGATTCATTTTTAAGGGGTCACAAATGGTAGAAAGAGAATAAGACTAACATCAGAGCATTTAAATGCACTTTTACAGAAAATAATAGAGTGCCTGTCTACAAAAAATACTGAAAAAAAACCTGTTCCTGAAAAATCATGTGGGAGAGTTCCCTGTCCCCATATCAAACCCCTGCTACCAAATCCCAGATTTGATATGAAGAAGGAAGTGAGGGTGTGTTGCTCTGCAATCTCATCTCTTCTGTTCACCTGCCCCCACTTCCCAGGGGGATGAGCTGTCCAAACTCAGCTGGAAGCAAGTTCAGCCTGAGTCCTACTGAGGTCCCAGACACCAGCCAGGAACACCACGGGCATGTGGAGACAGGGACTGAGAGGGAAAAGTCCCACTGTGCTGTCCTAGGTGGACAGGCAGAGTCCGGAGTTCAGTCCATGGTGTGAGCTGGTGCCTAATCTCATGCAGGGCAGAGATTTCACTTCTTACATGGTCATTCCTTCAGTGTGAAGTAATGAACCAAATCTGGACCCCATCCCTGCACAGCACCCAAACTTGCCTCTTCCTGACTTAATTTGGATGCTCATTTTGCTATTCCTGCTGTACAGTATACAACCATAAATCACACTTCCTGGAAGAGTAGAGGAAAATGCATACCTTGCTCATATACAGGACAAGACAGACATAATTTAAATACAGATGTTCTGAAGATGATGCATCTGAGGCATTTTTTCAGAAAATCAGACTTAGCTCTAAAACCATCTGGAAACTGAAAATGAGGACAGATTTCCCAGTTACATCATTGGAGTTTCAAAAATAGTCCATTACATCAGATACAAACTAATTTACCTGCATTATTAGTCTTCATTAGTTGTATTACTAATCCTCCCAGGAGACTCAGCTGTGAACAGCAATCAGCACGAGCAAGGCTAAGTGCAAATAACATCAACAATTATCTTTTTACCTGTTTTTGACATTTACACAATTTGTGCCAAACAAAAATGACACTCTGGGTCAGTTCAGTCCCCTCCCCTCAAATCTTCAGTCAATACTCATTTATTAGATGATAGTATTTCTTAGAAATACTCATTATTTCTAAGAAGAAAGATTTCCCATTTCCCCTAACTAAGCACATTCTGTCTCAGACACCACATATTAAACATTACTTAACATTTAAATATATCCTAGAATTTCATTTTCATTTTCTTCTCCATCCAAGTCTTGCTTGGTCTTTGCAGCACCATCAGCTCTTTCCAAAGGAGCAGAAATAAAGCAAAACCTTAATCCTAGCAAACGTCTTGCTGCCTGCCTTCAGGAGGTATCTAATGAATTTCCATTCCCTGGCAAAGGAGAAGGCTTCAGCTTTCATGTGTTTTGTAGGTTATTGTGGAGCTGTGCATTTCTTTGTCTTCCCAAAGCCAAATAGAAATAGCCCCTGTTTCCTCAGCAGATTGTCACTGCTATGTCCTCTGTACCTGCAGAGCCAGCTGCACAGGGTCAGCAACTTGCCAGCCTAAATTATGGATGGCCTGAGTGCTCAAACATCACTTAACTAAGTTTTATTTTAAAAGATAACTCCATGAGATAGGGCAAGCCAGCCAATTAACCAGGAGGAAAAGGAATGTGTACCTTTTCCTTGTGTTCCTTCATTGACTTAGCATGTGGGCTCAGATTCTCTACCATTTTGAAAAGGTTGCGTATATTCCAGATTTTTCAACACCTTGTTTCATCAAGTGTAATTTGCTCAGTCTCTGCTCTTGCTGAGTGGTTGGTGTCAATTCCTCATCTTCAAGTAACACTCCATGGTTGATTTCTGCTATTTATTTATTTAATGTTTCATATTAACAGGGACAGATGCTCTCCTGAGTTGCTTTAGAAGTGTTGTACCACTAATTCAGTGAAGTTATTACCAAAATAGAGGAGTGTTTGCACCAAAGGCTATTCAACACCTCCAGGGTATTCCTAAATACCAAGTCACACCAGTGCCACCGGGGTAATGTTGTCACTTCCCACTTTCACCTCACTTTTATTTAGATATATTCTTATGATGCAAGCTGTTGTTTTCCTAGTCAGGGCCATTTTATCAGCCACAAAAGAAAGAAAAAAAAGTGATTATGTTTGTCTTCCGAGATGTGTTCCTAGATTTGGTTTGTTAAAAGTTAAAATAAATCTCACTGTGATCATGGGGTCCCACAGTTCTGCATTACCAGGGAACACAGGACATGAGAACTGAAGCCAGTACCCCTGATCTACTGAAAGCAAAGGATTCATTTTCCTAAGCAGCCCTTGGGTCACTTCCCCAAGAACCAAGGTGAGTGTGCTTTGCAGCTCACCTCAACCATTTATTGCACACAACTACACGGGTTTTTCTGAAGGACTTTATACTTCTGCTGACCCTACAGTCAAATCTGCCACATTTTAAGTGCTCTTTTAGGGAGAGAAGGGGTATACCTACATAAGTGAGTTGAAGTCTGTCCTGTGAGCTTCCCATTAAATTGCCCCAATACTCTGAATTTGGCTGCAGTTCCTGTTCATTATGTCTGCAGACACTTGACTGAGAGCTCTCTGTAATGGAAATATTTGGCAACTGGGCTTTGTGACTATTTTTTCTGCTGACTTAATTTCTTCTGACCAAATACTGAAAGAATGAAGAAGAGATCTGTTTTAAATAATGAGGATATTTGACTTGGGAACATGATGCAGCTGCTTTAGTATTAAGAAAAAAAATAATCACTTTAAAATTATTTTGTCTGTCATATGGGAAAGCACTGCAGAAAGGCACTGGGAAAAGAAAGCTACTTGCCATCAGCAAAGATTACTGAAAACTCATGGTGGGAAGGAAAGAATACAATGGTAGAACTCAAACAGGGACCTGATTTGGCAAACTTTATCCTGAGCCAGCCTGTGCCCAGGTGGCCAAGGAGGCCAGAGGCACCTGGTCTGTACCAGCAATAGCAGCAGGACCAGGAAAGTGATCACCTTGGTGAGGCCTCAACTCAAATCCTGGGCTCATTTGTGAGCTAAAATATTCCCTCACCTGCAAGAATTCAGTCATGCTTCCTTCAGAGTGTTGATTTGTAAGGCCATGCACAGGACTTTCATTTCATAGCAAGGGGCTGAGGTCGAGACAAAATCCTACACTGTAAAGAGAAAAACCCAGCAACCCCTGCAGTACCATCACAACTCCTCCTTAATGTTAAATAAAAAATATTTAATGTGATGGTACACATCAAGAGTATTTGAAACTGAAATTCATTATGACAAAATGATGGGATTTCCCCAAATTTTCATTTTCTAAGCTCTGAGAATCAGAAATTACAAACACAGATCCAAGATGGCAATGTTACACTTGAATTTAAGCACTTGGATTTAAGACAGGCAAAGAGAAAATTATGAAGTTATTAATGACAAAAGTGTCTTCTGAATTGTCTGTACTTTCGCCTTGTGCTATGTTCTGAACAATAAAAAGGATGCAGTTGTCAGCAGCAAGAAGATAATAGTTTTCATATGGGATGTTTGTCTCTAGCACAGCTTATTATGAAAGTTTATATAAGCATCATGTCCCAGTACCTAATCCACCAAAATAGGTCAATCAAGCATTGCCAGAGAAAAAGAAACTTTTTTTAAAAATAAACTGTTTGGGAACTTAATTCAATTTTTATTAAACTACAGGGTTCATTTTTTTTTTCCACACCAGGGATTAATGTGGATATGACAGAAGCTACATGTCTGACTTTGTCCTGTCATTTATTTCAGTCCATCAGTGCATTCTGGAAAAGGCAAATTTGGGAAATGAGATGGACAGCAGTGCATCCCTACCAAAATACCCGAATACCAGCAGCCAAACCTCAAATGCTTGGATTCTGGTGATGCTCCAGCACGTGCAATTCTTGTCTGGCAGATTCTTTTCTCCCTGCAGCCCATCCTGACTGAGCCACAGCTGCCACCCACTCTCTCAAAGGTGGGATGCTGCTGCTGGCACGGCCTCTCCCTGCTGCCTCTCTGAACATTCAGGTCCTACCACTGCTGTTGTTCATGTTTAATCCTTGGGATGACTCAGAATAGTTGCTACAATGCAATATTAGTTTGCTGCTTCTTTGCATAAAATGGTTTGTGTTGCACACCAGGAGAGTAAACAGAGTACCTCTCACTTTTAAAGGTGGAAAATGAGGGTCTGGGGAACCAAAAAAACCATCACTGTGGAAAAAGAATACCACAAATTATTAAACAATCTATTTACAAACACCAGGAGAACTATAAAGTGATTTTAAAAAAGCTAGAGTGAATGTCAAGAACACGTTGTACCCAACCCAAACTAATTTTCCTCTTTGACAGGATGAGTGGGAAAACAGGAGGTGGTAGATGCTGGATATCTTGATTTCAGTGATGAAAAATGAGGGAAGTGTGGTTTCCAGGAGCTTGCAAAAAGGTGTCCCAACAATCTGTCCTCAGACTGAGAGCACACATTGCCAGAGCTCCTGAAGAGGTGTGTCCTGCTCAGTTGCATTCAGTATTTTCATTCATCATGTTAATGACCATGTAAAGCTTCAGAAACATGCAGGTGGCCTCAGCTGAGAGGGTCCTAAGCCACCAAGGAGGGCAGGACATGCCCACAGACAGAGCAGAAGCAGGTGTGACAGCAGGGACACTCCCTCTGTGCTTACAGAGCTGTGCCAGACCAGCAATGCAGCATCAGCCCCTCACCCCTACAAACACCCTTCAGGTGTTCCAGGTGTTAATTAGGGTTAGCTGTCAACCTAACCCAATTTGAAATTTGTCAGTTAATCTACCTTTCACTGCCTTGACAGCTTCTCTGGCACCCTCTGTAAGGGAAACCTCTACTGAAAATAAAAAAAAATATAAAAACCTGGGATATCTAACATTGGCTGTCAGTAATATCTTATTTAAGCAACACAATGTGTCCACAGCCCTGTCCCATGCTGTTATATATTTCAGAACAGTTAGCAATAAATATCTGACTGTATGTTTAGAGGAAGCAATGGCAGCTGGGAACACTGACAAGCAAGCTCCATTTCCCTGTTATTTACTGTTCAGCAGAGGTATTGATAAGAGAGCTAGAGGGAGGATGCACATTTCTCTCCATCTGCTTTATTATACCACTGTAAGACACAGCATGAAGGTCTCTGTAGAGTCAAGTGGAGAAAATAATAACTAGGTTTTAGATGAGCAGGAATTTAACTTGCACTTCTTCCATCCCAAACTGATCCCACCTTTCAGAATTGTGGTGTCACATGTGGAAACCTTCTGCCAGACCTTTTTTCTCCTCCTCACCTGAGCCACAGGATAATTTGATCCCTTCCCATGGGCTTTCAGATTCTCTTCCTGGCTTAGGTATTTATTAAAGCCAAAGTCAGTCTGACACCTGCGACAAGTGGTGGGAAGTCTGAGGAGAGATGTCTGTCTTCTCTCCAGGGAAGCTGGTCCCAATTTGCTAGAGCTGAGAGCAGCTCAAATCTCAGCTAAAAGACTTTATTAGTGTTCAGGAAGGGAAGGCTCATCAGCAAGCAGTGAATTGTGTACCAGGGTGAGATGGTGGAGCAGCACCATGACCGAGCAACCTCTGAGTCCCTCCTCCAGCCAGGGTCTGCATCGAGAGGTGAAGGACAAGAGCTCAGGGCAGCCTCAAGTTCCAGGGATTTTCTACAAAATTCTTCAGGGAAGTTTGTCTGCTGGGGTGTGAGCTGATGATCCAGACCCTCCACATGTGGGACAGGACAGGGGTCTGGGACTTTTCTAGCTGGAGGGAAGGGCACTTGAGCTGCCCTGGAAATGATAAGCCTCTGTCAGCACTTTTGGCATAGCTGCAGTCTTTAATTGCAGCTTTCAACTTTCATTTGTGAAATTTTATTCACAGCAAGAAAAATATCATTACCCTCATTTCACAGCTACAGATTAACAAAATCGCAGTGAAGTTCTGGGAAGCACAGCAGGAGATGATCTAGCTCTGAGGCAGCGAGACATCCCTGGGTAACCCAGAGTCAGCACAAAGTACCACTGGGGCTGGTCTCTTGTGACCTGCTCTAAAAGAGGGGTAGCATTAAAAAAAAGCACAGCTTTCCCCGAAAGGACCACTTCCTACAGGATATGTGTGATGAGGAGGCTCAGGGAAGGTAGTGGAATGTCTTGTGTACTATGACCAAGTTTTTGCCTCACCTGTATTTTCCTCACACCTTAGGGCATTGGAATGGGAAGAATTCAAACTTTACTTTCATTGTTTGCTCTCTTGCCTTCCTTATTCATATTTAGGCAATTCAGCATCAGCTTTGCTTAACATCCAAATTCATTTTAATTTCACATTCCTCTCTCCTCACCTGATGCCTCCCTGTTTGTGGGAAGAATTAACCACAGCCAGGCCAAGCACACTGTTGAGCAATGAAGATGTTTCTGTGCCTGCCACATTTCAAACTTGCTCTCACTCCCCACAAAACCCACAGAAGGAGGATTACAGCAGAAGGAAAAATCAGTGGCCACAGCCCAACCATGGGTTCACAACCATTTCCTACGATCAGTTCAGTTTCTCACCCTTGCCATATTTTAAGTGTACTGGGAAAGAAGGGAATCCTCCAGGGATCCTCCTCTCTGCTTTCATCTGAGCAAGATAACCTACAGCAAAGGGAGCAACCATCTCCTTCCTGATTTTCCTGTTTTGTGGAAAGATCAGAAAATGGATCTGCTGCTGAGCAGCCTGGTTTAGGCTGCTGTTCTGTTCAAAGGCTCTTGGTGACCACTAGGTGGGGAGAGAAACTTATTGTCCTTAAAACCCACGGAAAATACACAGTCAGCACGGTGTGCTCTCACTCCAAACCCTCAGTGTCTCACCTGACCTTTCCCTCCCCTCCCAGATGAGTAATGAGGACATGAACTCGATGTGATTAGAAGAAAAACAATCTCAGTACGATCTACAGGTTTCATTTATGATCTGTAGCTTTTCTGAACTCTGTTGCAATCCCTGAGATAGAGGATCTAAAATTTGTTGATGATGCAGGAGTAAGTTTAATATTATGTACAGGAAATGTTGGGCCAAAGTAATTTTTAGAGGTGAGTTCCTTACTGACAGATTTATTTGGCAGAGGGATTTAGACTACTGTGTATTTCTTTGGTTATGGAATAGAAGGTACTTTTAAAAAGACCTGGCTTTGCAACTTGTGAGTCCTAGGAGAGAATTATCAGATTCAGAAAGTTTAAGAAAGATGACTGAAGAGATGCAAGATGTGAGTTATCTCCAGTTATCTCAGAGATGCCAATATTCCCTCTTTCCAAAGATTCTGTCATCTAAGTTCCATTAGGTAAGTACTTACAGGGGTACCTGGGGTCTGTGGAGGGGTGGATCTCCCTAGAGAATCATCAATCCTTCTCTGCTGGCAACCAGAAACCCAAGTCTGCAACTTTTATCGGCTTCATCCAACTGGCTGGCATAAATCTGAGCCTGTGTGCTTAAATGCTGCCTTGCAGAGCACCATGCACCCTCACAGTGTTAGCTTGGACAGAAATGCAGCCTGCACCATTTTCCCATGAAGACAAACAACTGATGAAGATGCTCAGCACTGCCAGGCCAGTCCCTACTCACACCCAGCTGGCTTCTTTAAACCGAGCCTGGGTCTGCAGCACAAACACGTCTTCAGAAACCCGACCTCCTGCTCTTTGCTTTAGAGACAGAAGCAGAAGCTCTCCTTCTCACTTGCAGCCTGAGCTGAGAACTACAACAGCGCCCACAAACAACTGTGGTTGCTATAAAAATTGTCTCTTAGTCACCTTTCAGTATCAAATACCTTGAAAGCATTTGGCTTCAGTAGCTGTGAGTTTCTCACTTCATGCCTGGTAGTAAACAACATTATCCTTCAAACAAGATGTGAAGGTTGCCATGGAGCTCCCAAATCTTTCTGGTCCAAGAGAAGTTAATGCTTCAACTACAGCATTTTGATGAGGACATTCTGTGTGGTCTTTTTCCTCCACATTCCCTGATAGAGGAATCATTACCTATGACCAAATAAGAGAAGCACTTGGCAGCTGCTGCACTCATCCACCAAGTTCAGTGTAATGTACTTCCAAGGGGAACATCTGGCTCTGTAATTTTGTTCCTTGGCAGTGCAGCTGTTGTCTGCATGGCTGGCTACCCCTCTCTGCTGGCAGCTGTGAAACTGCACTGGGCTGTACTTTGGACTGCTGCTTTATGATGTCTGGATGTTCTTTGTCCTCTCCTTCTCCCCAAAACTGCCTACACCTAGGAATGATTTTACTCTGCAAATGAATGCAAGGTGCAGCCCCTCAAATTTCACCTCCCTGCAGATGGAAGCAGCTAGGGAAAAATAACAGCATGGGCCTATTTACCTACTGAGCAGAATTAGCAGCAGGTGTTAGTGAATTTAACACCCCACCTGCAGCTAACAGGCACACATCACCACATATGCTGCCCCCACACAAGGTGAGAGAGGAAGGAACTCCTGTCTCAATCACAAGCCATCTTATGGAAGCTTTGCTGAGATCTTAAGTGAATCTGAGACAGAAAATAATGAGTTTTCCAGGGAATTTAAACATCAGATTTATCTGTTTAGCAATAGTAAAAAATTAGGAGGTATGGGTCTCGGGCCACCACCATTAAATCTGCAGAGGGAGAATGCAGCATTAATAACTACAGAGGAAATGGCATGAACTTGAGAAGGGAGAGGTTTAGGGAAAAGTTTTTCTCCCACAGGGTGGTTGGGCACTGGAACAGGCTCCCCAGGGGATGGTCACAGCACCAAGGCTGACACAGCTCAAGAGGATTTGCACAAGGCTCTCAGGCACAGGGTGTGATTCTTGGGGTGTCCTGTGCAGGGCCAGGAGTTGGACTCTGTGATCCTGATGCGTCTTCCAACTCAGCATATTCTGTGATTCTCAGTTCTACACTGACAGCTGACTGGTCTGTCACTCAACTGTCCAGTGCATTAAATATTTTCAGAAACAATTTGGATTTTACAAGAGACTCACAGGATAAGCATCCCAGAGCAATGCCAGACACTAAAATAATTAGGGATGTTGGAGGAGAAAATCTAAGGCAGAAGAACCAAGGTATGGACTAAGAAAAGGTGAAAATGGCAGTGATGCAATGGATACCTTTAAAGCCACCTTCATGTTGGGAGAAATGAGCCTTGCAAGGGATACATGAAACAAATTGGTTAATGTTTTATAATCACAGAATCATGAAGGTTGGAAAAGACCTCTGAGATCACCGAGTCCAGCTGGTACCACAGAACCATGTCCTGAGCCAGCAGAGAGCCCTGAATATTTTTGTGTTGAACACCACACCCTTCCTCACTGAAGGAGGTGTCTGCAAGAGGGGCAACAGCAGGAGAAAAGACAGAATAGACTGTAAATTATGGAAGAATGATGCATCAATAAGGGGAGGACAGAGTCCTTGATTGTAGCAACCAGATCATGACTGGAATTCGGGGTAAATTCAACACACTCCATAAAAATGAAGAAATATCTTCCAACAGAGGACTTCAAGTTAGTCAAGGGAAGGATGAAAGGAAATACCCCTGTCCAGGCAGAGCATACACTAGGTGAACACTGCCATCAAATTTCATTAGGTTAAAGGACCCTGACACAAAACACCACATGAAACCAAAAGTTTGAGTCCACTGGGAAAAAACAAACAAAACAAAACTTACACATACTGTCGCCATTGTCACAGTGTCTGGCCAAAAAAAACAGATAATTTGAGGTGTCCAAAAATTACTGTGGAACAGTGTGCTCCCACCACCAGGGCAGAGCAGGAGCAAAGTGATTACAAGAGCACTGAGAACAATTTTTTTTGTGCAAACAACAGAAAAGTCCACATCAGAAAATGAAAAAAAATTCTCTATCAGCTAACAAATGAAACAAAACCTTTATTTTGAATGGGTTTGGAGGTGACAAGGCAGTGTCCCCTCAGGAACAATGACATCAAGAGTGTTAAAAGTTCCCTACCTGCCTGCTTCACAGAGAGTGGGAGTTTGGATAGACCACAATAACAGGGCTCAGTAGCTCAAGGTGACACAAACCCTGTTTTTAAACTGTAATGGTCCCACTTTAGTGCTCCATGTTTTTTCCATCAAACAGTTGGAGCAGTTCCCCAGGATCCAAACCACAGTTGGCCTCTGATGCTTGGAATAACCTTTAGAGCAGATAAACCCCCCATTTTCTGTCAGGTACAGCTGAGTGTTTGTTACAGCTCCCTGGTGAGTTGCTATGAAAACCAGTGTCAAATTAATAAAAGCCTTAGGAAAAAGTGTCACAGGGTCAGCCACTGCTCCATATTTGGGGCTGTTAATTACAGAGAGGCAGGAGAGGCTGGGATTTCACCTGCTGGCACTCTGCTCACCGCTACTCGTAAAACAGAAAATGCCTTCACGGCTGGACACGGAGGTCAGCTGTGGGAAGAGAGAGAGAAGGAGAAGAAAATAGCTTGTTAGGGTCTGAAAGCTCAAGTTCTCCCCCTGCATCTTAACAGCAAAGCTGTGTGTATCCACAGTGGGAAGCAGCAGCTGTGAGCAGCTGCCTGTTGTGAGAAGTAACCTCGTGGTTGTGGGAAGTTGCTTGCCCTAGCAGTTCCATCCTGCTCAGATGTAAATGTGGTTCCTACACTCTGGAAGGGAGAAAAGGTGAGATGTGACTGTGCACCTGAGAAGATCTCTTATCCTTGTTGTCATATATTTTTGCATTCCAAGCCCATTTTGAAACCACTCTTCTGAAACCCCAAAATTTGCCAGCTTGCTGGTCCCCAAACTGATTTGCGTTGGCTGGGAACCAAAGGACTTGCCAGCCAAAGAAATTCAGTCACAGGAAGTGTCCAGCCTTGGATTTTGCCTCTTGGGGCAGAATGGCAGCAGCTGGTAGGAGCTGTGTGATGCAACAAGTTCAAGCACAAATTCAAGCCCAGTCAATGGGATGGTCTCAACAGGGAGAGGCAACAACAGGAGGATGAAAGAGCAGCCCCTGTGTCATCAGGTGTTCATTGCTGATATCTTCACAGTCTTTGATACAGCTGGGTAGGGAGAAGGAATGTATTTCCCTAAAGGACATTTCCAGGCAAATATCTCTGCTGTAACAGAGGGGAGCAGAGGAGCCCTGACCTGAGCCCTGAGAATTGTCTGCTCTGCTTGAGTGACACCTGGAGAACAGTTTAAACAGAAATCATAGAATGGTTTGGGTTGGAAGGGACCTCAAAAACCATCTAGTTCCAGCCACCAGCAGACCAGGTTGGTCAAAGCCACATCCAGCTTGGCCTTGGACATTTCCAGGGATGGGGCAGCCACAGCTTTCTCCTGTGCCAGAGCCTCAGCACCCTCACAGTCAACAACGCCTTCCTACTATCTAATCCAAATCCATCCTCTTTCAGTTTGAAGCCATTCCTCCCTGTCCTATCACCTTCTGCCCATATAAATAGTCCCTCTCCAGCTCTCCTGGAGTCCTTTTTGGTGCTGCAAGGTCACAATACGGTCACTCCAGAGCCTTCTTTTCTCCAGGATGAACAGCCCCAGCTCTCTCAGCCCTTCCTTGCAGCAGAAGAGCTCCATCCCTCTGATCATCTTCATGGCCTCCTCTGGACTCACTCCAACAGCTCTATGTCCTTCAGTTTTAGCACCTTACACTCAATCCTTCCCAAGCTGCAGAGCAGCAGGTCCCACAGCAGGAAAATCCCATAAACAGCTACTCTGGCCCCCAGCTTGCACTGAGAGCAACCTGCTTTAGGCACAGCACATGACTCAAAGGCATTTATCTTAGCCAGAGATAACCAGTGGTCATGGCTCAAGGGCACGGGCTGCTATTTCTGGCAACTCCAGAACTTCACACATCAGCTGGACAACACTTCCCCTTCTGGCTCCCTGCTGTCACCTGCACCTTTGGCCTGCAAGAGGCTGGAGCTGCTGAGTGTCCCTGTCCCTCTGCTGGGTGTGACAGCAGCCTGCTCCCACTGCTGGCTCCAGCCCTGCCAGCACAGAGCCATTGGAGCAGGGGCCACGGTGACAGGAGGGCATTTCAACCAGGATATTATGCAAACACCGAGCGAGAAGGCAAGCCAGACCTTTTATAGAAATAAAAAGCACTGGTGAAGTTTTGCCTCGTTCCCACAAGCACGCACTCAGCCCAGTTCCATCAAAAGCAGGGCAGGCAGTGACATGGTTGAGTGCTGAAAGGCTGCTGCTCTGCTATTCACGGCATGACAAGTCACAGAAAGAGCTGTCACATGAACCCACTCTCAGATGATTTCCCAATGGACTGTTTTCCAGTCCTTCTTACCTCAGCACAAATTTGGAAAAGGACTGTTAACAGGACCTGGTCAAAAAAGTTGGGAAATCTCATCAGGACAGATTTTTGAAGAGCTTGACAGCTCCTTTTCTGGGAAAACCTATAAAGTAAATTTATTTGTGTTATTCCACTTATTGATCTTTTTCCTTTTTTCTTTTCTTTTTCACCAAAATTTTAAATGTAGCCCAAAATTATCTTGGTGAAATTGAGAGAGACATTGAAATGGTAGCAATTTAAACTCTACTTCCAAACTGGTGGGAAAAAAAATGAACAGTACTCAAGACATCTAAGAAAGAGGAGAAATGTATGTAAGCACCATGCCATTACTCAGATATTTAATGAATGGTTTTAAATGGGGATTATCATTTGTAATGGTTAACCAGTAACTAAAATAGGAAAATTGGTCCTAAACTAAGGAAAATAACCCACAGGGATTCCTGCCATTCAATGGCAGGCACTGGGAGCAAACCCAGAGAGCTCTGAGATGGTGGCTAATGTTCAGTCAGGCTCATTTTACATAAATGTGCCACTGGGGGAGAAGAGGGAGCAGGGAAAGGGAGCCCTGACCCTTGAAAACCTCACAGGGCTGCCCCAGCTGATTGCAGCCCAGCACCACTGCACAGCATTCAGCATCCACAGATCCCCAGGATACATTATACCTGAATTTCACAAAGAGCCACTGCTAAATTAGCAGAGCTTCCTCCTGAGAGATGTCAGCATCCTCTCAGAGAAGGAATGAGCCAGACAGTGATGAGAAAGAGGAGGCCCAGGTGGGTGAGGAGTTTCTGAGCCAGCCTGGCTGTGCCAGGAATGCCCACCTTGGTGTGTCTGTGTCTGCAGGGCTGTGACTGCAGCTCCTGGCACCACAAACCACACACTCCAGCACAGCTACACTGACTATTCTCCACCTCTCCCTCCCCTTCCATTGCATGCTCAGCTATTTGCAGGTCCTGTGGTTTCACCTAAGGCCTTAACCTTAAGCCTGATGCAATTTCTGGATGTTCCAGCAGCCTAGGTAGGGTGCCCACATCCCTCATTTGTTTTACCACCACACCCAGACACCTTTAAAGCAAGAGGATGATTTGGCAGTGCAAATAAAGCCTCCAATTCCTACAAAAGGAGCAAACCTCTTCCCCCATTGGAAACATTACATTTGGACCCATCTAACTTGGGGAAGTTTCTCTGCTTTTAAAGAAATTGCAGATTATGTCCCAAGCATTACTCGGAGGTGAACAAAACAGATTTGTCCCTGTAATGACTTCACTGAGTACCTGCACACACGGTGCTAAGTGATCACAGTGTTGGTGCCCTCGGTGCTGCTTGATTTCCTGATTGCAGCCCTTTTACATTCCCAGCAGTCCACCATCTGCAGAGGCAAATGCCATTTTGAGATGCAGAAGAGGCATAGATGAGGTTTCTCTTAGCTTCACCTCCTGCTGTACCATTCAACCTAAAATAAATGTAATTTAGAAAAAAAATCTCTATGGAAAACATCATAGGTAGGGAGAAAGAAATTGCCTGAAGTGATGGGGGGTTTTTTTGCTATGTTAATCCCAGGCTGAATTCTTACCTAAGTCCATTTCTCCCCACTGTGATAGGGAGAGGTAAACAGCTGAGAAGAGAAAGAGAAAGAGAAAGAGAAAGAGAAAGAGAAAGAGAAAGAGAAAGAGAAAGAGAAAGAGAAAGAGA